>CM065596.1:127083170-127583235 GCA_033119425.1 Bufotes viridis
TACTTCCGCTATACTAACCTGAGGGCAGCCACTACTACATTCAGCACCTACACGGAGGCGCTGTATAGGGATGTACCGCATTATGTGGGCGGTACCAAGCTGGAGGTCCTTGCTCACCAGCTTCTGTGCACAGTGGCCCCTGCTGTATTCAGCGCCCACGTGGAAGCGCTGTACAGGAGGTGGGCACTAGCGAACAAAAAGGGGACAGTGCTTAGCTCCTGCCAAGCGGTTCCTGCAAAAGGACCTCCACGTTGGTTTGTCCTGGGTGTTTTTTTGTATTAGAAATAGCTGATGCCTTCGCATTACAACTATTATTCCTAATTCCACAAAGTAATTTTTGGGAGCATGATGTTTCTATATAGAGATTGTAGTCTTCGTTCTGGAACAAGAACTCTGCCCTTAAGAGGATGCATTTTCTATTACAGTCACCGTCCTGGGACAGGCTATATACTACTACTACAATAAACATATAAACTGCAGTTCAACCATACAAAACATTATTGCTCACCAACAGCATACATCATAGTGCAAGTTAAAAGGGTTTTCCAGGATTTTTTACTGATGACCTACCTTCTGGATAGGTTATTAGTATCTGATCGATGAGGGTTCGACACATGGGTCCCTGCTGATTAGATGTTGTGAGAAGGTGTCGGCGTTCCTGTTCTCGCACCTTACCAAACACAGTGCCGTACATTGGATAGTGGCTGTGCTTGGTATAGCAATCAGCCCTATTCACTTGACTGGGCTGAGCTGCTCCTAGGCCACGGAAAACCCCTTTACCCTGGGAACACACCTGAGCGTTTTTCAGTGCGTTCAAACGCGCTGAAAAACGCTCAACATGTGAAAAGCCATGCATCCCTATGGGCATGGTTCACATTTGGGCGTTTTAAAGCGCGTTTGAACGCGCTGTAAAACGCCCAAACAAGTACATGAGCTTCTTTTGGGCGTTTTAACGCGCCTATGGACAATGTTGCCATAGGGGAGAATCACTGAATCGCGCGTATGACGCGCGTTTCTTAGTTACAAAAACGGGCATCCAAAAACGCGCGTAAGACGCACATCATACGCGCGATTCAGAAACGCCTAGGTGTGTCCCCAGCCTCAACACTTCAAAATGCAGTAAAGCAGGGAGTTGATGGCTTTGCATAGTAGCAACAGGGGCAAATGTCCATAGTCCAAAGTGCCTTTGCTTCGGGGTACTATATACTATGCAATGCTTACTGTCCACTGTGGTGGCGCTGTAGGGAAATGAAACCCTTAGGGCTCATGCACACCACCGTTGTTTGGTTCCACATCCGAGCCACATTTTTTGCAGCTGTGATGCAGACCCATTCACCTCAATGGGGCTGCAAAAGATGCGGCCAGCACTACAGGTGCTGTCCGCATCCGTTGCTCAGTTCTGTGGCCTCGCAAAAATATAGAACATGTCCTATTCTTGTCCATTTTGCAGACAAGAATAGGCATTTCTATCATGGGCTGACCGTTCTGTTATGTAAATTGTGGAACGCACACGGCCGGCATCAGTGTTTTGCGGATCCGCAATTTGCGAACCACAAAACACTGCACTCTGTGTGCATGAGCCCTTATTGAAAGATTTCCCTTTCCCCTGCAGATAACAGCTGATTGATAGGAGGTCCCAGCAGGCGGACGCTTTGGGGGTCAATTATGAACGGATATATGCAAGTTTTCTGGTGTATATCTGTTGCAGATTGCTGTGTAAGGCTAGGGCTACATGAGAGCATTTGTCGCGCGACATTTTGTCACACCAATGTCGTGCGACAATTTTTATAATGGTAGTTTATGGTGTCGCACTGTGGCATTCTGCGACACGACAGTCGCGAAAAAAACATCCAAAAAGGATTTTTCTGCGACTGTCGCAGTCGCAGCATGTCGCATGTCGCAGTGCAACACCATAGACTATCATTATAAAAATTGTCGCGCGACATTGGTACAACACATGTTGCAGTGTAGTTGTGTCCTATGTGTCACGCGACCTAATGTTGCGAGACACATTTCGTTATGTAACCCTAGCCTAAAGGTTATTTGTGCTGCAGTCTGCGACTTTTCCTCGCTCATGGCAGGTCAAAAAAAGGGGAGTGGTGTGGGAAAAGGCCCGTCTCCTTTATCATTTTCTATGCTTGTTTTAGACGTAGAAAATGTTCTCAATCTACTCCAGCAAAGAAAGCTGTCGTAGATTTAGACCAGCGGAGAATGCACCGAATTAATATAGAGGCTGGCTCCTGTACGTAACTTTGGCGGATCCACCACCAGTGTAGGGGTTATTAAGACCAGCGTCTAAAATTCCAGTCCTAATAAATGATCCCCTTGGTGATTATCTTATTGTCAAGAGAACAGTTCTACAACTAGGGATTGTCCAAAGTGGAGAACTCCTTTACATGTACAAATAAGTGCAATACAGTAAATGGTCAAATCCAGGAGGGAATGGGCTCTTTGAGGGGTTATAGGTCAGGTTCTTCTTGTTTCCGTCTACAAATCATTGCTTTAGCAGATAAGATCATTGGATGTGACAGGTGCAAACATTGTGATCGCCCAGTTGGGTGGAGGTGGGTGCTCCTTGCTTGGTGCTTCTCACTTTTTGTACTGTACATAAGAGTTGGCTTTTATTAGATGGTAAAATGTGATAGTTCTGAAGGAGCTGATATGGAAAAGAGCATCAATTGTCCAATAACTGATATGTCATACACTGGGTCTGGTGCCTAGGACGCTCCACCTTTGACCACCATTAACTATACAGTTAGTAAAACTAAAATGTTATATATTTTTTTTATAATAAATCTTTGTTCATTTATTTTAGGAAATGCTTTTCATTTGTTTAATGGAAAAAACCCTGTTGCTTGTCAGAGACCATCAAAAAGCTGCTTTTGATGGACCGTTTTTTTTAATATATACCGTATATCTACTTAGTGCTTGGATTGCAAAATTAGGTCCTGCTGTGAAAGTGGTAAAAATAAGGATAAAATACGTCAGCGTCAGCTAGCTTGTTGACAGTTTGAATACTTTTTATATACTTTTACAAAAAAAAACTTAAAAAAAACAACCATGATTTGCAGAAACATCACACCCATATTTTCATGATGATTAATGTCAAATCTGATATATGACACGTTGTCGCTTTGGATGCTTACCTACCATCATGCTGAGGGCCTCCTACACAAACATTTTATTTGTGTAACAGACAGCTCATGCCTCCCCCTGCGTCTGCCTAAAGATGATAGTAATGATGGTGGGGACCTGGCATTTTAATATAGAACATACATGAGTGGGAGTCAAGGAGTCAAGGCAGCTACACCGCCATCAAAATATACCTCCTGTCATCCGGAAAGATTTCTCTATCAAAGCGAGGTCAAGTCAAGCGTTTTACTCAGAAATGGCAGAAGAGGATAAGAGTTAAAGGGAGCTTTCCGAGAGTACAATATTGATCATCATCAATATCAGATTGGTGGACGTCTGACTCCCGGCCCCCCGCTGATCAGCTGTTTTGTTTCAGTGAATGCTGTGGTCTCTTCCTAGGACGGTGACGTCACGTTCAGTGGTGCTTAGGCGGAACTCAGTCCCATTCAAGTGAATAAACCATGGATACAGTACCAAGCACAGCCACTATACGATGTGCGGCGCTGTGCTTGGTAAGCTGTGAGGAGGCTGCAGTGCCCACGAGAATGTCTTTAGACAGTTTATTGGCAGCGGTGCTGGAAGTCGGACCCTCACTGATCAGATATTAATCCAATAAAATACCTTTAACTATATTTAGTTTAATGATACGCTGACAAAGAGCTTCGTACTGGGAAGAGGTACTCGTCAAGGATGTCCTCTCTCCCCTCTTTTATTTAATATCTATATTGAACCTCTGGCAGCTAGTATTAGGCAGGACTCGAGAGTGGCTGGTTTTGGTGTAATGGGGAAGCAGGACCGTATATCCCTCTATGCTGACGACATCTTGTTTTTTATCCATCAAACAGAAAACACACTTCCTCGAATAATGGAATTAGTTAACTTATTCTCTGATTCTTCTGGTTTGGAGGTTAATTGGGAGAAGACTGCTCTTCTCCCTGTAGATGAATTGCGAGGATCGATGGAAAATTCTACTAATCGGTTACTGATCTCCGATTCAATAAAATACCTGGGGATAACAGTTTCTGCCAAAATTCAAGATTATCTACAACTCAACTTGATTCCTTTATTGTCAAAGTTGAGATCTAAAATTAAGATATGGCAAAAAATTCTGCCCGCAAGAGCGGACAGAATTTCATTAATAAAAATGGTGGTGCTGCCCCAGGTTCTTTATGTTCTTCGCAATTCGCCTGTATGGATTGAAGATAAGTATTTTAGATTGATAGAGCGGATGATTAACGATTTATTATGGGGGAGGAAGCACGTGAGATTAAAGGCGCTCTACTTTTCTATGCCCTACAATCGGGGAGGTCTTAACCTCCCCTATTTTAGGGGTTACTTTATGGCCTCTCAACTTTGCTTTTTTAATGACTGGGAAAATAGCCATCTCTGTAGAAAATTGGTGAAAGATTCAGGTTTTTACACTTATTTGTACTCCACTATGGCATAACTCAAAGCTTTTGAATTTAGATGATCCAAATTGTCGGCAATACTGGATGATGAAAAATATTTAATATCTGAATCAGGTGGTTAAAGATGGGCAAATCCTGTCTCTTAGGGAGCTAAAACGAAAGGTAAATGTAGGTGAGGTGGCTTGGTATGCATACTTTCAATTGAGGTCGGCACTTCTTAGCACTGCTAATAGTCATTCACTTAAGGTAGACACTCCTGAATTTTTGCACAATTTGATCAGTAAGAATGGTGGTATGAAAGTTAAACTATCACACTGTTATAGACACTTGATGAAATTTTTTTTTTCGGAATGTCTTTCTCGGAATGTCTTTCTCCAGGACAGAGATCCTGGTCTGTTTCACTGTCAGAGGTGGGCTCCCCGGATTGGGAGAATATAGGGGATAGTTTAAGTCAGGTTTCGCACAATTTTAATCATATTGTTGTACAGTTTAATATTATGCACAAAATATATGTGACACCTCTATGGCTCCACAGGAGGGGATTTAGAGCCTCCTCCAATTGCCCCCGTTGCGGGGACCCCAGGGCGGATCATTTACACCTATTCTGGGACTGCCCGATAGTGAGCAAGTATTGGAGAATGGTTCAAATAACTTTGGCCCAGAGACTTTCTTGGGGGGGGTTGGGGATGATTTTGTAATTCTGTCTTTTTATAGATTGTATTTTTCGAGATGACTAAAATAAAAATTTATATAAAAAAACAAAAAAACAAAACTATATTTAGTTTTTATTGAAAGTTTTAATTCTTTACCATTCTGTTTTTTTGGGTTTTTTTTTTCTAAATCACCCACAGTCTCACTTTAAAGGGTTTATCCAACCCTTATAATACTCCCCAAAATTCCCCGGGCACCTCATATAGGTGATATCCCACTCCCCGGCACCGGCGTCACTTCTGATGCCCGGATGACCACCGCTGCATCTCCCCGTTGTGCGGATCATTTGCACTGCATGGTCCTGTCAATCAAGGTAGAGAAGGCTCAGCAGTTGTAGAGACAGCAGAGCCTCTAGGTGTAATGGCAACGCCCCCATTGCTCCTAGAGGTTCATTTGCATATATTTAGAAGTTTTTTTCTCAGCAATGCGGGCACATATGTACATGGGACCAACACAGATGTCTTCAGCTGCCAAGTGCACATGTAACAGGTCAGCCAGTGTCATAGGTACAAATCTGCTGACAGATGCCCTTTAAATGTTTTTCCATTTTTTCCTGACAACACAATGTCCGTCTTTGTCTATTCAGTCACCAGAATCATCTCTTGCCTATTCTAAGTACCCAATCTCCTTCCAATTTGTAAATGAGGAAAATTTAAAAATACTTGGTAAGAACTTTCTTCTGATAGAATTCTTTGTTCCTATCTAGATGAATGAGTCCATAGACTTCATGTATCAAAGCTTTCTAGCTGAAAAATTGGCTTTGTTGCCCTTAGCACTAGTCAGCTTTCATTTTTAAAAATAGACAATAAAAAATAACAAAAGCCTTTGATTGCAAGTAAGGGTACTTTCACACTTGCGGCATGGCTATCCGGCAGGCTGTTCCGGTGCGCCGGATCTGCTATGCCGCAGGTACCCCTGTGCTACAGCTCCGTCTCCTTTGACCATAATGGGGGCGGGGGGCGGAGCTACGGCGCAGCACGGCAGTGCACGGCTAGAGATCGGCGGACTAAAAGTACTGCATGTCCGACTTTTTGGTCCGGTGATCACTGCTGTGCTGCGCCCCCCATTATAGTCAATGGGGACTGAGCGGCAGTCTGGCAGCACACGGGTACTTGCAGCATGGCGGATTCGGCGGGCTGTTCACCCGCTGAAACAGCCTGCTGGATAGCCATGCCGAAAGTGTGAAAGTACCCTAAGTTTTTGAAGTTAGGAGTGAGCCCCCCTCGCATGTCATCAGTTCATATATGCTAATGTTTATTTCAGTGATTCCAACTACAACTGGACCGGATTGCTACAGTAACTTTTGATAATATCTGAAGAAGATCCAGATGTTCATTCCAAAACGTTATATATGTATCTATAATCTATACCATCTTCTATTGATGGAGTGAGATCCTACATGTGCAGAACTGCAGCTTGGGGTGCCATATATTTCCATCAAGGCAAGTCTTTCTGTTTCGGGCTGACGCACTGTAATGTATTACAGCTCCGTGTAGCCTCTGAATTGTACAGAGCCATAATTCATAGAAAACTTGCAAACTTTTCAGAGGGGAAATCTAGGAAGCAAGGCATTTATTAAAGTATGAGACATTTAAGGGGTCTTACTGTACCTTCATATGTCTCCAAGTTTATACAGAGATAGGGCTCATGCACACAAACGTATTTTTCTTCTGTTTCCGTTCCGTTTTTTTACAGGTCCGTATGCGGAACCATTCATTTCAATGGGGCTTGAAAAAAAACGGAAATTACTCCATGGGTACTCCTTGTCTATATGTCTGCAAAGAAAATAAAACATGTCCCATTCTTGTCTGTTTTGAGGACAAGGACTGGCATTGTTACAATGGATCCGCAAAAAAATTGATGCAACACGGACATCATCTGTTTTTTTCGCGGACCACAAAATACATACAGTCCTGTCCATGATCCCTTATACTGAGGCTTTTACTGACCAATTTCATATGAATTGTGGCATACTCGCAATCTGCGCCAGAAATACACCTGATATAGGTGGTGTATTTCTGGATTATAAATGACCCCCACAGGATTCTGTAAGATTTTAAAAACTTCTAGGTTATTTTCTAGAAACAGTGCCACTCCTGGTTTGGGCAGTGTTGGGTATTGCAGCTTAGTCACAGTGAAGGAAATAGCCTGTTTGTAAAGTTTTCGGTAAATAATGCTTCTTTCATAGCTACAATCTATATGGAGTCATTGCATGTTTGACTTTTTTTTTATACATCATGGATCTTGAGCCCATAGCCCATTCTATAAAAAAGGCCTATGCATCTGCTTGAAATATTTGTTTTGTCCGTTGATGGCGTCTATCCGGTCTAGCCTAATGGTGATTGACAGCACTGCTTCCCTAGAGGATACAGAGCGGATCGTCACCAGGCTTCATCCTCCTGTTATTGAACATCTCACCAGCCGGACTCTGCAAAATTTCAATATTTTCTCGTGCCCTCTCCTATTTCATCATCTCGGTGGCTTATGCTCTTGGGTTTAATAATCTGATGCAGGCAACGCAGACATATTGAATGTCAGCCCATGGCAAAGTGTGTCTAAATTTAATCTTGCAGATTCAGGGAATATTGTTTTGAAAGAACCAGGTTAAATAGATAGGAACCAATAAGCAATTGAAATAGAGCGGCGTCCTGGGCTGCTGAAATGGTTCCTGAACCGGCGCATTCACCCCTGTGCCCATGAGAGAGTAATTTCACGCAACCCGAGTGAGCAATGTGCATAATAGTCATGTTGTAGTCAAGCATTTATTAAATAGATTTGTCTCTACCGACTGACATTTCTTTTTAGGAAAGGGATGTGCACAGATGCCTAACAAACATAAATCCAATGGTAAATCTCCCCCATACAGCTCTAATAATATAATATATCACAAAACTGGCTGCCTGCAGCCACCACCAGGGGGAGCTCAGTGCATAGAAATAAATACAGTTGCCATTGACTGCATTAGAAGCTGTAATTATCTCTTCGCACTGCGCTCTCCTAGTGATGGTGTAGTGTTTTCATGTCAGGAAGAGAAGTAGGATTTCAGCAGTGGGCTCCCTTCCCCTGTAGCAGTCGTATAATCTGCCTCCATTATAGGTAGGCCACTGAGTGGTATTGAGCATGCTTGACCACTGCTGTATTCAAAAGGAATAAGTAGACGCTGGAGCTTTTAAGCCGAACGCATGGACAGCAGGAGGCGCACTCTCACAACCGGTTGTTTAGCAATTTTTAGTTTATTTGTAGACAACGCGTTTCGGGGTACTACCGACCCCTTTATCAAGTCTGGGATTAGTCAGCAGAGCAGGTGGCACGGCTGGTGTTCGGCAGCAGGTGGAGAACGTAGTCAAAAGGGGGACACAAGACCCTGTTCTGGCAATGGGTAGAGTATGTCTACAGTTGCCACCAAGGTCTGTAGTTGAAGGCCCCCTGCTGTCAAAAGCTGGGATATATAAATTATGATGGGCAGCATTCTCAGTGTCCACTGGACATAACATGGCGGCAGTCAAATGAATTACCCATGTTAACGTTGCCTCAGTTTTCCCTCTACTTGTGCACAGGTAATGAACAGTAGCTGAACATTTCTAGCGCATGCGCTGATACAAGCAGTACAATCTGCTGTAAGTGTGATATCCGTCCTATTTTGTATCACATCAACCGACCACTAAAAGGTGATTTCACATCTCAATATTTGTGATACATTGCCACAAATGTCAGATAGGTGTTGGTTCATAATCGGGGCCTCCGAAGTGCAGGGAGAGCAAGTACGCATCCACGGCCACCCTCCATTCACCACGCTGGCTTGCCTATTTCTGGCAGTCCCATAGCAGTAAACGTAGAGGTGACCACACATGCGTGCTGTGCTCTCCTTCACTTCAGGGGCCCCTTTTGGAAAAAGTCTCAGAGGTGGGACTTGCACCTATCCGATATTTGTGGCATATCCTATTGATCTGTCACAAATGTTGAGATGGGACAACTCTTTAATGTCCACTTCTATGGGGGGCGCCAAGTACAGCATTTATGGCCGTTCCTTAGAAATGAACGTAGTGATGGTCACACATGTGCACCACAGCTCCATTCTCATAGGGTACATTGGCAGCACTTGTGGACCCCTATCCCCAGCAGTTGGACCCCCAGCATTCAAGCACTTATCCTCTCGATAGAGAATAAGCGTTATTAGTGGTGCAACCCCTTTAATTCCAAAACAGGCTTGGTATATAAGGGGTTGATACCCCGCCTGAGGTTTTTCTGCTAATGCCAAGTTGCACTTTTATGGTGTCTGCAGACAGCACAATGCCAATCCTGGCTGATCAAAATGGCTGCTAGGGAAACACTGCCTTATTATAACCCCGCTCGTTACAGCAAGAAATGTGTCTTGTTTGTAACATCTAACGTCTTCTACAGTTTTCAAACCAGCACTTGGATCTGAATACTTTTGTTATTGCATTTAATTAAAAATTTAGGATAGCCAGTGAGCTATTCAAGAAAATCTATCTGTACAGCGCCACCTGCTGTTTGTTTTTTTCTTATTTCTTTGTCCAGCTCACTGAGAAGGCCGCACATGCTCAGTTTCATCCTTTAACTGCCTCCTTAGCTGTGATAGGGAGAGAGCAGACCACGCCCCCCTGAGCTGTAATAAGGAGAGAGCATACCACGCCCCCCTGAGCTGTAATAAGGAGATAGCAGACCGCGCCCCCTGAGCTGTGATAGGGAGAGAGCAGACCACGCCCCCTGAGCTGTGATAAGGAGAGAGCAGACCACGCCCCCTGAGCTGTGATAGGGGGAGAGCAGACCACGCCCCCTGAGCTGCAGCAGAGAAGAGACTTCCCTTGAGCTGTCGGCTTGATATAAATCTACCAGAAAAATTGCAGCAATGACTGGGGAGATCTTTGGATCCATGTGGGCTACAGGGCTGGTTCTAAGTGTGTTAGATAGAGATTAAAATGGACTCTATGATGTCTGATTTTCATTTTTTACATTAATCATGGGATAAACCTCTTTAAGTGTCCGTCAAATGGCTAGGACAGGTTTTTATCTCTTAGAATTAAACAATGAAAGGTCCTATGAAATGACTGCAAGCAGAGATCCTGAAAACCACAAGGGATTGATATCAAAAGTCTATTGGAAAATTGCATACGTTTTCATCACGCTGTGAATAACATTAATTTGCTGAAACCCCTAACCCCAGGGAACGGCTGTATATTGTCCATATATTGACAGACATCAGACGCCGTCTTATCAGTATGGGGCCTACAATTAATAAGCAATGAGTCCGCTCATGTTCCTCCAGAGCAGGTCCGGTTTCATCTTTTATTAATAGCAGTTATAGGAGGCTGACGTCACAGGATGAGGAATGACAACGTATTCTCCTGAAGGGCATATGAAATACATAGATATGTGCAGTACCCCAGACTGGGGGGATCTGCAAATGTTTGTCAATGTATATTAATGTTATGTATATATTTTTTATTGTTTTGGCTGTATGGTATGTACCAGCAGGAGAGGCATGGTTGGAAAAGGTTGGCAGAAACAGGGCTAACCACCATGTTCCTCACCCACTTGGTAGGGATGGGTGGGTCCCACTTCCTGTCAGGTCACTTTGTTGTCTCTCAGAAATTTTCTTGTAGTTGAATTTAGCTGGTCTCTCTGGATTGTTGGTCTCACAGGAGAATAATATGTCGTTCCCAGGAGCAGGAGCTCTGGCATGACCTTCCTCTCCTTTCTAAGGGTACTTACACACTAGCGGCATAGCTATCCGGCAGGTTGTTCCGGGGGGTGAACAGCCTGCCGGATCCGCCATGCCGCAAGTACCCGTGCACTGCCGTGCTGCCGCTCCGTCCCCATTGACTATAATGGGGTGGGGGCGGAGCTATGGAGCAGTACGGTAGTGCACGGCTGGAAATTGCCGGTACTGCAGGTCCAACTTTTTAGTCTGGCGATCTCTGCACTGCCGTGCTGCGCCGTAGCTCCGCCCCCCATCACATTATAGTCAATGGGGACGGAGCGGCAGCACAGCAGTGCACGGGGACTTGCAGTATGGCGGATCCGGCAGGCTGTTCACCCGCCGGAACAGCCTGCCGGATAGCTATGCTGCTAGTGTGAAAGTACCCTTAGAAAGGAGAGGAAGGTCATACCAGAGCTCCTGCTCCTGGGAACGACATATTATTCTCCTGTGAGACCAACAATCCAGAGAGACCAGCTAAATTCAACTACAAGAAAGTTTCTGAGAGACAACAAAGTGACCAGCGAAATACAGCTTTACAGACACTGCTGCAAGGCGAGGGACTACAGCTGAGACACCCATCACCTAGACCCAGGGGCGTAGCTATAAGGGGTGCAGAGGTAGCAGTCACTACCGGGCCCAGGAGCCTGAGGAGACCCAAAGACCCTTGTGCCTCATAAGAAGACACCAGTATTATAGAAAGTGCATGCTGGCAGGTCACTGTTATAGATTTTTCAGAATCTTCCTTACACCTGTGACTGGAGGAAAGGGGTCAGGCAGCACGAAGGCTATGTGCTTCCCTGCCCCTGGCCACAAAGCACTGAGCAAAGGGGGCCCAATGTGAACTCTTGCACCAGGGCCCATGAGCCTTTAGCTACGCCCCTGCCTAGACCACTATTAGACCAGATACAACTTAAGTCTTAGGCCTCATGCACACGACTGTATGTTTGGGCCACGACTAAGCCGCATATTTTGTGGCTCGGGCGCGGACCCATTCAATTCAATGGGGCCGCAAAAGAAGCACTCCGTGTGCTGTCTGCATCCGTTGCTCCGTTCCGTGGCACTACAAAAAAATAGAGCATGTCCTATTCTTGTCTGTTTTGCGGACAAGAATAGGCATCTCTATAATGGGCCGCCCGTTCCGTTCCGCAAATTGTGGAAGGCACAAGGAGCGGCTTCCGTGTTTTGCGAATCCGCAAAACACACACGGTCGTGTGCATGAGGCCTAACTCTTACAGTGGACACCAATAACCACAAGTACCAATTTATGAGTATCCAGCCTGCCACTATACCTTCTCAACTGGTGCCAAAAACTGCACTATGTATCAATTGCTTTTGGATATACTGTACCACAAGGGATATTTTGCACTTAGTAAAAAGTGACTGTTACACGTTTATTTCTGGCCTGGTTCTACATTTCCACTACACCGATCGGGACACAACACATTATCAGGGCTACTACCACTCCCATCCTCTGCTCCAGTTCCTCAGGGGTTCCTCAAGCACCATTGTATTCCATGATCTTGATCAATTTCCCCTGATATTTCAATATCTCAGTGTTTGCATCAATGTAAGGCTACTTTCACACTGGCGTTTTTGGGTCCGCTTGTGAGATCCGTTTCAGGGCTCTCACAAGCGGTCCATAACGGATCAGTTTTGCCCCTTTGCATTCTGAATGGATAAGGATCAATTCAGCTCTGGAGACGGAGACCAAAACGTTGACACACAATGTAAGTCATTGGGGACGGATCCGTTTTCTCTGACACAATCTGGCACAATAGAAAACGGATCCATCCCCCATTGACTCTCAGTGGTGTTCAAGACGGATCCGTTTTGCCTATGTTCATGATAATACATACGGATCCGTTCTGAACGGATGCATGCGGTTGTATTATCAGTACGGATCCATCTGTGCAGATACATGACGGATCCGCACCAGACGCCAGTGTGAAAGTAGCCTAATACGTGATGCTCCATGTAAAATCGGGTTCAGTAGTTTCCAAGCAACCTTGGCTGTAACTAGGAGAGGGCACTGTCAATGCGTCACATAGTAGGTTGATATATGGATATAATATTTAGTGGCTATCTGGTATCATTTAGAATATCAGAAAAGCTGTGAGATATGATTCTTAGTTTTTCTTATATAACCTGATAGTTGCTGTACATCCCGGTCTTTAGTGAAGGGAGGAGCTCTGTATATTCTCGGATTGTCGTTATTCTTACCGCTGTTTTTTCCCTGTATAATGGCACTAACTTCATTGATTTATTGATCGGCTCAATGTAAATCCATCTAATGTCCTATGTCTTGATTTAGGTTGTCGGGAGGAAGGAGGTACAGGGTATTTCTGTCACAGCTAGATGAACAGTTGATGCTCCTGGCATTAACAGTAGGGCAGACGTTAAGTACACAGAAGCATTTACACCAGTTTCGGTTACATGTCGTGATACTCTGTGTATCATACAGAAATATTGGTCGTGAATAATATCAGAAAAAGCATTTTAATACAGGAAAGACTACTTGAAAGGGGTTTTCCGAGTAGATGAAAAATTGTTTTAAAAGGGTCAGAAGGGGTTAGAAAATAAAAAAAGAAGCATTACTCACCCGCATCGATCCCCCGCCACTGCCATTCTGACACTGCTGTGGTTCCCGCTGCCTCCACTTTCTGCTAGCGGCTTTGACTAGGAACTACCCACTCGATCACTGGCCGCTGCTGTGACCCACCTCAGTGGGCTGAGTGGGCATTTCAGCTATTTTCTGTGTGTTATATCGGAAGAGGAGGTGGAAGAGCAGCGGGGACTAGAGCAGCATTAGAACCGAGATCTTTGAGGATGAGTAGGGCTTTTTAATTCTTTTAATCCTTTTTGGTCATTTTTATAACACTTTTTCTTTAGCTAGGAAACGTACTATAAGGGCTCATTCAGACGCCGTAGTGTTTTGCAGTCTGCAAATTGCGGATCCGCGTGCGTTCCGTAATTTGCGGCCTGCATATGGCCGGCACTATGATAGAAATGCCTATTCTTGTCTGCAATTGCGGACAAGAATAGGACATGCTCTATCTTTTTTTGCAGGGACGTGGCACGGAACAATGGCTGCAGACAGCACATGGTGTCTCCTATCCGCATCTTTTGCGGCCCCATTGAAATGAATAGGTCCGCACCCATTCTGCAGAATTGTGGAACAGATGCGGACCCATTCATACGATAGTCTGAATGAGCCCCAAGACACATTTACCTAAAGTCCTGCATTCCTACTGTGTGCAATAGAGTACTGGTTCTATGAAAAATGGGGACCTTAGAGGGCTTGATGGGCATCCTGTGACACAATGGAATTACAGTTGTTATTCTACATACTGTGACATCACCATGTGCATCCTACCATAATCAGAACTGATCAATTACCCCTGTATTGTAGCATTAGTGTGTTTATTACCTCTGTACTGTGACATCACTGTGTGTATTAGCTCTATACTCTGACATCACTGTATACATTATCTTTGTAATATGATACTCTATTATCCTTGAGCTGTGACATCACTGCATTTATTACTTCTGTACTTGGACATCACCATGTGCATTATCCTTGTATTATAATGTTTTCTTTGTTATTCCTGTACTAAGACATCAGTGTAGGTTTTATCTTTGTATTGTGATGTCATATATATTATTCCAGTGCTGTGACATCTACTTAGATGTCACTGTATTCTTGCATCATGATAATGTGTTGTGACATCGCTGTGTGTTAATTACAGCTGTTCGGTGACATCACTGTGTTTTTTACTCCCATGCTGTAACATCACTCTTGGGCATTATTGTGTTATTACACCACATCTATAATCTATGGATGTCACATCACTGTCATCCTTGGCCATGAGATGTGATATCAACATGTTTATTACCCCCGTTCTGTGACATCACAGTGAGTGCTTATTATTCCCATGCTGTGACATCACTTTGTGCGTTATCCTTATACTATGAGATTGAAAAATGCCATTCTTGTCCTTGGCCATTGTGATATCATTATGTTTATTATCTGTGTTCTGTGACATTATTATGCCCAAGCTGACATCACAGTGCTTGTTATTCCCATGCTGTGACATCACTTTGTGCATTATGTTAGCAAATGGCCATTGTGATATCATCACGTTTATTATCTCTTTTCAGTGACATCACAGCGACTGCATATTATTCCCACTGTGTGCAGTAACCATTTCCTATGACTTCACAGTGTATAGGAATATGTTCTTTTGATGAAGTACATTTAGAAAATGATATTGCATTCTGGAAAATGAAAACGAGCTTTAGTGTTTGCAACACTACACTTATTAATAAACAGTATTATATTATTATTATTATATTTGCTACACTAATATTAAATGAAGAGAGTTAAAGAGGTCTAGAATTATTATTTGTACGTTAGTGAAATGGCAGTAAAGCCAGAAAATGTTTCTAACAATCTTGAATGTAGGCATATAATATAATAATAATAATTGTGATAATAATAATAATAATTGTGATAATAATAATTAGGGATGAGTGAATCGACTTCGGATGAAACATCCAAAGTCGATTTGCATAAAACTTTGTTCTAATATTGTACGGAGCAGGAGCTCCTTACAGTATTAGAATGTATTATCTCCAATGTGCCAAAGTTATTGCTTTGCGAAGTCTCGTAATAACATCATAAATTAATTTGTACTGTAAAAAACCATTTCCCGAACTCGGGTTCGGTTCCAAATGGTATCTTGGAACCGAACCCGAGTTTGGAAAATGTTTTTTTACAGTACAAATTAATGTATGAGGTTATTACGCAAAGTCTCAATAACTTCGGCTCATCGTAGCCAATACATTCTAATACTGTATGGACTGCTCGCTCCGTACAGTATCGAAACAAAATTTTATGTGAATCAATTTGCTCAACCCTAATAATAATAATAATTATTATTATTATTATTATTATTTTTAGTGACGAGGTAGATTTTGTACAGAGAATATATATATATATATATATATATAAACTGTAATATTCATGATTTTTGCAGCTACAGATAACATCACAGAGTGGTGACGTGCACAAATCAATGCTTTTCACTTACTAAGAAAGCTTTCAAGTCAATGCAGCCTTGTAATAAGAGTATCCAGCTGGGAGCTGTCCAGCATCCTGGTGCTGAAATTGACAGATACTCAACTTCATGGTCTACAACTGTTATACTAACACAACCGGCCCTAGTCTTTGACATGTACTAGACAACACAATGCATTATTATTCATAGATAGATAGACACACAGAGTGTTTTGCAAAATCGTATACATTTTAATTATACAAAATATTGTTTAGTGTTTATTACTGCTTTTAAATGGG
This sequence comes from Bufotes viridis, assembly GCA_033119425.1. Classification (NCBI taxonomy): domain Eukaryota; kingdom Metazoa; phylum Chordata; class Amphibia; order Anura; family Bufonidae; genus Bufotes; species Bufotes viridis. The sequence goes on from CM065596.1 coordinate 127,099,501, forward strand.
TTTATTTAACAAGGAGAGGGATTCTTATGATAAAAGTAGTTAGCTTGTTAAATATGGTATTCCTTATGATAAGGCCCCTTTACACTGGCAGAGAATATGCAAGATAATCGCTAACAAGCAATCGTAGGCTGTCAATTACGATGCGTTCATGGGGTATTGTGATTGTGCCGTCTAAACACGCTCTACTGCCGGCAAACAGTCATTCTGTGTGGGACAAGCGATGGCATTAGCCATCACTATATTATTTCTGTCATCCACCATACTGCTAGCTACCTATACTAAATGTGCTGCATTGCTATCTGTCTCCTCTACATGTGTTATAACACTTGCTACCTGTACATGCACTGTACTGCGCCCTACCTGTACTGTATATACTATACTACTCACTACATGTACTATACTGTTATCTACCTGTACTGTATATACTATACTACTCACTACATGTACTATACTGTTATCTACCTGTACTGTATATACTATACTACTCACTACATGTACTATACTGTTATCTACCTGTACTACATGTAATATACTGAAATCCAACTGTGCTACATGTACCGTACCTTTATCTTCCTCTACAAAATGGTCTGTATTATTATCTACTTATACTAATATGCACTTACAGCCCTTTCCGTGTACCATACAACTCTATCTACCTGTTTACATGTCTTGTACTGCTATCTACATGCACTACATGTACTGTATTGCTGTCTATCTGTACTACCTCTACTATACCGCTCTCTACCTGTACTACTTGTTCTGCAATGCAATTTTCTGATACTATATGTAGAAAAGGTAGAGTACTGTTATCTACCTATTCTTCTAACTTCTGACCATACGATTCAGTATCTATACTACATGTAATGTGCTGAAATCTAACTGTGATACATGTACTGTACCGCTAACTACTTTTATAAAATGGTCTGTAGTACTGTACTATTATCTACCTGTACTAAATGAACTTACTCCCCTCTCCATGTACCATACAGTTCTATCTACCTGCTTTACATGTCCTGTACTGCTATCTACCTGTGCTATGTGTACAGTATTGCTATGTACCTATTGTACCACTACTATACCGCTCTCTACCTGTACTTCATGTTCTGCAATGATATTTACTGATACTACATATACTGTACACCCAATACCGATACAAGATGTACTTGTATTGTACTGTTCTCTACCTGTACTACATGTAATGTACTGATCTCTACCTATGCTGCATGTAATGTACTGATCTCTACCTATGCTGCATGTACTATGCTGTTATATACCTGTACTAAACACTCTCTCCTCCGCTGTACCTGTGCTAAATGTTGTGCATTACTTCCTACCTGAATAAACCTTTCTTGTTTTTGGTCAATTAGGATTACCATAATTATTATTATTTGCCAAATGCCAGAATAATGAGATAGAGAAAGAGAATGTTTTAAGGCATTTTTATTACTTTCTGCAATGTCAAAAGTCTATATACACTAAGATTACTATGCCTTTAACCCCTTCTACCCCGGGCCAGGTCATTTTTTGCAAATCTGAGTCACGTGTCACTTTATGTAGTAATAACTTTGGAACACTTTTACTTATCCAAGCCATTCTGAGATTGTTTTATCGTGGCACATTGTACTTCATAATAGTCATAAATATGAGTCAATATATTTCACCTTTATTTATGAAAAAATCCCAAATTTACAAAACAAATTGAAACATTCGACATTTTTTCAATTTCAATTTCTCTGCTTTTAAAACAGAAAGTGATACCTCATAAAATATTTATTACTTAACATTCCCCATATGTCTACTTTATGTTGGCATCATTTTGTAAATTTTATTTTTTTAATTTTCAAGACGTTTAGAAGCAAATCTTGAAATTTAATTTTTTTTTTTCCAAACCCACTTTTTAAGAACCATTTCAGGTCTGAAGTCACTTTGTGGGGCTTACATAGAAGAAAGCCCCCATAAATGACCCCATTGTAGAAACTACACCCCTCAAGTTACTCAGAACTGATGTTACAAACTTTGTTAACCCTTTTGGTGTTCCACAAGAATTAAAGGAAAATAGAGATGAAAATGGAGAATAAATTTCACATTTTTAGATAATTTTCCATTTTAATATATTGTTTTCTTCAACACATCAAGGGTTAACAGCCAAACAAAACTCAATATTTATTACCCTGATTCTTCGTTTTATAGAAACACCCCACATGTGGTCGTAAACTGATGTAAGGGCACACGGCAGGGTGCAGAAGAAAAGGAACAGCTTATGGTTTTTGGAAGGCAGATTTCGCCGGAATAGTTTTTAGATGCCATGTCCCATTTGAAGCCCCCCTGATGCACCATACAGTAGAAATTGTTAATTTTTGCACAGTTTTTATTTATTTATTTTTACAGCGTTCACCTGAGGGGTTAGGTCATGTGATATTTTATAGAGCAGATCATTATGGACGTGGCAATACCTAATATGTATACTTTTTCTTATTTATTTAAGTTTTACACAATAATAGCATTTTTAAATACCCAAAAATTATGTTTTAGTGTGTCCGTAGTCTGAGAGCTATAGCTTTTTAATTTTTTGACCGATTGTCTTAGGTAGGCTATAATTTTTAGCGGGATGAGGTCACAGTTTGAATGGTACTGTTTTGGGGGGTATACGCCTTTTTGATCGCTTGGTGTTGCAATTTTTGTGATGTAAGGTGACAAAAAATTGCTTTTTGGGCACTGTTTTTATTTTATTCATTTTTTTACGGTGTTCACCTGAGGGGTTAGGTCATGTGATATTTTTATAGAGCAGGTTGTTATGGATGCGGCAATACCTAATATGTATACTTTTTTAAATTTATTTCACTTTAACACAATAATAGCATATTTGAAAGAAAAAAATGATATTTTAGTGTCTCCATGTTCTGAGAGCTATAGTTTTTTTATTTTTTGAGCGATTTTCTTATGTAGGGTCTCATTTTTTGCAGGATGAGGTGAAGGTTTTATTGGTACCATTTTGTTCGACATATGCCTTTTTGATCGCTTGGTGTTACACTTTTTGTGATGTGGGTGACAAAAATTGCTTTTTCTGACACGGTTGTTTTGTTTTTTTATGGTGTTTATCGGATGGGTAAATCTTGTGATATATGTATAGAGCCAGTCGTTACGGATGCGACCATACCTAATATGTATGTTTTTCCTTTTTTTAAATATGAAATCTAGGGAAAGGGGCCTTTTTTTTTCCTTTTTTTTCCTTAAAACTTTTTTTTAATTAAAAACACTTATTTTTACTTTTTTGTTTTAAACTTTACTTCTGTTCCACTCTGGGACTTCAACTTTTGGGGGTCTGATCCCCTCTGCAATGCTTTACAATACATTTGTATTGTAATGCATTGCCTGTTAGTGTATTACACTGAGCAGTACACTGACAGGTTGCCTAGGAGACGGGCCTGAGGCTGGATATCCTGGGCACCGGTAGAAGGCAGGTCCTGATGCCATGCAAAGCATTGGGCAGCCTCTGCACGGCATCAGGCAGCCTTGTCACGCAAAAGTGGTCAATATCTGGTTCTTGTCGTAGTTTCTTTCCATATTTAATTGGACTGTTTTTGGATAGGTCTGTGTGTCTCCTTAGACTGTAGAGAACTCATTTACAGAGACTGAAGATGCTTTAATTATCTGAAACGTAATTCATTTAGAACATACTGTTCTCTTATGAGTACATTTAGGAACGAGAAGGTCAAGAGGCTTTCATTTCTGCATGTTTTAATTGTACTTTTCCTGTCCTTTTTGTCTCTATTTAAAAGGAGTTCTGAGCAGCGTTGTACACAGATCTCATAGGGCCACCTGCCCCACCTAGTTTCCCAGTATGGCTAGTACACATGCGTAAAAGGCTCCCAGGCAACACATAATAATGAGTTTACTTTTTTTGTTTTGTTAAGCAGACAAATTTTTTATTGAAATTTTTTTTTAATAAAAAAGTCACCCTTGGCCTCACCTGCTTTATCTGACTTCTATATCAGTTAGGTGGAACTAGGGCTTCATAAATATGCCGCTCATTCTGGGCACTATATTTATCAATGTATTTACGCCAGACAACTGGCATAATATATTGATAAATCTCCTGCTTCCCTTCTATGACAAAGCTAGCTGCCTGCAGCCACCACTAGGGGGAGCTCAGTGCATAGGAATGTATGCAGGTACAATTGACTGATATGGAAGCTGTAATAATCTGATTACACTGATTTCCCCCTAGTGGTGGCTGCATGAAAATACTGTGTTTTCATATTGGAAAGCGCAGATGTTCAGTGCTGGGCCTCTCCTCCTGTGGTCTACCTCCATTGAAGGTATACCACTGGTTCTCTGGTTTAGGATATATTCCCAGTTATGGAATGCTCTTCAGGATCCTTAGCCTGAGTGATGGGCAGCTATTAGGAGCCTTTCTGGTTGTGGAGAACCCAGCACATACATGCACTATACACACAGTCTATTGATCTCACTGGGCACTGTGTAATGCTTCATTTCTCCTGTAGTGGCGCTGCAAAAACACTCGCTGTCAGGCTTGCCGTCATATTACAGCTGATTAGTTGCAAGACATCCTGCCATAGCCATATCACAGTGGAGATGTCATGTACTTACCTGCCTCGTTTCTGTGGCCCCACCATTGTCACTGATAGTGGGGCTGATTGGCCTATCAGGAAGGGATACTTAAACAGGACTTCTGGCCACAGTTGCCTGTAATTGATCTTTGCCTCACTAGCATCTATTACTATTGTATGGATTCCTGGTATACAGACTTTTGGATTGTCCCTGACCTTGCCCCTGACTGTCAATTATTTCTCCTGGCACTGACCCCATGTGTTATTTGACTCTGTGTTTTTTCCTATTTTATATTAGTTTTAACGTATCTCACTGGCTTGGACTCTAGCCTGATTTTCACTTGGCTTTTGGATTCTGATCCGATCCTGGTTTTTGCCTGCCTGGTTCCGACCTCTTTCTGTCTACTACTCTTTTACCCTACTAGATTTAGGAACCAGCACTTAAGCAAGTTAGGGACCATCGTCTAGTTGGAGGCCGCCATATAGCACAATGGTGTGGATGAAGTACAGGGCTGCACTGTTCACTACTCTACCGCAGGAGACCTTTTTTTTTTTTTTTAAATCTCTTTATTGGTTTTCCAGAAATCACAATATGATAATTCGGCTCATAATAAAAACAAACTACCGTCCCTTCCCCCCTCCCTGTGCGGTACGCTGCTTACAATCCTACAAAGTAATCATGAAATATTCAAATCTGGCATGGGTGTACGACCATGTAACACCTCCAATAAGTACCAGGGTGTTTCCCTAGGCAAGTGAGCAATACACAAGGACCAATTATCAAAAATACGTTTTGTTTTTCTTTGTCTGCAAGGGTGTGTATCCAATCCATTTTGAACAAGAATGACTGAAGACCTTTATAACAAAATGATATTTCTAAAGATCACAACCCCTTTAAATTGTTGGTTCACTGATATGATTTTTTATTGGCATTGTTTTAATAGGGGAATATGATATAATTGTGACGTAGCCTTCAAACAGATCTTTGAATATAATAGTCAAAGTCCTGACTAACTATTGCTCCTCCCAAAAAGCCACCAACCACAGGCGAGGGCTTGACTGTAGTCTATTTCGGAAGCATCCCTGCCCTGATGGTCACTATTAGTGTTGAGCGGACTTGTGTTTTCAAGTTTGGCGAACAAGGTTCGGGTTATCTGAAAATTCAATCATGGATTCCACTACCATGGACTATAAGTTATGGCCCGTGGTAGTGGAATTCATAACAGAAATCTTGAATTAAATGAAAACACAAGGTCGCTCATCTCTAGTCACCTATTTAGCCGCTGCCTCTAGATTTAGTTCTCCTTCAGGTGCATTTACTGTGGACACTTATTTATTATCCATTTGCCGTTTGCAGAGAGAGCTCGGGACTATCTGCACAAAACCGGAAGGTTCATTGTGATTGGAGGGATCATCTCACCTGTCCATGATTCTTATGGGAAACAGGTAAGGTATCTTGTATAAATTTATTCATAATTTCCTTTTCGATAAGAAGCAAATGGAGTTTTTGATGTCTGAGGATAAGGCTAGTCTCACACTAGCGCTTGCGATCCGGAAGGCTGTCCCAGCAGGAAACAGCCTGCTCGATCTCTCTGCAATCCGGCATTGCAAGAAGCTTGTAAGGATCTGTTTGGCCCCATTGACTATAATTGAGACCAGCGGAGATCCCGGAAGAAAATCGCTGCATGGCGGTTTTCTTCCAGCCAGCTCTCGGCATATTTTTTTGGAATGCGGCCGGATCTCCGTCAGTCTCCATTATAGTCAATAGGGCTTGAAATAGCCTTACAAGCTAATGGCAATTTCCGGAATGCAGAGCGATCCGGCAAGCTGTTCCCTGCTGGAAAAGCCTGCCAGATTGCTAGCGTTAGTGTGAAACTCGCCTAAAAGAACCAACGTTAAAGGGGTTTTCAGGGAATAACATTTTTCTTCTAAGTTCTTCACAATCCACTGTAAGATGTGAAGTTTTGTATCTCGGTCAGACGACCTTGTTGATGGACTTTCTCTTGGCTGCAGATCTTGTGCCATAGATCTGATCTATGCTCACTTGTTACTTCTTCCCATGTACATGTCATCAGCAATGTCGTTATGTACATGGCCTGGGTCTACTGCTGTTTCCTAGCAGTGCATGTATTGTACTTAAAGGGTTTTTACGGGGGTTTAATAGTGACGACCTATCCTCAGGATAGGTCATCATTACCTGATCTGTGGGGGTCTGACATCCAGCACACCTGCCGATCAGCTGTTTAAAGAGGCCAGGCTGTCTGATGAGCACTGCAGCCTCTGTCCAGCTTGGTCTGCAGAGTACTTTTTGGTGCTACCAGCTGGGGGTGTTTCCCTGCACCTTGGTGCTATCCAACGAGTGATGCCAGTATCGGACTGGGCGCCACATCCTGTGCCTCTCTAGACTTCAGCTGTGTTGAAACTACAACATGTCCTATTTTTTGCGGCGTGGAGGTAAGGACCCAAAAGCCCGCAGAAGCGCTTCCATGGGCTTCCGATCCGCGCATTGACTTGAAAGAGTCCGCGATCCGCAAAATACATGTACTATCTTTTTTGCGGATCGCGGACCCATTCAAGTCAATGTATCCGCACCAATGAGTGCACACGGACAGCCCCCGTTTATTGCGGGCCTGCCGTTTGCTGTCTGCAATACAGGCACAAAGCCCTTACGGTCATGTGAATAGGGCCTTAAAGGGCATTGCACACTTATATAAATGTATAAGAACAGGCTCCCTTTAATATTATTTCCAGCAGGCTAATATACAAGTGACTGCCTTAACTGTATATCTTTTATAGAGGATCTGTCAGATGTGAAGAGCGAATTGCAGAATACTATACAAAAATTTACCAAGCATTGAGGTCATCATTTATCAAAAAATCTTCTCCTTGGCAGCCCTCAAATTAAAACAGTGCTTTACTCCACGGCGGTGACTTTTCATTACATGCAATGCATATGTTATAACGTCCATAGTGGTAATACTGAGAATGAATGATTATTGCACTACATCTGGATATTAGACGATAAATCCTGATGCCATTGTCCTAATCCTGCTTTTAGGGGGGATCTACAACAAAGAAAATGACATTTTTGACTCTGTTAATCATCTATAACAAAATTTACAACCCAAATGAGTTTGTAATACTGCAGTGGCAGGGTTTGGGGTGGCCCCAACGCTATGCAAGGTCCTCCAGACACTGTTGGTGTCACAACATGTTGCTGCCCTCCAGAAGGGATGGTAAGGAGTGGTGCACCCCAATGGGAAAAAAGTCCAGAGAGTCAGAGTCTGCAGTAAACCAGTGGGCTTCTTTACTGGACAAATTCACGAGCAAAACAATACAGGCAGTGCACTGAGCTGGCTTTTCCAGTCTCCTCCCTGGCAGAAGAAGGTTCTGTGCTGAGGAAAGGCCTGAACTAGCTGTCCCCCTCTCTTTCTCAGAAGGCTGGTACCCTGCCGAAAAGTCTGTGGCTCAGTTGTCTGGCTGGCTCCCTGGTCACAGGGCTGGTGACCCAGGGTTTGTGGCAGAGCATCCCAAACTCAGCATCATCTTCTGGTCACTCATGTAGTCTAGCAGAGTCTCTTCTACTAAGCACTGGTCCTTATGTTCAGACAACTGGGGTATCTGATTGCTCTTCTTACAGGGGTGCACCACCAATGAGGCCAGGTGAGGTGATCGCCTCAGGCAGCACTAGGTAGGGTCAAGAGGGGGGCAGCCAAATGGCCATGGGCTGAAGGGAAGGGGTTAGGCAAAAAAATTAGCATTTCAGTTTTCTTCTCAGGCAGCAGAAAGGCTAGGTGCACCCCTGTCTCCTTATATACAATTTCTTGCTTAACTAGAAGGCGGTGCAGTGGTGAGGCACAGCCTAAGGCTAGTTTCACACTAGTGCTCAGAGATTCGCCAGGTGGTTCTGGCAGGGAACAGCTTGCCGGAAATTTCTGGATCCATCATTGCCAGACGCTGCCTGAATGTTCGCCTGCCCCATTCAGTATAATGGGGGGCCGGCGGAGATCCATCCGGAACCCCGCAAATATGCTGGCGGGACTAAAAACCCTGCATGCAGCGGTATTTTTCGGGCATTCAGGTATCATTTGGCAATGCTGGATCCAGAGTGTTCCGACGGGATGTTCCCTGCTGGAACCGCCTTCCGGATCTCTTTAACGTTACTGTAAAAATAGCCTGAGGGTCCATTCACACGTCCGTGTGTGTTTTGCGGATCCGCGGATCCGCAAAACACGGACATCAGCGATGTGCGTTCCGCAATTTGCGGAACGCACATCGCCGGCACGCTCATAGAAAATGCCTTTTCTTGTCCGCAATTGCGGACAAGAATAGGACATGTTCTATTTTTTTCGGGAACGCAATTGCGGACCCGGAAGTGCGGATCCGCAATTGCGGACCCGGCCGGGACATCGTCTGTCCCCATTGAAATTAATGGGTCCGCAATTCCGTTCCGCAAATTCGGAACAGAATTGCGGACGTGTGAATAGGACCTAAGTGTGTGCCTCGTCGTAAGTCAACCACGTTCTCCAGCAGTGCAGGGGCAGATGAAGACGGTTATAGAAAACTCCGATCCTGGTAAATGGCCCACAATACCTGCGAGGCCAACGGAAACAGAAAAGCGTTGTGCTTGAAACATTTCCATTAGCTCTATAGACATTGAAGGGAGCAGCAGACTGCACGCTGTACATCTGCTCCATTCAAGAGGTTGTGTGAGAAGGAAGGGGAGCTCCGGACCCCTGCTGTACTGACTGTGGGAGTCCCAGTGATGGGGCACCCAGCGTTCAGTGATCCTGTGGATAGCCCCTTTAAACTGTTTAAAAGTGGAATTGCCAATCAATACTCATCATATTTTTTACACTGGGTATATACTGAGTATAATAGAGTGCACCTACCTGACTGTACTGACCTGTACTGATTTTTAATCCAAACTCACATTTGGCTGACTTAGCATAATGATTGATAAGCTCTTTTTCATCACAGCAGGACGTCTGTTCATTTCTGTTTGATTCTACTAAACTGTAGGAAAATAGTGTGGAAGTTAATGTACCCGTACCCACCACTGACTATAGTGTATAAGACACTTGACTTTATAACAATTATCAGCCCTTTGAACTCCATCTCAGGCGTCATGTACACAACTGTATGTGTTTTGTAGTCCACAAACCACAGATACGCAAAATACGGATGTGGTGCATGTTCCATCCGCGTTGACTTCAATGGGTCCGTGCTCTGCATAGTGTGGACAAGTATAGGACATATTCTATCTTTTTGCGAAACAGACGTACGGATCATCCATGTTCTTTATGCATCTGTATGTCCATTCCACAAAAATATAAGATATGTTCGCAAACTACGGACTATGGACCTATCGAAAGCAATGGGTCTGCAAATAATATACGTATGGCACATGGACTACATCCGTATTTTGCAGATCTGTAATTTTAGGTTGTGTGCATGAGGCCATTTTCTGAGATTCTATTGTATTATCTTCTATGGTTTCCATGTTCCTCCAGTTCTAGACAATTCTTATCTTATTTCTGGTACCAACCTATGATTCCTCTCTCGCCCTTCCTTCAGCTTCCTTTAATGCTTCACCCTCATGTCGGCCAGACTGACTTCCTCCCTCTCCCTTCATGCTTTTAGCTTCTTTTAATGTCCTCCAATCTTTCAGTTTGGTATCGTCTGTGTACAGAGCTTCACATTGATAAGCTTTGATTTACGATGCTCTGTCACTCCTCTTCCTCCTTAGATATTTTCACAATTATCTTTTTCTATAGGTTTGTCTATAGTTTTAGTCTCTCAACCTCAAATTATTAAATGGGTTGTTTCATCAGAGACACCCTGCTTCTGACACCCCTCAAAAACACCTTATTTTGTCACCAGAAGTGGTGGCTAGCCAGGCAATGTGCAGCGAGCTGCCCCCTCTGTAGTAGTAGCAGTCCCGGAGTGTAGAATGCCAAGCGGTATACTGTGGCCCAATGTTTGTGTCACAGTGTTCCTAGCTTCAAGCTGCCGCTTCCTAGTTTAGTGCGATTCTCCTTTACTTGTTTCCAGCAGGATGCAATATGGTGGCAGGCCTTAGTGCTCTGCTCTCTCTGCTATGCTAATCTCAGGCTTCCGGCTTGTTACTGGACTTTCTAGAGGTTCTGGTATCATTGAGTGGGGTGCCTTTGGCCTTTGACCTCCTCATAATACTCAATCTATTAAATTCAAGGAGTCATGGTGCTCTTCAAGCTGCTTCCCAGAGCTCTTGCATCAGGAGAGGAAAACACTCCCTCAATGCGCCGTGTTGTCTGGTCTTTCACAAACTTCAACTAACTCAACTTCTTCAGCAACCTTTCTCTTGGTGGGAAGCGGAACAGAAAGAATGGAATGTTTAGTCCCATTCTATCTAAAGGAATCTGCCAGAACATATGCCACCTGCTGGAAACCAGGCACATAACATATAAAAGCAGTTGCATAACAATATTAAGGCACTAAATGACAAGACATTGCAATAAATATACTGATGGGATACATTGCTAGACATAGGAAGCCGTAGCCAGGTTACAAAATGGTAGTGCCCCACTCCGGGATACTGCAAATGTTAAGCAAATGCCGTGGTACAATGAATGGGAATCTATGTAATACAAGGGTGACTTGAGTCTGCCAGAGGAGGAGCCGCTCTCCATTGTTGCTCATTGAGGGTGGTCTCGAGGGGCAGAAATCCCTTTACGATGTCTATATGCCCTTTACGATGTCTATATACCACAAACTATATTATTTACCTTTGCTCTTTGTTAATTTAAAGCAGTTATCCAGGCTACAGATATTGACCTCAGGATAGGTCTTCAATACTGTTGAATTAGTGGGGGTCTGTCACCCACCAGTACCCCCACCAGTGAGCTGTTTTAGACAGCTGTTTTGCGGGAAGCTATACATTGCATAGAGGCTCTGTACACTGTGTAGTTTCCAGTGCCAGGGTACTGTTTTCACTTAAATGTTTTCTGGATTAACCCCTCGTCTACTGATTTGCCTTCTGATGGTTCTGCTGGTATTCTGACTGTGGCTTGTTTCTAGATTAACCCTTCATCCACTGTTTTGGCATTTTTGGGTAGATTTATCAAAACTGCCCTTAGCAACCAATCAGTTTCTACCTTTCATTTTTCAGAGCTCCTTTGGAAAATGAAAGGTGCAATCTGTTTGATTGTCATGGGCAGCTAAACAAGATGTCCTTTATACCAGTTTTGATAAATTTCCCCGTAAGTGTCTCTCCTGGTTTGATCCTGCTGATCTATTATTGTTTGCAACCGACCCCCCCGAGTCATTCTAGAGTAGATCTGCTTTTAACAAGCTCGCGTAAGTGGAGTAACGGAAGGTCCTCATTCAAGTTAAGGAGGCCCAGGGGATTGGTGCCTTCCAGAAGACTTGAATTTACGGTGTTGGTCCACTTTTTAGCGGCACTCCAAATTTGACTTAGAAAAGAGCTATGAGGTGCCAATAGGTTTAAGCTCTATAGAAACCGTGTATTCGTACAGTTATAATCGTATGTAGAAGCATATGTGTAAATAGGTATATGAATAAATGAGTATATAGATAAATGAAGTTAAAATATGTAAAATACAGAATGGATAAAATGAAATGAATAAGTACCAAGTAAAATATTATATCAAGGTTAGAGAGTTTTAAAGTAGAAGTCACTTCACTAGGGGGATGTCTGTTGGATAAAGCTCAAGACACCTTCAGACAGAGCCCCCCGGCCGGGTCCGCTTGTAGAATGGTAATAATGACGGCAGCCAGGTGTCCAGCGTCTGGTCAATATTATTCAATCAGGTAGACACACAGTACTCAACGCGTTTCGGGGGTGCCCCCTTCCTCAGGAGTAATACAATAATACCACATACACATACAATGCTAGTATTTATACCCTCCAATGGGGCTGTACACATATAAAAAAGGTGGTAAATTGTGGGAATCCAAATGGGAAGAAGTGACATCAGGGCAGTGTCACTTCCTGTGTCTTGCGTTCTACACTGGAACGCAAATCGATTGTTTGCATATGCATGATTTAAATACATAATTTAAATACAATAATGCAGATGTAAGCGATTTTAAAGATATATGTGACCCACAAGGGAGAAAAAGAGGGCGCTTAATGGTTACACGGTTTCTATAGAGCAGAAACCTATTGGCACCTCATAGCTCTTTTCTAAGTCTAATTTGTAGTGGCGCTAAAAAGTGGACCAACATGGTCTTTTGGAAGGCACCAGTCTCCTGGGCCCCCTTAACTTGAACCTCCCGTTACTCTACTTATTCTTGGGTGTGAGCTTCACTACACCTGGACCACTCAGCAGCCTTCCTTATACAAACACCCTATAAAGCATTTTTTCCTAAAATTCCTCTTGGCGCCTGTCAAGTTGACACTAGATATATTCTGGGCATCCCCCGGGGTATATATCCAGTGATCATCCCTCAACCTCTTTTATCTCTTGTTTCCCCACGATTTTAACAAGCTCGGGCCAGTTTTTTGCTACCTTACTCCACAGACTTAGCAACATCTGCATGGAGTTTATATGTTTTCTTTCTGTTTGCAAGGGTTTTTACTGAATGCTCCACTTTCCTCCAACACACCAAAGACATACTGATAGGGAATTTAGATTGTCAGCTTCACTGGACACAGTAAGTGATGCTAACATCTGTAAAACGTTGCGGAATATGTTGGCGCTATATAAGTTTCCAAATCCATCTGCCCTTGCTGTGGGTTCTAGTGAAGAACCTATGAGTAACCTTAGCTTCCTACCAACTGGAGGGCTTAGGGAAGACTGGTAGCAGTTTTTGAGTTTGCTGGCTGTGGTTCCTGATGGTGACCATAGTATTTCTCACAGCTAGGTTTAATATCTTCCAAATCCAAAATGTCCAATTCATCTTTCCACCCACGTCGGCTGTAGGGGTGTACTCAACTCCATACACATACATACATACAAAGTAAATTCAATTACTATCCATAAACTCCAGTGGGAGATTCCCATTACTTCATGAGCAAGCTGCTATAATTGGTCTTCTCTTTCTGAAGCAATCATTTAGAAGAAATATAATTTCCGTCATGGGAAATGTAATTGACAAAAATATAAAGAAATTAAAATGTACTATGAATTTACGTGTCCAGGGGGTCTCGGTAAAGAAATTTACGTGTTACTGACCATCAATGGACCATCGTGATCATAAATTGTCTTCTCTTGTGTCCTCTTTAGGGTCTCGTCTCAAGTCGGCATCGTCTGACCATGTGCCAGTTGGCTGTGCAGAATTCTGACTGGATTCGGTGAGATTTGGCTTAATGGGCATGATATCAATAACACAAAAGCGCTGATTACTATGAGCTGATAAACCAAAAGTGCCAGAATCAGAGGAGCCTTCAGTAGGCCCAGGCTCTGACACAATAATGAGCGCCTATGGTCCAGCAGAGGACACCCCACATGTCACATGTCACTAAAGTTGTCCGAAACTGTTGATTTTGGCAGGACCAGCCAACTACCATATGTATATTTTGGGGCTCCCGTCTCTCCCTCAACAGAAGATGTTGTGGAATAGAAGGATCGGACATGCTGAATTTTAGCACTTGGTCCTTTTATTCTGTGGTGGGATAAGCCACTGCCAAAACAGTCTGGCAGGAGCTTAATCTCATCACCCCATTCAGAAGATATGAACTCTTGGCCAAGCCAAGTGTGCCTGTGTATGGGAGGGTCAGGAGGAATAGCTGCTGGCCAAACAATTTGTTCAGCCGACAGCTATTGAAGATGTATGATCTTTTTCTTATAGGTTGATTCACAAATAATATGTCATACTGAATTCATGCCCACAGGGCACTTAAAGAGGAGATCACCTCTCCAGACATGTGTGTTTTAGTAATCCCTGTATGATGTGCCATTCTTTTAATATTCCAGCTAGAAGTTAAACAAACAGAATAACAAGATGATTGAGATAGACCAACTGAATTATATAGCAAAATAAGAGAGATGATCAGTTTAAAACTTAACCTTTAATGGTAATACAACTCGAAAAATGGGTCTCAAAATTTTTTTTTTACGATAAAGCAATCAAAATAAACTTATAGAGTGTCTATAGGAAACCCTTAGATAAATAATGACAATGGGTAACCAGAAAGAAATATACATGGTATAAGGGTGCACAGATAAGTGAAAGTGCTCGGCGGCACCTCAAAATGTAACCATGATTTCTACCGCTCCAGTTGATACGTTTCCTTGTAAGCAGTGATCTCACCATCAGGTAGGGCAGCGCTAAAGCCCGCTCATCAGTGCCGGTGACATCACCGGGTTCACTGCTAGGAGTAAGACTCCGTCTGGCAGCCCTAAGGAAAGCCTGGTATGTCGCCGGATCTCCTGAATTGCTCCGATGCTCTTGTCAGGGGGGCTGCCAGGGTGAAAATTTGGGTATGTCTGGGTCCAGCTCTGAACCCGGACAACCCCTTTAAGTTGTAATTAGGCCTAGAGTATCTATGTTCACACAGGTTTTATAAAGTAGGTTGCATCCCTGTGTCGTTACAAGCCTGAACTTTTCCATTCTGCAGGGTAGACCCATGGGAATGCTACCAGGATACTTGGCAGACAACATGCAGTGTTTTGGAGCATCACCGAGACCTCATGAAGGTGAGAGAAATAATGTTCTGTGTGCTATAGGGGGCTGACTGACTATAAGAGCGCCACATTGTGCCCTAGACATTGTACAAGGATAATGGGGGAAGACTTATTAAAATTGGGGTAAAGAAAAACCAGCAACCAATCAGATTCCACCTTTTAGAGCTCCTTTGAAAAATGAAAAGTGGAATCTAATTGGTTGCAATCGGCTTTTTCTTTACAACAGTTTTGATAAATTTCCCCAATGTTTCTAGACTTTATGGTAGACTAGTAAGAAGCCTGCATGCAGTAAAATGGTGATAATATAGCTCTTATTCCTTTCCAGAGGGTAACTGGCTGCATCCTGTCTAATGTGAACACGCCATCTGTCACACCGATCATTAATCAGACCCTGAACCAGCCGACACAGCCCATCTACCAAAACAACAATCTCACCAACAAGCCCACCGCAGGCAAGTGTGTACAGGATCGGTGGACACAAAAGAAACCGGATCCCCAAGGAATACTGAGTCACAGTGGAGACTTTCCTATGAGGTCTTCATCATGCCTCATGCTTGTCCTCCGGGGCCCTCCATTATAGACTTGTCTTCAGATACAGTTACCTGCAGAATACATAAGCACTTTGCAAAAACAAGAAGGCAACATGTCCTTCAACGTTTCTTCAAAGTCTTTAGGTTTTATTGTGAGACCACCTTTGAAGAATCCTCAGATTTCACAATAGATCATAGTGATCATACCACCAACCTATTAACACCAAGTATTTTTATATATCATGAAGGGATGGACAGGGTGGGTACTAATAGGCCAAGACAGACACGTACCAGTGTAATGCTGTAGATATATCAATGTAGGACATTTGACCAAGAGGGACATTTTAGGTGCCAGAAAGGTCAGGATCTGGTTAAAAAAAATATCTTTTAAAAAAATAAGAGGAAATTAAACTCAAGTGTACATGTTATCACTATCCTAACCAGGGGCGGACTGTGAACTTAAAGTGGCTCTGAAAAAAACCTGAAAGTGGCACCATGGTATAGACAGGGCCAAATTGACAGAAGGTGGGTCAACACATGTAGGCAGAGACAACAGAAATAGGTGGGGCCAGCAATACCACAGTTCAGCACAAAATACTGCCACAAACAGCACAAAATACATCCCCAAAAAATTCCACTGGCTGGCCATGAGGAGGGTTTAGGAGGCCCACTGGGCATCGGCCTACTGGGAAATTTCCTGCCCAGCAGAACCAAATACCACAGTGCAGCACCAAATATTGCCCCAGCAGAACCAAATGCCACAGTGCAGTACAAAATACCGCCCCAGCAGAACCAAATACCACAATGTAGCACAAGATACTGCCTCAGGAGAACGAGATACCGTGGTGCAGCACAAAATACTGCCCTGGCATAACCAAATGCCACAGTGCAGCACAAAATACTGCTCCGGCATAATCAAATGCCACAGTGCAGCACAAAATACTGCCCCGGCATAACTAAATGCCACAGTGCAGCACAAAATACTGCCCCGGCATAACCAATGCCACAGTGCAGCATTCCACCTGCACCACAGTATGATACTGTATCATTGTCCTGAGGACGGCAATACAGTTGAATTCAGGTGGGCACTTGCACCTGCCTGATGTTCCCAGCATTAATTAATACTGAGTGCATCAGGTCTGATCCTAACTTATTGGAACTAATGGAGTGTAGAATTGTAACCTGTTGATACTAGGAAACCATCAACAAGCAGATTGGTTCAATAAGTAGTTAAAAATAAAGAAAATAAGTCATGCATGGCAAAAGCATGTGTGAATGACTAAAGTGTCGTATATACAGTTGCATAGTATTAATATAACCATCAGTAATTGGGTAATTTTTATTTACTTCTGTTAGTGAGGTTTCTGGGAAAAGTTGGAGAGGGACTGAGTCGTATGTGCTGTGTCCGTCCCAATCTGCAGCGTGTTACGTTTGTGGGTAAGTTTCCAGAGATTCTTTTTGTAAATGTTTTGTATTTTAAAACCAGCAAACGAGTGATATCTCATGTATGTCCTGCAGAGGGCACATTAAAAGGCAGTCTGTCAGCAATTTTGACCACCCTGCTGATAGTACTAGATAGGGGCTGGAAGGAGCAGTACAAATATACCTTTTCTAGAGGTTTATCAGGAGTACTGTGAATATGAAGGTTTATTCTGCTAGATTCTGTTCCTGCAAGTGCCCAAGGCGGTGCTTCATTGTGAAGTGCTCTCTGCATTGACCTGCTTTACAGACTTTCTCCTCTGCTCTGGGGGACAGCTGGACTGGTCTCCTGGTTGGATGCTACAGCTGTCACTCACAGCAGAGAGGATGGACTGTGAAGCAGCTTAATGCAGAGAATACTTCACAGTAAAGCTCCTCCCTGGGCACTTACAGGAACAGAATCTGGCAGAATAAAAGTTCATAATTACATTACTCTTCTTAATGAACTCTCCATAAAAGCTATGTTTGTACTGCTCCCCCAATCCCTACCTACTGCTGTCAGCAATCTGGCATGGTCAAAACTGCTGATAGACTCCCTTTAAAAAGCCGTCTTGTGATTTAAAACATTGTTTTAGTGTATTCAGAAAATCCTCAGACCCTTTCACTTTTTTTTGTTGGCCTTGAGCTAAAATAAAAAATATATCGTTTTCCCACCTAAATCTGCACTCAATACCCCATAATGGGAAAGTCGAAATTTAGCATATTTAGAAAATGTAATAAAAAAATGAAAAACTAAAATTTTACATGGACAGAGTCAGACCCTTTGCTGTGACACTTAAAATATACCTCTGGGGGCCTCCCATTTCTCTTGGTTGTCTTTCATTTTCTCCACCTGTGATAAATTCAATTGACGGACGTGGTTTGGAAAGACAAAAGCATATAAGCACAAAAACCAAGCCATGAGGAGCAAATAACTGCCTGTAGAACTCAGAGACAGGATTGTGTGGAGGCACAGATCTGGAGAAGGGTACAAAAACATTTCTGCTGCACTGAAAGTTCACAAGAGCACAGTGGCCTCCATAATTCTTAAATGGAGGACGTTTGGAACATCCAGGTCTCTTCCTAGAGCTGGCCACCCCATCAAACATAAGGTCCTTGGTAATAGAAGTGACCAAGAACCCATTGGTCACTCTGGCTGAGCTCCAAAGGTCCTATGTGCAGATGGGAGAAACTTCCAGAAGGCGAACCATAAATGCAGCACTCCACCAATCTAGGCTTTATGGCAGTCTAGCAGGTAGTCTAGTGGTAGGACCCCATGCCATGCTGAGAAACCTTGACGTGGTGCATGAAGGGGCTCAGATATTCTCCTGACTGGGAGATAATGGCGAATGGCTCAGCTTTTAACATCAGCTTGAGGGATTAGCCAGTGTTGTCAGGTGCTTATCCTTGTGGTGCACTTTTTTTTCAGTGATTTATGTGTCTTATATATTTTTATCCGCACATTGTTTCATTTTGTGTAGGATGTTTGTGTGGTGCATGTGGTTCGCACCGGCATCCTCCATTCTATGCAATTTTTGCTGGGGATGGCCGTTCGCTGCGAACCACATGCGGAGCAGCTGCTCCCCCAGTTAGAAACACGCAACAGTGTTTGGGGTTTGAGCAGTTCCACTCATTTAGGCCATGTTTATTTCAGTGATTTTTGCTTTATATGTATTGAATGTACCATTGCGTATGGCTGGTAACATTCTGCTGCACCGGGGAGCCTGTGTCACATGGTCTGTTGTAGGTGCGGCCTCAAGTGTCTCCCATTGCATGGTTGGTCCTGCAATGCATATGAGTGGGATTGGGGCTGTGAGCTGGATATCTGCACCTTTCAGACCCTGTTCACACACCATAGTTAGTCTAGTGGTAGGACCCCATGCCATGCTGAGAAACCTTGACGTGGTGCATGAGGGGCTCCGATATGTTCCTGACTGGGAGATATTGGTGAATGGCTCAGCTTTTAACATCAGCTTGAGGGATTAGCCAGTGTTGTCAGGTGCTTATCCTTGGGGTGCGCTTTTTTTTCTGTGATTTATGTAGTTTATGGCAGAGTGGCCAGAAATAAGCTTTTCCTCAGTAAAAGACACATGAAAATGAGTTTAATAAAAAAAAAAAAAAAAGCAACTAAAGGACTATCAGACTTTTAAATTTTTTATTGAAAGTTTTTGTTTGTGCATAACAACAGATGACAATAGGTGGACGCAGCCACCAAAGACAAGCCATATACAGTGCAGATCAAGAAGAAAACATATTACGTATATGGCGACGATTGTCCATAAAGCACCAGGGCACCTGCTCAGGTGCTGCCAACCTGGTGCCAATGTATATGTTTCCATGGAAAAGGGAGACTGTCAGCTTGCCAAGCTTAGAAACATGTTTATCCGATATCAACAATAAAACAACATTGAACAAAAGCACCTATATTCATAAGGAACAGAATAATAGAGGCCATGCACTAAGTCAGTAAGTTGACGTAAGGGCAGTATACTGTATGCAGAACTAGGTTAATAGGTCTGTATGGAAGGCATGGGAAAACGTTCTAACCACGTGGACCAGGATTTCTGAAATGAGGTGGACAATCCCTTGTATTGAGCCGTTATTTTTTCGTAAATGCAGTGGATAGACACTAGGTCTGAAACACCCTCTGCTGGAGGGGCACAGGATTTTTTCAATTTTTTTCGCTATAAGCAGTTTGGGGACGGGACACCCTATTTTTCTAAATCTGCATGGAATTTTGTCTATGCCCAAAGAGAGAAGAGCCAAATCAGGTTTGAGTGATAGTGTTGCTACAGTTACAACCTGAATCATCTCTTCTATTCTAGTCCGATAGGGCTGGATTATGGGACATGACCTTTTCTTAACTTTTTAGATAATGGTCATGTTGGGAGGAAGCCAGGCATTGCTCGTCACCTGACCAATACCATCCTTACAGTGAAGTATGGTGGTGGCAACATCATGCTGTGGTGAGGGGGTTCAGGGAGACTGGTCAGGGTTGAGAGAAAGCTAATTCGGGCAAAGTATAGAGATATTTTTAATGAAAACCTGACCCACAATGCTCTGGACCTCAGACTGGGCTGAAGGTTTGCCTTCCAATAAGACAATGACACTAAGCACACAGCCAAGACAACATATGAGAGGCTTATGGTAGGGTTGTTTCGGGTATCGAAGTTTCGATACCCAATCAATACTTTTCTCTGGTATCGAGCTCGATACCAAGATTAGTATTTTATCGATACTGGGCTGCGCTACTGCACAGCCCAGTATCAGAGAACGTGGCTGCGCCGCTCTCAGCACGGCCATGTTCTCCTCGGCAGCACAGGGAGAAGGAGGCGGTCTCTCCCTCCCCCTGTGCTGCTTCCACCAATAGAGCGAGAGGGGCGGGGTCACTGGCCACCAATGAGGAGTGACGTTTACTATACAGATGCAGGCAGAAGAAACTCATTGCCGGCACCTGCCTGTAACAGAGTGCTGCGATCCGCGGCAGTTAACCCCTCAGGTGCCGCACCTGAGGGGTTAACTGCCGCGGATCGCAGCGCCCGGTCACAGGCAGGTGCCGGCAATGAGTTTCTTCTTTCCCCATTAATAAATACATTGGTGGCCAGTGCGCCCCCCCATCCCCCATTCCTCCCTCCCCCCAGTATTAAAAGCATTGGTGGCAGTGGCCATCAACCTTGTGGCATCATACCCAAGAAGACTGGAGCCCAAAGGTTTTTCAACCAAGTCCTGAGTAAAGGATCTGAATACTTAGTAATGTAAAGATTTTAGTTTTCCCTTTTCAATAAATTAGGAAAGATTTCTAACATCCTGTTTTCAGTGCAGAATTGAGGTGCAGAATTATAGGGAAACTGATTTTTTTTTATTTTAGCACAAAACCACAACATGACAAAAGTGAAAGGGTGTGAAGACTTTCTGAATGCATTGTATATTTTGGGCTTGCAGTCAGTAATTCTGTTGAAGTAAATGACAATCACACTTTACCCTTCAGGCACCTAATTGGCTTTTTATCAGGAACTGTAGACTGTAACTGCACAGCAGAGATTTTATTTAAGATTGGACATCAAGATATATGGACATCATGGGGGTGTTTGTTCACATCACTGCTTTTTAACAGAAACAAAGGGTGCCCGAAGGACCCCATTGACTCTTTCTGTACTGACTAGGGGTAGCCTTAGTCTGGGCTGGAAACCCATAGACAGTCTGAGTGCAGTTAGATCAGTTAAAGGGGTTGTCCTATCTCAGACAATGGGTGCATATCGCTAGGATATGCCCCCATTGTCTGATAGGTGTGGGTCCCACAGCTGGGACCTGCACCTATATCGAGAACGGAGCCCCGAAAGTGAAGGAGGGCGCAATGCGCATGCGCAGCCGACCTCCATTCATTTTCTATCGGGCCGGCGAATATAGGCGAGCGCTGGCTTAGCTATTTCCGTCGGCCCCATAGAAATGAATGGGAGCATGGGCCACGCATGCGCGGTGTGCTCCCATTCACTTCTAAGGGAGAGGCGGGGAGCAGCGTTTGGTGGTGGACGGACCCCTGATAATCTGGGGTCCTCCAGCCACAGCTCTCCCTGTTCCATTCTCGATATAGGTGCGGGTCTCAGCAGTGGGACCCGCACCTATCAGACAATGGTGGCATACATTATCTGAGATGGGAATACCCCTTTAAAGTGTGCAATGGGCGCCTCCCCCTAGGGCCCTCTATATAACCAGATCCAGGGATCTCTTACCACATATGTGAAACTAACCTCACTCGTGGATCAAGGTAACTTGTGCTACATCTGTATAAGCAATAACATGGAAATGCTTGGCATCTATTCATATGTGACTTCACATAACTGCTTGGGTCATTTTGTTTGACAGATGAAAATGCAAACTTGGGCACAGTCATGAGATATGAAGAAATAGGTAAGTGCCAGTAAGAGCCAGTGTGATGGGACAGGTGGTGTAGAGGTGGCGCTCTCTCTGTGATACTATAGACGTTGGTCTTCTCTCTCATACACTTGCTGTCCTTCCTACCCAGAGCTGCGGATCTTGCTCCTGTGTGGTAGTGACCTGCTTGAGTCATTTTGTATCCCTGGCCTCTGGAATGAGTCAGATGTGAGTATTGTTCCTTATGTTGTCTACAGACCCTTCTGCTCTCATTCTCCTTCCTTGGATGACAGTCGTGTTGAGTTACACGGGTGACTGGATAGTGACAATGTCTGCTTTTCTTCCTTGCTCACTGCGCTGTGTATCTGTGTTTCCCTGTAGATGGAGGTGATCGTTGGAGATTTTGGCATCGTGGTTGTGCCACGTGATGGTACAGACACTGAGCAAATCATGAGTCACTCATCAGTTCTCCGTAAATACAAGGTGTGTTCTGCTCTTATCTGTAAACTTTTAGTCATTGCTAAGGCAAATGTTTCCCTGGACGACCAACTTTAATGATTTTATTGAAATTATTTATAATTATAAGTAACATCTATTATTATATATATATTATATATCTTTGTTATATAATCAATTGTTATATATTATATATAATTAAAATCTATTATTACATATTTAGATATCTATATTATATCATCAATTATATATTATATGTAATTAAAATCTATTATTATAATTATAAATATAGTTTTTTCTTGTAGAAAGAAAAATAAACATTTTTCTAATTTTAGCTGAGCAGAGTTCAGTTAACTTGGGCTATGTTCACACTTACGTCATGGTCTCTGTTACAGAAGCCACAAGACAGTACCAGATCTGTTGTATGGCGTATACCACCGATGGGCTGATAATGAGTTCCATGGTGCTGGCTTTGAAGAATTATGCTGCACGGAGCACTGTACTTTTCATCCAATCTGATGGGACTTGTGACGGAGGCTCAGAATATAGCCCCCCCAACACAAATGGTGGTCTAAAAACGCCGATCTTAATAACCCCTATAGGCGCAGGCCTCTACATAACTTTAGTGTATCCCGCACCAGTCTAAATGTAGGCCAGCTTCCCAGCTGTCTTACCTTTATACCATTTTCTACGCCTAAAACAGGCATAGAAAATGATGAATGAAATGAGGTGTGAGCGGAGAAAAGTCACAGATTGCAGAACAAATAACCTTTGAACCGCAATCTGTGCCAGTAATACGCCTAATATATGAGTATTTCTGCATAGTAAATGACCCCCTTTGTTCATATTAGTTTTGGGGCTCCGTCACAAATTCTGACAGATTTGATGAGAAGAATATTGTTGCCTGCAAAATGACTGACACTATAATGGAACCCCAACTGATCCATTATAATTCAATGGCGTCTGCTAGGCAACGGTGGTATCCACCCACCGTACCACGGATACATTGTGCAGTGGTCAGAGCTGGTTACTGCAGCAATGCTTCTATTGAAGTAAATTGGCGCAGAGCTGTGATTGCCAGCTACAGCCACCACACAATAGATAGGTCCGATACCAATATCCGCCACTACAACAAAATAGCTGATCAGTGCGGGTGCAGGGTGTTGGACCCCTGACGATCATTAATGGGCTATCCTGAGGATAGGCCATCAACATCAAAATCCTGACAACTCCTTTAAAGAGATAAGAAATCTAAGTTTATATAAACTTTTCTCTACTATGTGCAAACAGGAGGAGGCAATATACACAAAATCAAAATCTCTTTCCTTTGTCAGATGATACTAATATACCCCTCCATCATGAAGAAAGAATACAGAATACTTGCCTCCACATTCTATTCAGACTTCTGTTAGGGTTGGTGTGAACCATGACTAAGCTGCCCCTCTACTTTGTTAAAGGGGTTATCTCATGATTACTAGTGATGAGCTCAAAGACCCATATTCTATCTCGCGATATTTGACGAATAATTAGCATCATATTCGTCATATATTCGCGATTTCGCAAAATTCGCTATTTCGCATTCAATATCATGACTTGCGATTAATTTTTCAAGTTATATTCGCATGTGCAGAGAATCGATTCGTTATTAATAACGTTTAAACAGCTTTACATGTATTGAAAGCTTGAAATGGCGGGAGTCATTTGTGCGAATGGAAAGGTGCGAAAAAGACATATACGAATTTTCGCAATTCATGCAGCGTACTGGAGTCTGACACGACCTGTTAACGCTTGGTAGGAAAGGGAATACAAACCGTGAATAGATTAATGCGAATATTCAAGTGACTAACATTCGCAGGACAGTTTTTACCTATTAAGTCTTTACTCTGACAGGAATAGTGGAAATTGTTATAGAAAGCAATTAAGGTTGGGGGAATTATGTCTGAATCTTTTATTTGCAATATAGTTTCCCTATCACTATCCATCTTAAGAGAGAATATTTGTAATTGCGAATATGGCATCCGTATGTCCGTTCCACGCCTTAGTGAGGTGGACAGAGAAATTAATAAAGGGGCAAACAGCAGGTGGTGCTATACAGCTAGATTTCATGGAATAACTCCGAGGCTATACTCAACTTTTAATTACATGAAATTACAAAATTATTCAGATCCAGGTGCTGGTTTGAAAACTGTAGGATATTTTTTGTGGGACAACCCCTGTAAGATGGCATTGCCTCTGGAGAGGAGCAGGAGTAATCCATCCAACAATATATGGCACCACCCTGAGATACTACTCCCTCTCTATTATATCTATCACAGCAGTAAGGGCTGTGAACATAAGCCCTTGAATGCCAGTGGTTGAACTTCTAGGATGTATATCACACTATATCTCCTAACACTATCCCTTCCCTTACAGAACAACATCCTCGTGGTTAAAGATGACATCAACCATCCGATGTCCCATGTGAGCTCCACCAAGAGCAGGTAATGCCTATACCATTCCCAAGTGTAGGTTGTCCATGGAGTAGGGGTTTAACTCCTACTGACCATACATGAATGGTGTGTCCTAGGACTAGGCCAGGGGTCAGCAAACCTGGAACTGTAGCTGCTGTGAAACTACAACTCCCAGCATGCACACTTGCTTGGCTGTTCTTGTATCTACCATAGAGTGGGGCATGCTGAGAGTTGCAGTTTCAGAACAGCTGGGGTGCTGGAGGTTGCTGATCCCTGGACTAGGTCATGAAACTGCATTACAACTTCACATTCCAATATAATTTACTATTAATTTACAACATTCCAATCTGAGAAATTTAAAGTGGGTTTCCACTTTGGACAATCCTGACGTGTCAAGACCCCCTATATATATATTGGCGTATTTCTGGCACAGATTGTGGCACAAATGTACTGTGACTTCTCGCCACTCACGCCAGGTCTAAAAACGCAGAGGGAGATAGTGGAGACTGTAGGTTTACATTACATTTTAGTCTTACATCTAATCTATACTAAAAATGCATAGGTTATACGGATGCCTCAGATGGGTGCCATACGGTGCCATCCGTCAACATAGAGTTCCATTGTAAAAAAAAAAAACATATATATGTTAATGTAGAAGTTTTTTGCTGGACTCTGCAGGATGAAAAAGCATGGCGTACTGTACATTAAACGTAGGAAAAACACGTGATGAGAACCAAGCCTTACATACACAATGGGGGTCATTTATCATGCTCGTCTGTTTTATAGAGTGCGATTAGACAGGCGTAGTGGGTTTTACTATAAACTATACATACTATAGAGTCACACAGCAGGTAATTAGGCGTTGCGTTTGTGTATTCGTCAGGGCGCATGTGGATTATGTGCAATTAGACTACTCATTGTTCCGCTCATGAAATAGGTAAAAAAGTGCAGAGATAAAGTTGCATATTAGATGTAAAAAGTTACATATTAGATTAAGTCGCAGCCATATATATATATGTTTGTGAAAAGGTCCACTTCTACCCGCTAATATTTGAACAAAATTGTACAAGTAGATGAACGGAACTACGGCACCCTTGGAGTGGAGTAACAATTAGAATGCTTTTGAGTCAAATTCATACGTAAAAAGGTGCAGCTGCTTAAATAGGCTGAAAATAATGGGGAAAAAAACCCCTACAAGAATTAGTCTAAAACTGAAAGTTGTCAAATGAGGCACAAATGCCTCCTAAACAGGTGCACTTTCATTAGTAAATGTGCCTAAAAACAATGTAATAAATGACCCCCAATGTGTACTGCATCCCTGTCCTTTACAGTTTGTATCTTGCATTACTTTCATTATAAATCCAGTGATAAGTAGACGATGTAGGATTGATAATAAAATAGTCATATATCCAGGCTATAAGTAGCTCGTAGTACTAAAATGACGGGCCAGATTTGTATCGTTGAGGAAGGCAAGACTGCAGTTCCACATTCCTCCTTTAGGGGCTGTGTAGACGTTGCGTTGATAACCCAGTTGATGCCCATTTTTTGTCTCCTTCAGGTTGGCCTTGCAGCATGGAGATGGACACGTGGTGGATTACTTGATGCAGCCTGTCATTGACTATGTACTGAAAAGTCAGCTTTATATCAACACATCGGGGTGACCGTGAATGTTCCTCGGGCTCACCTTCGTCATCGCAGTACTATGTGTTATTACTCACTACTCACCACAGTCTCCTCACGGATCATGATTCCTCTTTTACCCCACTCATTGCTGTCCTCCTCACCTCTATGCCTTACTCATTCACTTATCTTATGACTCCAAAGCCCAAGGTTGAGGTAACGCTCGCTGTACTTCTGAGGGGAGTGCTTGGGGCGGTGTTTTTTTCTGGTGTGTTTAAGCATTAGAACCATTCGGTGTATATTACGGGGAGGGCGGCGTATAATATAACCCATTCAGTGCCATGCCCATCACTGAGCGGGCGTATATTTATTCCCCTGTTGATGGTGGGAGTTTTAGTATGACTCATTTTTTACTTTCTCCAAATAAGTCGTTTTTCTCTTTTAATGGTAGGAACTGGGAATAAGTCCAATATCCCTGTTCTCCTTCTGTCCAGAGGACTGTGGGTACCAAAACAAGAGGGGGTTGTTGCTGCATTCCCTCCATAAGCATTCTGCATGCAACTAGTATGTTCTTCCCGTGCTTATTTGTCCATGGTGTTATCATAAATTGTATGAACCCCCTATCTAGAAGGACAGGGGCATGCAGTACAGAAATGAATAGGGAACTGGTGGGGAACCTTGGGTGAAGGCCCTGATTGGGATGCTCTAAAGGGCAATGTATTTTTGACACAGAGGGTGCTGAAGGTATTTTGGTGGAAGAAGGTCTATATGTAGCCTCAGTATTTGCTCCAGCCATGTCAAAATGGTGTCGTAGGCCCTATGTGTAGCCCGCTCTTTCCGAATATATGTCTTTCAGCGATTCCTTTAACAAATCAGGGCTCATGGTTTCATGGAAGGTGAGGTAGCAGTTTTCAGGATGGTGCTGTCCGGTGCAGTTTTCAACCATATGCCAATAAACCTTTCCATCCAGCTTGTACAGGCCTCTTATAGGCAGCAGGGCTCAACCATGAGTTACTACCGTTTGACTCTGAAGTGCTAACATTTACATGGATCTAAGGATTTTCTTCTAATCCGTTAAATAGGAATATAAAGTGTTAGCGTCGTTATTACTTAGCAGTAAAGACTGTAGAGTCGTATAAAATACAAAAATATAAAATACAAAAAAAGCATTACATTTGAAAGGGCTATTGTTGAGCATGAGTATTGTAGACTGTAGATACTCAAAAGAAATGACCACTGAAATCAGAAATGTTTGACCCATAACATAAAACTTGATGATAAAGGGGTTTCGCCACCATTAAATGTTATTTTAATATATTTAAGCATGAAAAACGAGTTACTTTTGTAATTTACTTTCTACTTGTGAGATATACGCTTTACTTCATTATAATGGTGCCCCCTGGTGGTTAATCTGTGTGGTAATGTGCACGTCCACTTTCTGAGGTGGTTGCACATGATCATTTTCACCTCTTAACTGCCACCAGCTGTATTTACTGTTAGAAGCTGTGCCACTTACTTGGAGAGAGCCGCAGCAAAAATAAGGACATGATCCCTAAGAAAGGACACAGCTCTTGAACTGAAATAGGGAGAGAGCTTTAGCAGAAAGGACACACCCTCTGAGCTGTGATGGGTGGAGAGCCGTAGCAGAAAGGACATGCCGCCTGAATAAGGACACGCCTTTAGCTGTAGTAGGAAAAGGACAGGCCCTTAGAGCTGCCAGCTTGAAGAGAACGTAGCAGAGCAATTGGGGCAATGAATAGGGAGATCTCTGGATCCATGTGAGGCACAAGGCTGGTTCTAGCTTTGTTAGATAGAGATTGTCATGTACTAGATGATGTTTGTTTTTTATTTTTTGCATTAATTTTGAGATAACCCCTCTTTGATTATAATAATTAAACAATATGATAGTCACTGCTGACTCCAGTCCCGACACCTTCGCGTGTCCACTGTCTACATGATCTCACAAATGGATTAACTTTCCGGGGGCCCTCTGAATGCACACGCCTTTCCTGACATGTTTCTTCATATTAGCCAGCATGCATTCATAGTTACACCATTTATGGAGCCTGACCCCTATATACATTCCATGTATACATCAGTGTCCATCCCTCCATCATATGTCGGCTTGGCTTTCTTTACGGCATGCAGTGGATGAATTTCCTACAAAAAAGATAAGATGTGAACTATGGGGATGACTGATAAAATCACTTGTGGTTACGAGCCCCAAGCACGTACTAACACCTCTTACTGGCCTGTTTTAGAGACCCTTTTCCAATATGCCTACTCGCAGGCATATTTAGGAAAGCCGAATAATAGGAACAGCTGAAGTTTGTGTGGCCAAAGAGTCGAGAATAAAAGAAAAAAGGTGGTGGGGGGGTAAGACTCATGATCGGAGGATTTGACTGCAGTTCTTTGACTAGTGTATGGTTCTGTTCATATTAATGTCGCTGTTTTACCAATAAAGATTTTGCTTTGCTAGAATGTGTGCGTTGTGATATCGGCCAACAAAGAAAATGATAAATGGGATCAGATTTTATTAATAAATAAATAGGAACAGTACGAAGCAGGTCTGCAATGGCCTCGACGAGAGAGGCAAAGTTCATAGTTTCAGGTGGTTTGATACACGAGTGAGTCCTCTCTCAACCACGTCCAAAAAGGAATAGATTTCCCGCAATAAAATACATCAATAGGTGACCGTTTAATACTGCAGCATATTGCACCCAGTATGGGTGAGGTGGAGTGACCGTGCGCCCCTCTGACAGACCATCACTGTGCTTTTAAGGTCTTTCGATGGCGGAGGTACTGTAGCACCCTGGTGGCAGAGCTTTATGGATGTCACGCAGGTTTTGGATGTCAATGAGAGTTTGTAGAATCTCTTTCTCTAAAAAGAGAATTTCCTGTTTCTGATTTTTAGCCGCCAATTCCAACACCTCCAAAGCTGGCCTGAGCTCCCCCGTGACCTTTGTACGAGCGGACCGCAGGCTGAGATCCAGAGCTCGTATCCCTTCTTCACTGCCTTCTATAGGCTGGTCTGAAAAATAAGAGAAAATCAAGAGAATTTAGAGGTAAATTAAGAGTGAGGGAGCGAAAGGGAGGGAGGAAGGAAGGGAGTGGAAGGGAGGAAGGGAGGGAGGAAGGAAGGGAGTGGAAGGGAGGGAGGAAGGAAGAAAGGAAAGAAGGGAGAGAGGGAAGGGAGAGGGGGTGTAACGTTACATATCCCTACTTCGTGAGATTTCCCTACGGGTCGCACCGGAAATGACGTGAGGAGGCGTTCCCGGGTTGTGACGATCTGCGCATGCGCAAAACGACAGTTTAGGGAAAATCTCACAACGGAGTTCGGCTGCACACCGGGACACTGCGCATGCGCCAGAGAGCCTCAGTAGGGTAAATTACGGCCCAGTGCGCAAGCGCGTCAAACTCCAGAACATCTATCCGATCTCCATGCCTGCGCAGTGTGGGGGTAGTGAAAAATTACGACCCAGTGCGCAAGCGCCATCTGATGGCCATTTTTTCTGTTAAATAAATAAATATTTATATTTATTATATTTTTATATTATAAATATTATAATATTATTTATATTATTATTATATTATTTATATTATATTTATTTATTTAATAGAAAAAAATGGCCATCAGATCTCCCCTCGGCGCTTGCGCACTGGGCCGTAATATTTCCCTACTTAGGCTCTCCGGTGCATGCGCAGTGTCCCGGTGTGCAGCTGAACTCCGCTGAGATTTTCCCTAAACTGTCATTTTGCGCATGCGCAGATCGTCACAACTCGGGAACGCCTCCTCACGTCATTTCCGGTGCGACCGGTAGGGAAATCTCACGAAGTAGGGAAATGTAACCTTACAGGGAAGGAAATGAGAGAGGGAAGGGAGAGGAGGAAGGAAGGGAGAGAGGGAAGGGGGTGGAGGAAGTAAGGAAGGAAGTAAGGAAGGAAGTAAGAGAGAGAGAGTGGGAAGGAAGGATCTGCAGTAGAGTTTTTCTAAAAAAATGTGTATAAAACCACCATATGGAAGAAAGGATGAGGAGAGCTTCTCAGTCTCTCAATAAGGAAATTTCGATTTACTAACAGCAAGCAAAGAGATCTTAAAGGGGATGTCTGGCCTGGGAGCCAAGAACTTCTATTGTCAAGACCTGTGCCCCTGAACAAAAACAAAGCAGACTCCTGCCACTGCTCCACTCCCGCTCACTGCAGGACCAGGAAGCATATGGGTCTCATGACTGCTGTGGCCAATCCCTGGCCTCAGTGGTAACATCGGATTGAACATTATCTCACAGCTGTGAGGTAACCTTCAAGCTGACTTGACCACAGAGGCCTGTGATTGGCCTCAGCAGTCATGGCACTTCAGCCACTTCTTGGTCGGATGGGGAAGCGGCAGGACAATGGACAAGTGAGTCTGCTTTTGTTCAGGATCGCAGGTTAAGACCATAGGGGTTGTCGGCTGAAAGACAACTTTAATATACCATGAAAAGGTATTTTTACCCAAATCTCTAAAAAACATGGGCAACCATGGGTTAACCATCACCTCCATGACAGATTACAAAAATACGGGTTTAATTCCTTATTCTAGAGACATTGGTAATGACGTAAAATTTCCCCAAAAAGAAAAGCGGTGTGTGTTATATACCTGCAGCAGATTGATTTGTAGAAGTGCTATGCTTAAAGTACAGACCTGTTGTTTTTGTTATATTTGTGATGCCAATAATGCACATATCGTCTGAATTATGACGGTAACGCCCTACTTCTTAGACCTTTACCCTGCCACACCATTGCATTACCTGTAAAACTGTCTAGTGAACTAGATTGAATTTCAACATTCTTGGATTTATCCAGTGTTTTCAATCGTGAATACACAGGTGCCTGGGGGGTTAAGGCTTCATGACAAAGCAATGCGGACACATATGAACATGGGACCAACACAGATGCCTTCAGCTGCCAAGTGCACATGTAACAGGTCAGCCAGTGTCATAGGGACAAATCTGCTGACAGATGCCCTTTAATATAACATGCTTTACCTAGGAAAAATTTCAAGAGAGCAACTGGACACAAAGGCTCAACTGGTATTGCAGGATTTACCTAATTACTGCCCTGAAATCTGATTTACGGTGACAAAGGCCTCGGAAGACTAAAGGCTCAGCTGGTACAGAATTACTAATGGCTCAATAGTAATTTGATCAGTGCATGATGCAAGGATAGCTCACACCTTGATGAGATAAATGACTGCGATCTCTTACCCAATAGCCCCAGTACATTATCAAGGGCATTCAGCGTCTCTGTCACGGCTCCAAATGTGCCAATAGCGCTGGCCTCGGCTTCCAGAGCGCTTGCAGCAATCTAAAGGGTGACAAAGAAAACGAACAAAATTTATCCAGAACTGTTATTTTCGTCATTATGACACATCTATTTTTTCAGTAGTGCTGAAACGGAGATCAGTGATGTCTATAGGAAGTTCGGACATGGCATTTAAAGGGGGAGCACAGAATTAGACATGGCTGGTTTCATCCTAAATAAGCTCCATGCACGTACATAGCTTGTGCCTCATATTGCAGCTCGATTCCATTCAAGTGACTAGAGCTGAGATGCAATACCACGCACAACCTGGGGACAAGTGTGGCGCTGTTTTTGGAAGAAAGATGAAGATCTCATCTGAATAAGCCCAATGACAATTTTAAACCTCAATGAATGAATTCAGCTCATATAGCCACAATGGGTCAAGCTGTTACGTATGTAGCCTGAATGATGGTTAGTGAAATGATTCCTACCCTTTGAGCGGCCGCACTGTCTTCATCTGCAACCCGGGTCCTGTCATCCAGGTTTCCAGCTGTTCCAGAAAACATCTTGCGCAATTGTGCAAACTCTCGCTCCAAAGTCAAGGCCATTTCAGCTGTACTGTTTGCATCGAGGCCCATCTGCGTCATATCCTGAAAAGCAGAGGTCAGAATGTATTTTACAAGACAGCCTTAATATTACTAGCGTCTCCTCATCATTACAGGAACACTATGCAAACCTCGAATGGTATTCATCATAGAGAGGCCATGGAGCTAAGCTGAAGTGAATGCGGTTGCGCTGCAATACCACATACAACCAGCGGACAGGTATGGTTGACAGTAGTGTTGAGCGAATCGAGTTCGAACTGCTGTATCCGAACCCGATTAGTTTGAGAACTTCATTAACAATATGGCTTCCATACTACTGTAAAATGTATGGGTTCCGCGGACGTCTTTGCGCATTAGCTGCAAATATCGCGGGACTTTCTTCGTCTTCCGTCTATGACATGACACTTCCGTTATGCGCATAAATGACAGTGTCAAAATCCGAAGCTGAACTCAACTTCATTAACGAGGCACAAAGCCAAGTTCAGCTTCGGATTCTGACTCATTTATGTGAGTAACCGAAGTGTCACGTCATAGATGCGACGAGACGAAGCAAGTCTCGCAATATTTGCAGCAAGATCGCAAAGACCTCTGCGGTTTTACGGTAGTATGGAGGCTATATTGTTAATGAAGTTTTCAAACTAAAAGGGTTTGGATACAGCAGTCCGAACCCAATTTGCTCAACACTAGTTGACAGGTTTTTTGGAAGGAAGCAGTCATATTTTTAGTGATAGTTTCAAAGTGCACTACTGGCTCAATAAAAAGACTCTTCCTTAGTAGAGATGAGCGAACATCTCTACTAAGCCACGCCAAGCCCCCTGCACTGATCACATGACAGTGACGTCACGCCAGGTCCTTCGGCTGTGCAACAGTTCGGGTAGGTGGCAGCCGCCCCTTATGGATTCCATATGCGCTATAGTGGAATCCATAACGGGATGCGCGATTAACCACCACCCGAACCCCGAACAACAGACTTTTTTTAAATGTTCGCTCATCTCTATTCCTTAGGTCTCCTGCACACGATCGTAAGCGCTCCGAGACATACGGCCCGTGAGCAGGCCATATGTCCCGGAGCGGCATTGATCGTGCGCACGGGAGCGCACAGCATCATAGATTACAATGATGCTGTGCACGTCGGACCGCATCATTGTAATCTATGATGCTGTGCGCTCCCGTTTGCACGATCAATGCCGCTCCGGGACATATGACCCGCTCACGGACCGTATGTCTCGGAGTACATGCAGTCGCGTGCACGAGGCCTTAGGCTAGATCTACACGACGAAATTTGTCGCGCGACAAATAGAGCACAACTACACTGCAACATGTGTCGCGACATTTTGTTGCATTAATGTCGCACAACAACTTTTATAATGGTAGGTGCGACATGCTGCGACAGTCGCAGAAAAATAAATCTTGAATGGATTTTTTGCGACTGTTGTGTCGCAGTCGCAGCATGTCGCATGTCGCAATGCGACACCATAGACTACCATTATAAAAATTGTTGCGCAACATTAATGCAACAAAATGTCATGCGACAAATGTCGTCGTGTAGACCTAGCCTTAGGTAAGAACCTTACAGCAACATCATGAGAGGTTGTACCGAGCAGCAATGTGCATAAGACCTACCTAATACAGCTAGTGAATTGCACCAGATTTATCATGCCACATGCACCATTTTTGAAAAATGACTACGTAAAAAAAACATGGCACAACTCTTTAAAGGGGTTTTCCGACATCTTTTTACTTATCAGTAGGGATGTGACACCAGGGACCCCCATAATCAGCTTTTTGAGAAGGTACCAGCTCTCACAGTAGCAATTATCTCATGCTCTCAGTATTTATAAATTCTTGGAGTATCAGGTACTTATACAC
This sequence comes from Bufotes viridis, assembly GCA_033119425.1. Classification (NCBI taxonomy): domain Eukaryota; kingdom Metazoa; phylum Chordata; class Amphibia; order Anura; family Bufonidae; genus Bufotes; species Bufotes viridis. The sequence goes on from CM065596.1 coordinate 127,133,843, forward strand.
CTGACCAGTGGTTGCAGGTGTCCTCCTGAACTCAACTGTATTGGCATCCTCTGGAGGATGATACAGTTGAATACTGCAGCAAGGACAGCAGTATTATGTGCTGCACTGTGATATTTGAGGCATTTTGTGCTGCACTGTGGTTTCTGGTTCTGCAGGGGCGGTATCTTTTGCTGCACTATGGTGTTGCTGCCTATTCTACTTCTGTTATCCCTGCCTACTTGTGTTGGCCCTGCCATCTGTCAATTTGGGCCTGCCTACAACAGGGAGCCACCTTTATTTTTATTTTTTTGGGTTACTTTAAGTCCCCAGCCTGCCCCTGTCTTAGAGAACAAGACAGTCCTATACATAGCAGACACCTTATGTTCCCCCAAGATTGCCCGCTAGGGTTTTGGCTTTACCTGTTGTATAGCAGTTGTAATACTTTGTGCCTCTCTGGCGTTTCCAATTGCTGTACCAGAATCCTTCTCTGCCCCATTTAGACCGGCTTCTGCTTTCGCTGTGGTATCTACAGCACCTTGAGTCATGCGCATAATTTCTGGGAGACGTCTCAAGGCGTCTTCAGCCTCTGTGCGCCGGTCCCCTACTGTGTCTCCAAACCCTAAGAAAGGTAAAATAAAATAACTAGCTTCAAGTATATAAGGAAACCCTCGCAACCCATTTCAATGCTCTATGAGGCAATCCTGAGTACATATAGGGGGATCCTCCATTCAGTACTCTTCCCCATTAGGACTGATCAGTTGATGTCCATCTATTACACAGACAGTCCTTGAATTCAATGGTCCCTATGTGATGTAATTTTCTCCTTGCTGCCAATTTTCTCCACATTTTGTTACTGATTTTTGGGGTCAGTTGTGAACAGTTTATTTTTGGACAAACCCTTTTAGCCCTTGTATGTACTCCAAAGTGATATCTATAACGGAGACGAAAAAAGAGGAACATGTTTGCAGTCACCTCCCCTGACCTGTCTGTTTTAGTAACTACTTGCATCCTCGGTGTAATAACAATTCTGTATCACTTATTGTTATGACTCTATGTTACGCTATTCCTCTATTATTCCTGCCAGACGTTTATTAATGAATTTCTAGCAGTTTGCAATGAAGGTCCAGCTGGGCGTTACCATTTGGGGCTGTGTTCCTGCACAGTCTGACATCGGCAGCACTGATTGGATAGTGTCAGACTATAGAAGAAACCTCGCCCCCAACTAGCAACATCCGCCTAGACCTTCATTGTAGACTGCTGGCAATTCATTCATAACTTCTAGAGGGAATAATAAAGGAATGGAACATCATGCAGTTATAAGAATAGACTAAGACATGTCAGGAGAGGTAACAGGTCCTCTTTAAGAGTGGATGTACACAGGTTTTGTACAGATTCTCTGGTGGGCCCAGAGACGCTGGGTTGGAACATGGGCACTAGATTGGAATTGCACAATGGGGACTTCTAAGAGAGGGTCAGGAAATAAAGAAATAAAATAAACGTGTAACATGGGAAGATGCCTTGATAAATTAACTTAGTCTTGAAGGATATCCTTTGAAAACGAAGTTGCGTTTGCTCATACTCACCCCGCAGGCTGCCTAGCATCCCTTCAATGGCATAGTAGGTGCTGTTCCCTGTCTGCATCGCCCTTTCCGCTTTATTCTTTGCAGCATTTGCGCGTGACAACAGCTGATCTGCAATCTGCAAGAAATACAGGAAGATGAGCTTTCGAATCCCCTTATAAGTGCTCATGCACACAAGCGTAAGCAATCTGTGCCTAACTGCAAATGGCCGGTCAGCAATATATGGGCACTGACCGTGTGCACTCTGCGGTGCGGATGCGGACCCACTGACTTGAATCAACTGTGTATAGTTGAAAACAATGCTGAAAGGAGGCATCACCTCCCTGTTCCACCATTTATAACATTCATACCACGACCGGTCGTTTAGTGCTGGCAGCCAAGATGAAGTGATATCTAGCTTACAGGAAGACTGTGGCTGATCGGTTATGTTTTTCGTGGGAATATGGGTTAGGTAAGTAGTCATTTTGGAGATACGAAAGGTGCAAAATCTTGTGTTAGGGGCACATAAGGGGGCACTATATTGTTTTGGGGGTATCATATTGTTTTGTAAGTATCATAGTGTGCTGGCGGAAATATTCTGTGTTGGAGGCACATGTAAGGGGACATTCTATTGTGATGGAGCACATAAGGGGGACATCTTATTGTACGGGGGAGGCATCATATTAGCAGTGGCAGGGAACCCCAGTCATAACATTGTTTGGGGCCCCAGTAATGCCAAATCCACCATTGCCTATACTGTTCCTCTGTATGTCTCTAATGGTTTACAGAGGAGCAGGTTTTTTTGTTCTCCCACAGATTCATATGGAATTAAAAAAAAAAAAAAGATTGTATTACAGAGGTATTCTTCCCTGGAAGCATTGTTTTTAAAGGAGAACATGGTGCTTAATGGGTGGCACCATGTGTTGGCACAAGGAATGACTATGGCTCCATAAACCCAAACGGTGGTGCAGACAGTTTCATGTGTGTGAGGAGTGCCAAACTCTCACTCAACAGGTGAAGTCAGGGGACGGAAGGATCGGAGGAGTGAATATTTTTATCCAATCCTTTTGTTCTCCCAGAAGATAAGCCACCACCAGAAGTGTCTGGTGGCACCTGTCACCTATCTTCCCATCCCATTGAATACAAGTGCACGAAGGGGCAGACTGACCACAGAACCTAGAGGGAATTTTCCTGGTCGGCCCATTAGCCACGTGAGCCCTCCTCACTGCTGCTGGCCAGGAACATACTACTGGAGGAACTAGAGGGTTCATTACTGGAGGAAGTCCAAGCAGCATGCTGAAGGTAGGACTGGCTTGGTGTTGTGGCCCACATCTCACCTCCTAAGCCCCCTGCTCCATATCCTTATTAGAGACAATTGGAGGAGGACAGAACGTGGCAGCTATGGATGACCACCACAGAGGGACATCTTCTGGGGAGGTATTTTGTGCTGCACTGTCGTATTTGGTTCTGTGGGATGGTATTCTGTGTTGCACTATGGTATTACCGACTCCGTAATCTTGTATTGGCCTCATCTGCTTGTGTTGCCCTACTTTCTGTAAGTTTCGACCCATCCTACAACATTGAGGCCACTTGCCCAGTCCACCCCTGTATACACGTTTAGCAGAGCCAGAAGGGAGTCGGGAGAGATAGCTGTCGATCGAACAATCGCTTGGCTGACAGCCATTGAATGTCTCACAATGTCTGCTAAATCAATAACAGTCTGTTCCCAATAAAGCTCTGGCCCCAACATATCCTGCAGTCCTTTACGTCCCATCTGGTACACGTATAAAGAAAATCAGACATTGCAGAATACTTTGCGGAGCCAAGAGAAGTAGGTATTTGTATGAGGAGGTTGGCTGGAGATAGCTGTTAGCCGAATGAATATATATACACTGAGATTCCTTGCAGAGGTATAAATGAAGATTGGCGGTCAGTGGTGGTTCATGCACATTTCCTTACCAGACGTTTCTCTTGTCCCTCCTGGAGCTGCTGCTCTACATCCTGCTCCGTGGCAGTTAATTTGCCTTGTAGAGTCTTGATCTGAGATATTTCTCCTTCCACTGAAGTTCTCAAGGACAAAGATTCGCCTCTCAGACGTTCCATCTCCCCCTAAGAAGATGTATGGCCGTGAGTCTTAGCTTTATAGCAAGCAGATGGCTCCCAATCATTATTACCAGGTACGTCTCTACGTCTGACAGGTTAGAATGTCTGGCATTTCACCCATGGTTTGTCACTGGGATATAAATGGCAGTCCAAAAATATTGCTGTATACATAAAGGCTGATGATTTCACACTGACCCTATAATATAAGAGACTAAAGCATCCGTCTCGGAGATGTTCTCTAAATTTTAAATTTAGAATTTCGCCCCTTAGAAATGCAGCAATATCTTCTGCTGCGATGTGCACAGACTGAAATCACATCGGTCCCTGTCTGAAATAGGGCTCACTATCTAGCTTCCCTATATCACATGCACTAGGGCCAAATGGTTTTATATGTAGGAGGAAATCATACAAGCATGCCCCTGCCCCATTAAACCATTTCTGAAATGTGCATTATGTAACAAGGCCCCCTCTTCATGAATATAGAGCAAAATGACTTTAATCTGGCCTAAATGGGACTTGATATCCCGATAGAACCCACATTATCAAACATTCTGGAATAAAGAGACAGGTAGTCTCGGAAAAAGACGAAAGAACACACAAAATAATTTATATAATATTAGATATTATATTGTCGATCTGTGTTGCTGGATTATCAGATACCAGATCAAAGGAATTTCACTGTATGCCTTGAGATATACAGTATATATATAATTCCATAGTACTTTAATGTTTTTGTACTGTACATACTGACAGACAACCCCTTTATTCTTTTCAGTGCATATTAAAGGGGTTGTCTCACTTCAGCAAATAGCATGTATTATGTAAAGGAAGTTAATACAAGGCTCTTACTAATGTATTGTGATTGTCCATATTGCTTCCTTTGCTGGCTGGATTCATTTTTCCATACACTGCTCATTTCCATGGTTATGAGTATGACCACCCTGCAATCCAGCAGCCGTGGTCGTGCTTGCACAATATAGGAAAAAGCACCAGCCTATGTGCGCTCCCACGGTCCCGGCCACCAGCAAGACCAGCACTTTTATCCTATAGTGTGCAAGCATGACCACTGCTGTTGGATTGCAGGCTGGTCGTAACCATGGAAACGAGCAGTGTATACTGATGAATCCAGCCAGCAAAAGAAACAATATGGACAATAACAATACATTAGTAAGTGACTTGTATTAAATTCCTCTACATAATTAATGCTATTTGCTGAAGAGAGACAACTCCTTTAAAGATGTATTACTCCCCTTAAAGATCTCGTGATGCTTACAGGGTTCCCACTGGTCTCTGCTTTCTGGTTCCAGCTCGACAAGCAGGAAATGCCTGGAGATGCCTGCTCAGCCAATCACGAGCTGAGGTGGATCACCACTCTGGCCAATGACTGCCTTTTTCTGTTTGGCGCTGGTACCAGGAAGCAGAGACCTGGGAATCGTGTTAAAGGCAGCAGCAGGGAATTGGTGAGGTGAGTAATGCTTCTTTTTTAACCCATTCTGTCCATTATATAAAAAAACTGTTGTCTCGTCGGACACTCCCTTTAAATTTAAGGGGTTTGTTACCATTTCCATTAATACATCAGACTAGTTTTGTCTTGATTAAATGGAGGAAACATTATTTTTATCCTTTATTATCACATGAATCTATCTGTTTTCTAAAGATATTCAGGGAGGTTTCTAACAAATTGAATATCTAAAAAGGTAAAACTGTTGGGTAAAACTGTTGGCGTCAGGGAAATTTTAGAATATCTGACAAAGTGATTATATGAGGACCTCACTGACGCCATTACCTGGAATCCCAGAGGATCCAAACGAGAAGCTTTTGCCACCTCCCGGGCTGTTTGCATGCTCTCATGGTAGGACCTCTCTGCCGCCGCTGCAGCCTGAATGGCCTCGCTCTCTATTGCTCCAGTTTGAGTGCGGATATCACCCAACCTATGAACACAAAACATTCCTACAATAAAAGCTTGTTGAGTGACCTTAAAAACCTAAAATAGCTGAGCATTTAAAGAAATAATATAGGACCTAAAAGGGTTTGTCTCATGAAGACAAACTTTGTCCATATGTCCTACAAGGGCATATGGATGTCACAGGGCGGGTTCGCTTTGCTCAGGGCCCCCTCTATGAGCCAGCTCTGGTGGACTTGAGCCGTCTATACATGGGCCGCCATTCATCAGGGAAAATTTTTGGCTAGAGAATGCTTCCCTGGAAAATCAGTTTTTTGCCCAGACCTTGGACGATCAGCTAAATATCATTGTGGCTTCAATATGGAAGGGTTTATCTGGTTTAGAAAACCCCGTTTTCAAATAGAAAATTCAAAGATAATAGTAAAGTCCCTCAGTCAGTGGCCTCATCTATTAGAGAAAGCATCTGTCAGCAGATTTGTCCCTATGACAGTGGCTGACCTGTTACTTGGGCGCTTGGCAGCTGAAGGCATCTGTGTTGGTCCCATGTTCATATGTGCCTGCATTGCTGAGAAACATGATCCTTTGACATACGCAAATGAGCCTCTAGGAGCAATGGGGGCGTTGACGTTACACCTAGAGGCTCCGCTTTCTCTGCAACTGCTGCGCCCTCTGCACTTTGATGGACAGGATCAGGTGTTATGATGTTTTCACTATTCACAATTTATTTATTCTTTATGTATATCAGTTTCTGAGAAAGCTAATAGACCACCAGTTAAATATTCATGACCATAACTAAAGTGTAAATAAAAAGCCAAATTTGGCTTTTCAGAAAGCTAGACATACTGAGTGGCCAGCCATTTTGGAGGACATGTTAGTGGCCATTTTGGTTGTTGCCCATCTTTTACCATAAAATGAGATATAACTTCTGGTTATTAGCAACAAGACTAAAAGGATCCCCGAAGGAGTTATATTTTTTTTCTATTTTAGATGGAATTGCTCTTTTTTGCCCCTTTAAACATAACTATATCATTACAAGTCAGGACATTACAGGAGGTATTAGCATTTGAGGTATTGCTATTAATACAGTAGATGTTAGTGACCACTCATTCTATTTAAAAAAACATGAGTGTGGTTGTCACCCTTAGGTCTCATGCAGATAGTAGTATCATGGATTTGTGTTGTACATGTATATATAATACCATATATATATAATACAGCGCCGATAGACAGCTATGGACCCATACTGCCCCTTGTGGGCCCTATGTGAGGTATACAGAGGTTTCTCTCATACGTTATCCAAAAACTGTAGCATATTCCATCACACTGCATATTCAGGGAGATATTTATGAGGGCTGATTATGAGGGCTCCTGTATTTATAGCTGATTTTTGCAAATACATACATTTGTGCACATATTGTCCATAGCCATCATTTTGGAAATAGCAGCTAGAACCGAGAAGGCTGCATCTGGCTGGCATTAATCACCTTCCTGCATGCATTAGCACTAAGACCCCCAATATTGCCACTATCCCGTACCTTGCTCTTAGTCTCTCTGCAGCACCGAGGTCAACATCTCCAGAGCGAAGGATCTGCATTGCCCTCTGGGTATCGGCTAGGGCATCAGCTGCATCCTGTGTTATCATCTGGGCGTCCTGAGAAAGTCTGTATGACAAGGAGATGAATAAGCCACCTGAAGACAGGTAACATTTTCTTCTACTAACGGGATTTGATTCATAGTAGTATTATACAGAAAGGATCATACTGTTTGGAAACTAAAGGGATTGTCTGCACACAAGTTTGAAAAACAAAGAAAAACTCAGAATGGTGTCAATTGTAATAAGAAATAATACTAGCGCAGTACCCCAGAAGGACTACTGCAAAGGGTTAGTTACCAGTAACAGATTTAATGCAATGTTTCTTGATTTGTTATGTACATGCTCTGAATGGCATTGTAGAGAAAACATATGTTTAACAACTTAGCAAATTGTGTTGGACTAGGACTAGGTCCACCCCTGACTAGTTAATGGTGAGAGAGTTTAGTCTGAAGCAGCCTGGAGGGAAGATGTGTCTGGTCAACCTTCTGCACAACTAGGCCCAAGTTCAGAGAACCTTAAACACTACAACTGCCCAGAAAGTTGGCATCCTGCCTAAGTACTCAAGAGACAGAGACCAGGCATCTGAGAAGATCTAAAACTCACAAGGCCATGCCTTGGTATTGTGCTTGTTTATGGCAGAAAGGCTTTGCTGCTGTGAGAGGGATGATTGCAAAAGCATTCCCCACACTGTGAGACAGATTGGCCACCCATATCTCAGTGCTGCACCTCTCAGCCTGCAAACTGCAGAAGGACTTAACAAAAACCTTATTACATGCCCGTGGTTCTGCTGAGAGACTGAAAGGGTCTTTTGAGAGAGGGAGTACTATAACTACCATCATTGTTGCTGTCCATACAGCTATTGAGAGAATATTGTACAGTGACAAACTGTTAGAACTGTGCCTTTTGCTGCTATTTGTACTACAATCCCTATCATCAACTTAGTAAAGAGAGACTTTATTTATTGCACACAACGAGCCTGATCATTGTCTCCCTTGTTCACTGAACCTGCCTTGCACCCGGCAAATCATCCACCATTAAGGGCACCCCAAATTACACCAGGCAGGAGCCCTGATACCAATGTGTGCCCTGAGGGAAAAAAGGGTGTGCCCTGCAGTCAGTGCACGGCCCTAGAGAGTGCAGGAGTGGAGCTTGCCGCCGTGATCTGTAAGTACTTCCACCACCCTCAGAGCCACTACCATCACCCTCAGAGCTACAACCACCACTCCCATTCTCCACGCACTCCCCAGAGGTAAAAAAAATTCTTAGTGGCCAGAAACTATAATAGCACATGGATCTCCTGGGCTCAAATTTAATTGCTGAATTTGTTTGCTGACTGCACAGGTCAATTGGCTAAAATAGTAGCCATGGATACAATTATTACATGTTTGTAATCTTTTAAGAATCCATGGCAACAGCAAAACAGTCTTGATTCATTGTTGCTCCCTAGTGACAAAACCTCAGCCAATGAAAAACTCCCAATTAATAGCTTCTGTTTCATGGTATAATATAAGCCTGGGTGGTGGTGCTATGGCAGCGGCTCCATGCTGTCCTGGGTAGGGAGGGAACGTAGCGCTATACCCTACCTATATCAGCTTGCTGCAGCACTGACATCAAATAAAACTGCAATTCACCCTTATTTATACACATGGGGATATTATGGCTCTGTACAGCCTCCAGGTTGAATATGGCTGTAATATGGCACCCATAGAGGTGTATGGAGGTCTGCTGTACATCCATAGGCCTCTGACTTCATATTTCTGTTGGGTTCCATGGTATGTTCCATCATACTGTATGTTGTATTGTGAAGGTATTCTCTATTAAAAGCATTGCCCCTTTATGATCATGTAATATTCAGATAACGTGGCATTTGTTTATATGGCATATACCACCGTGTGGCTCTGGCCTAGGAGAATAATCAAGATATTACCTGTTTGCTATAGTCTGGGCCTCTTGACCAATTTGTGAGAAAGAGTTTGAATTTCCGGATGAATCTAAAGAAGAAAATGTCTGTAATAGGAAAAGATTAATACTAATTAATAAAAAATAATTAATAATAATTATTAATTTAATAACGATTAAAAACAAAATGATATGAATAAATAAAAAAAAACAACACTTCTCTAGAGGTTTAGACGGGCTCAAACCCCCTGTAACCGAACAGTATGAGAAACATGATTAAGGAGATGTCTATAGTGGCAAACAGGTTTAAAAGCTATGTACACCTACGGGGGCAATTTTTTATGATTGCATGTTACTCATTTTTGGCTAAAAAAACATTTTTTCAATTAGCCTTTTTTTTAAATATTGAGCTGTTTTGTCACAAAGGGTTAACTGTTTTTCTGGCTGTGTGACTGGTACTTTCACTATCTATTAAACCTTATCTCTAAACTACTAAGAGGTCATAAACATTTATTTAAGCCCCATTCTTTACAGTAAGAACTGAGCTATAATGGGTGTTTATAATGTCAGAGAGCAGAGATAAGGAGCCTGTCAGCTTCTGGTCTGATGGACAAGACAGAAAATCCAAAGGGTGCTACTAGAGCATCTCAGCTCTGTACAGGAAAAAGGACGCCATATTTTTAATAAAATATTTTTAGCTCAAAATGAGTACAATGCAATAATTAAATAAAATGCCCCCAAAGGTGTATATAGCCTTTCAGTGGCAATGTGCCACAGGATAATATGATGGACTGATGGAAGCCATATAAGGTATAAATGCTGCATAAATGTACAGCATTCCGGTATATTAGAAGCATCAATGCAGGAAGGCGGATTGAACAAAAGGAAAAATTTGCTACAGTTACCAGTTGATTTAATTCAGCTTGCCCTCCGTTGAGTTGCTGTATTGCAATTGTGATCTTCCCCTTTAAGTCCTGTAACTGGCTCTGGTACTGGCTGGACTGAGACTGTGCACCCTGTAGCTTCATCTGCACTCGCTCAAGGTCATTTTGGGTCTCTGCCTGTAACCCCTGCAGCCCAGACATCTGTCTTTGCAGGGATAGCTCGGCACCTGTTGATAATTCAATATATATTTTATACAGACAGTTGGATTATTAAATGCAGTCGCCATGTCTACAAGCATACGTATCAGTGCAGATCTCACCATGGGTGGATTCGGAATCCCTTAGCATGGCTCTGGATGCCTCCTCAGCTCTTCTCATTTGTTCCTCTAAGTAACGTGTATCTGTCGCCTGGCTTTGGCCATTGGCACCACCTATGAGGCCCTGGAGCTGTCTTCTGTACAAAGTCATCTAGAAAATGCAATGGAATATATGGTTATTCTAACAGAAGGTAATGACTGGTTTGTACATGAGATAAGTGGACTGCATACTGATGAGAGCTATGCTTTTACCCACAGACGTACCTTGTTGCTGACTTGAGAATAACAGCTAGGGCATTGCGGCTGATCACAGTTGTCGCCATAAAAATCAGCCTTGCACACGCAGGTGCTTCCCTTCTGACAGCTTGGCTGTTGGGAACCAATTGGATGACAGGAACAAGCTGCATAAAAAGATGAAAACTTAACATATTCAGCTGAAAACATTAAAAGGGTTAACATTTTTTTTTATTGCTCCTGCACACTAGGGGGAGTGTAGAAAATTTCTGTTTTGAAGTCTCCCTTGCTCCTGCTAGTGGCAGTGGGAGCCAGAATGTTATGAATAAAAGGGTCTTCTGGTACTTAGATAGTGATAACCTACCCCCAGGTTAGGTCATCAGAAGAGTGGGCATCCGACACACTGCACCATCACGATCAGCTGTTTCAGACAGCCCCCCAGTGCTGGAAACTAAACACTAAGGGCTCGTGCTCGTGTGCCAGCCGTTCCCATGCATTGGGGACGGCAATTTGCGGTCCCCAATGCACTAGCAAAATCCATGCAGTTTCTGCAGATGGATGCAGACCCATTCAACATGAATGGTTCCGTGATCCGTCTGCAACCCCAAAAAAATAGAACATGTTCAATTTTTTTGCAAGGTGGAGGTACGGAGAGAAATCCATGGGGTGCTTCCGTGGGGTTCTGTGCCTCCGTTCCAAACCGGCACCTTCCGGATTGAATTTGGATTCACTTGTATGGGTCTGCATCCGTAATGCGGTGCAAAAAGGCCCAGAGCCCATATATTGCTGACCCGTTGTTTGCGGGCCGTAATACGGGCCGTTCGACTTTCGTGTACATGAGCCCTAAATTGAAGACTCCATGCATAGTAGCTCAGATCTACTAATGTGTCTGCACCAAAAACCTGTCTAAAAAAAAGTGGCACAAATTGGTGGATCTAGGGTTTCTACACTTTTTTTCCGCATGCAGAAGGTCGGCATGGTTTCACATAAAGTGGGTGGGTCTAAGATGTTTTAGCGCAATTCTGGCATAAAAATCCGTCTCGAAGTAAGCCAACCAATAGTTGCACCAGATTTATCCTCTAGCCTGAGGCCCTGTGATAAATCTGGGGCAGATCTAGGCAGCGTCTCAGCTTACACCATCTTTAGGATCGGTTAATCTGGGCCAGGGTATTTTCAAACACCGGCGTCCTGCAGCTCGTTCACTTGAATGAGCGCTGGGCTGCAGTACCCTGGTATGGCCAATACAAAGTGGATGGAACCTTGGGAGTCATTTATCAAGCTGAAATATGCCTAAATTAGGCGTATTTCAGGCGCAGATTGTGGCACAATGGTTAGTTGCACCACAATCTCCAACTTTTCCCCGCTCACGCCAGGTCTAAATAAGTGGGATTGGCGTGGACGGGGAAATGGGCATAGCCATCTCATTTACCGTTTTCTACGCCTCTTTCAGGTGTAGAAAAAGGTCTATATGTAAGACAGCTAGGAAGCTGTCTCACATTTAGAAGTTGCGGAGGGTCCGCCGAAGTTATGATGAGACCACCGCCTCTTCAAAACGTCGGCGATCCACCACCAGATATAGGGCTTTATTAAGACCGGCGTCTAAAACACCAGTCTTAATAAATAACCCCCCCCTTGTGCTTCTGGCTGTATAGTTCTTGGGTCCAGTGGCTGATCAAAAACCTGATTGGTGAGGTTGCAGGGTGTCAGACCACCACCCATCTGATGTCGATGACCTATACTAAGGCCATCAATATGTAAATACGTGAAATATGTATGACAAATGCTCCAGTAGCATAATGTGAAGATCCTGGTCTGCAATGCATCTATAACATGACTTTCCAACTATCACGTGACATTTACAGTACTGTTCTCAACAGATAGGTAGGTTTTTGACTTTCCCCAACTGTAGTGTCTTTCATGTGTCTTCCTCCGTGATCATTACTATGTGCAGTGCTGAGAATTTCCCACAACAATAACATACAACTGTGTGAACGGCATCAGTAGCTGCTTTTGAAAGATTTACTTCCATAACTTGTGAACTTTCGGTTTAGGTCACCTTTGAGCAGCCAACTTCTATATAGCTTCCTGAAAGCAACATGATTTTCATAACCATAAAGGTCGCACAAACCATATATCAATATAGTAAGGCCTCATGCACACGACCGTTGTTTGTTTCCGCGTCCGTTCCGTTTTTTTTCACGGATAGGATGCTTCCCCATTCATTTCAATGGGTCTGTCAAAAAATGCGGATGGTTAACCGCTTTTGTTCCGCATCCGTGGTCCGTGTTTACCTTCCGTCAAAACAATAGAGCATGTCCTATTTTTTTCACGTTTGCGGACAAGGATAGGCATTATTACAATTGATCTTCCAAAAAAACGGTCCGTCATCCGTTTTTTTTGACGGACGCAAAATTTGTGGACGGAGCGGACGCGGAGGCAGGCAACGGTCGTGTGCATGTAGCCTAAACCAGAGACCATGGAAGAAAACTCAGAAAATCATGGGAAGAACATGACAACTCAGCGCAGATGTTGCCTTAGTTGGATTTAAAGGGGCTTTCCGAGATTTTTTCACTGGTGACCTATCCTCTGGATAGGTCATCAGCATCTGATCGGTGAGGGTCTTGGGTGTCCGACCCCCACCATTCAGATACTACTGTTTAAGCAGGCATAGGCGCTCGCAGTAGCGCCGTGGCCTTCTCTCTGCTTACCAAGCGCAGCGCTGTGTATTGTGTAGCTATCACAGCTCAGTCCTATTGACTTCTGCTGCTGATGTGACTGATGAAAGTGACATCACGTGGCCTAGGCAAAGCTGCGAGAAGGCTGCAGTGCTACTGCAAGCACCAATGCCTACTTAAAAACAGCTGATCAGCAGGGGTCCTGGGTGTCGGACCTCCACTGATCAGATACTGATGACCTTTCTAGTGGATAGGTCAACAGCTAAAAAAAATCTCAGAAAGCCCCTTTAAGCCCAGGACCCCAGTGTTTTAGGCAACAGAGCAAAACCATTGATGAGCAATGCCGCCCGTTTATGGTGGTGCAGCTTCCTGACACAACGAAATGTTAATGAACATTACCTTTACATTTGCCTTCAGGGTTTTGATCCAAAGGGTCCCCAAAGTAGCCTTCTCTGCAGCGGTCACAATGGAATCCAGCTGTGTTATGAATACATTTCAAGCACTCTCCGGTCACTCTGTCACAGTTTCCTGCTGCATTTGGGTCAATATTGTTGTTGCATGCACAAGGCCTACACTGACGTCGAGGTCCACGTTCTCCCTCAGGATCTCCAAAATATCCATCTGCACACATTTCACAGCGAGGACCTGGTTTGGGAGTTGTTACAAGACCCGTAATGAGATATTTGCAGTTAACTGCACAAAGTACGTCAACCTGCAGCTTTGACTAAATATGTCACCTGCAACTTTTACATTAAGGCTATCTCCACCTTTGGGGGCAGTTTTTTTTTTTAATTATTTCATTGTACCCATTTTGAGCTGAAAATAATTTTTTTAATTGATCTTTATTTGAATGTAAGCTAAACAATTAATAGGAGGAATAAAATGTAGTAATGGAAAGAAGTGATGAATAAACTAAAGTGGTCTCTGAGATGGAAGCAGATCTACCTGCCATCTCCACCCTACATTGCACAAACGGACAGTGTGTTCCAGACCTTCCAACATCTCTGCTGTTTGCCAGGCCTGTTGAGGATCAGACTACTTGCCCCTATGTGACATAAAATCCCATACCCCATAAAATCTCTAGTACTTACCACTTAGGCCTACAGGGCAGTGATCACACGTGGGTTCCTGAGTTTCAGGAGACAATAAGCATCCTATGCCAGGTCTACAAGGACATGGCAAGCATCTCTGGGGGTCCCGGGGGTCATTATACTGTCCATGTGGGCAGTCAGCACAGTCAATATTCTGATTTTCATCACCAGAATAACAGTCACCTAATGGATAATCAAAATACAAAAAAGAAATCAGCAAAAGTGGATGTGAATGAACTCAAGGCCATACAGGAATGATAATTACCAGTTTCTGGGTCACATCGGCCTCCTCCTTGGCATCCACAGGGAACACATGGGCTAAATACCCCAAGCGCTGGAGATTCTCTGTAGTATCCTTGGGCGCACTGCTCACAGGAGTCACCTATATAGCCAACAGGGCAATCACATTTCTCCACCCAAGGAGCCGAATCCCCAGGGCCAGGACGGGCAGAGACAAGAGTAACACTTTGCAGGTATCCTGTGCCTGATGGAGATAACAAATACAGATATTTATCCTTACAGTGGCTTCTCTATATCAATCTAACATTGAAGATATTCTAAATAGTTTAATCCAATTTAAGAAAAAATTGGGAATTCTGGTTTTAACTATTGCATTTATTTTTTTAGAGAATAGGATGTTGAACAATTTTCTAATATATATCTATTGTGGGGAGTCGCTCTGGTAGACAGCGGTGCGGGTGCAGTTTAGAGGCAAAACAAGGAGTCCAGATGGTGCATCAAACAGTGTTTTATTCACACTTGCACGCCATAAATGAAAAGCAGTCTCTTGGTGACAGTTCACACACAACGGAAATACTGTGGCAAAACAAAAACAGGCCAACACAGGGTCCAGTCACCTTGGGTGGTTTAGGTGCGGGTTCACACCTAGCAGTCGGCTCAGCCGCAGGCGATTCCACCTTCAGGTCGCAGGGAAACACCACCTTGCTGAGCTCCTTCCTCCAGGACAGAGAATTCCTCAGCCCTGTTTGCAGGCTCCAGGATAATCACACCCTCAGACACAGCTGCTGGCTGCGTTTTATACCCAGCCCAAAACATGGACTGGACCGTGGGGAGCAGCCACCCACCCTACTCTTTAGCTGCTCCCAGTAAGAGCCGGCCCGGATCGGCTTTGCAGCCATGCTATTTAACAGAGCAGCACTAGCTGCTGCAGACAAAAACCCGGCTCTCACCTCACCGAGGCCAGCAACCTCGGTGACACGTACCTGCTATCAAATACAACACCTTGCACCCTCTTACACACCCCTTTGTTCAACCCTGAGGGGTGAACACACGTGAGGCAGTGGACGCGGGACAGGGCATCTGCGTTGCCCTGCAAGCGGCCTGCCCTGTGTTCCACGGAGAATTTGAAATTCTGAAGAGATAGGAACCACCTGGTGACCCGAGCATTCCTCTCCTTGGCCTGACTCATCCATTTGAGGGGGAATGGTCGGTCACCAGACAGGAACCTCCTCCCTAACAAGTAGTAGCGGAGAGATTCGAGTGCCCACTTGATAGCCAGGCACTCCCTCTCCACTATACTATATCTGGACTCGGGCGGGATTGAGCTTACGGCTCAGGAAGACAACGGGATGTTCTTCCCCGTTGACCTCCTGAGACAGTACCGCACCGAGGCCTACCTCCGAGGCGTCGGTCTGTACGACAAACTCCTTGTTGAAGTCGGGTGTCACCAAAACCGGGGACCCACACAGGGCCGACTTCAACGCGGCGAAAGCCTCCTCCGCCTTCTCACTCCAGCTAACCCTCCCAGACTTTCGCCCCTTCAACAGGTCTGTCAACGGCGCTGCTATTGTGGCAAAGTGGGGCACAAACCTCATGTAGTAACCTACAATCCCCAGGAACGACTTTACCTGCCTGGTGGTGACCGGTCGGGGCCAGTTACGAATGGCCTCTACCTTGGTTACCTGAGGTTTGATGACTCCCGCCCAATTACATATCCCAGATATTTTGTCTCCTCTAACCCTATGGAGCACTTCTTTGGGTTAGCGGTCAGTCCGGCTTTCCTCAGGGCATCCACTACCGCCTGCACCTTGGGTAAATGGCTTTCCCAGTCGGTGCTGTGGATGACTACATCATCTAAGTAGGCCGAGGCGTACCGGCGATGTGGTCGCAGCACTATGTCCATTAACCTTTGGAAAGTGGCGGGGCGCCATGCAGGCCAAAGGGTAACACCTTGTAGTGATACAGGCCCTGCGGGGTAACAAATGCGGTTTTTCCTTAGCCGACTCCGTTAAGGGTACCTGCCAGTACCCTTTGGTGAGGTCTAGCACAGAAAAATAACGGGCTTGCCCTAAACTCTCAACAAGCTCGTCTACCCGGGGCATGGGATACGCATCAAACTTGGACACTTCATTTAACTTGCGAAAATCGTTGCAGAACCGCAACGTCCCATCCGGCTTAGGTATTAGGACTATGGGACTGGCCCACTCACTCTTCGACTCCTCAATGACATCGAGCTTCAACATTAACTGTACTTCCTCCGCGATGGCCCGTCGCCGAGCCTCAGGTACCCGGTATGGTTTTAACCGGATCTTGGCCTGAGGCTCAGTGACGATGTCATGTTGGATGAGAGACGTGCGGCCAGGGAGGTCCGAGAACACATCCGTGTTCCGACTGATGAACTCCCTGACTTCCTGAACTTGTTTGGAAGACAGGCTGTCTGCAATTTTTACCGTGGTTACTGCTTCACAGGCCTCGAACTGTGGGGCTGGACCCTTTTCACCTAGAAGCCCTGGCCGGGGGCTGTGGTCGTCGGCCGTGTCCCTATCTTTCCAAGGCTTAAGTAAATTCACGTGGTACACCTGCTCCGGCTTGCGCCGCCTGGCTGGTGTACTTTGTAATTTACTTCCCCTACCTTCTCGATCACCTCATAGGGGCCCTGCCACCTAGCTAGGAATTTGCTGTCAAGGGTGGGTACCAGAACCAACACTCGATCTCCCGGATTGAAGCCCCGTACCCGAGCCTGACGATTATACACCCTACTCTGGGCTTGTTGTGCTGCCTCCATATGCTCCCGGACCAGCGGCAACACCCTTTCTATCCGTTCCTGCATCTGGGTGACATACTCAATGACACTTTTGTGGGGGACAGGCTGTTGTTCCCATGCTTCCTTGGCGATATCCAACAGGCCCCGAGGGTGTCTGCCATAAAGCAGTTCGAAGGGCGAGAACCCAGTAGAGGCCTGGGGTACCTCTCGCACTGCGAACATGAGATAGGGCAGAAGCAGGTCCCAGTCCTTCCCATCTCTAGAAACCACCCTCTTTAACATATTTTTAGAGTTTGGTTAAACCTCTCAACAAGACCGTCTGTTTGCGGATGGTAAACGGACGTCCGTAGCTGCTTTATACGCAACAATTTACACAGTTCCCTCATTACTTTGGACATAAAGGGGTCCCTTGGTCTGTCAGAACCTCTTTTGGCAGGCCCACACGGAAAACATCTCCATTAACTCTTTGGCAATGAGCTTAGCTGAGGTATGTCGCAGAGGCACCGCCTCCGGATACCGAGTGGCATAGTCGAGAACTACCAGAATGTGTTGGTGGCCCCTGGCAGACTTTGGTACAGGCCCAATTAAATCCATAGCGATTCGCTCGAACGGTACTTCAATAATTGGCAGAGGTA
Source organism: Bufotes viridis (assembly GCA_033119425.1). Classification (NCBI taxonomy): domain Eukaryota; kingdom Metazoa; phylum Chordata; class Amphibia; order Anura; family Bufonidae; genus Bufotes; species Bufotes viridis. The sequence continues at coordinate 127,151,720 of CM065596.1, forward strand.
CCAGAGGACTACGGAAATGTGGCTGGGGGCTAGTTGTCTGACAGGTCGGACAGGACTTACAATAATTCTCTACCTCCTTGAACACACTGGGCCAATAAAACCGCTGCAGTATGCGGTCCTGGGTTTTCTGCCACCCCAGGTGTCCCCCAAGAACATGTTGGTGGGCAAGCTCCATGACAAGCTTGCGATACGCTGTGGGCACCACCAACTGTTCAACAGGTTCACCTCGGATTTGGTTCACCCGATACAACATATCCTGCAGAACAATAAATCGTGGGAACATTAATTCAGCCCCTGGTTTCTGGGGTTTACCATCAATTTCCAGCACATTCTCCCAGGCCCTGGTTAGGGTTTGGTCCCGGTGTTGTGCGGTCCCAAAATTTTCCCGGAGACATTGAGGTCTGCCAACTCAGGCCCCGGTGGCAAGTCCTCCGTGTCTCCCACCATTACACTCAGTGGGGTTGTCTCCCCCACTACCGCTGCAGCAGTGGTCACCCCTACCGCTGGCCCTTCAGACTCGGGCTCCCAGGGTTCTGGCCTTCCAGGGGTATCAGGCCACTCTGCTAGGGTTACCCCTGTCTCAGGGCTATTAGTCACTTTAATCTCAGGCCACAGTGATGGAAAACCAGGGAAGTCTCTCCCAATTATTAGTTCATAGGGCAGCTTTGTGGAGATCGCCACTTCACAAGTCCAGGTGCCGGCCGCCGTGGACAGAGACATTACAGCCGTGGGATAGTCCTTTAAGTCTCCGTGTATACACACCACACCAACTTTCCGGCCCGTATACTGGGTGGGCTGTACCAGGGCAGCACTTACCAGGGTTACCAGGCTCCCTGAGTCCAACAGCGCCACTGCCAGGTTATCCCCGATTTGCACCTGGCACAGATGTCGATTGTCTATTGTCTCAGGGGTGCCGGTCGCACACAGTCTCCGGGCATACAGGGAAGCCCGGTACCCATAATTAGTCTCCATGGGTTCCCCCACTGTGGACAGTCGGCCCTTACGTGGCCAGGCTCGTGACACCGCCAGCAGACTACTGGGGAGAGATCTGCAAGGGGTACATCCCGGGCGGGTTTGGCCGGCCGCCGGGACTGGGGTGGAGGTTTCCGGGGTTTGACTGGCCTCCTCCCAAAAGAACCCCCTGCAGGTTTCTGGTGGCCTCATATCGCTCCACCAGGTCGACCATCTCAAGGGCATTGGTGGGGGATACCTGGCCGATCCAGTGCTGGAGAGGGTATGGCAAAGACCTCCAGAATACATCTGCTAACAGACGGTCGAGCATAGCAGTGGGAGTCAGTATGTCTGGCTGCAGCCATTTTTGCAACCGATGTAGCAGGTCATAGTATTGTGGTCTGGCGGGTTCAGCCGGGTTAAATTCCCACTGATGCACCCGCTGGGCCCGGACCAAAACATTCACCCCCAGTCTTGCTAGAATCTCACCTTTCACGGTCGGGTAGTCAGCTGCCTGGACATCTGCCAAATCGAAAAAAACTTGCTGGGGTCCGGCTGCCAGGAACGGAGCAACCACCTCGGCCCACTGGTCACGGGGTAACTTTTCCCTCACGGCGACCTTCTCAAAGACGGCTAGGTATGTCTCCACGTCGTCTGCGGGGGTCATCTTTGGGATCGCCGCACGGACCGCTTTCCGGGCATCATGGACGTGGTGGGACGCTCCTGCCGCCTGTAATGCCATCACATGTTGCAGCAATAACTGGTTGGTCTCCCGCTGCTGCACGTTAGCCTCTATGAGGGCTTTCACAGCAGCCTCCATGTTGCCAGAAATCACAGGCTGCAACTTTGCCGGCCTAATATAGGACATACACTTTTGCTCAGCAAACAAAGTTCGGCGTTCACGCCAGCCTCACTGCGCATGCCCGCATCCGACACCAAATGTGGGAGTCGCTCTGGTAGACAGCGGTGCGGGTGCAGTTTAGAGGCAAAACAAGGAGTCCAGATGGTGCATCAAACAGTGTTTTATTCACACTTGCACGCCATAAATGAAAAGCAGTCTCTTGGTGACAGTTCACACACAACGGAAATACTGTGGCAAAACAAAAACAGGCCAACACAGGGTCCAGTCACCTTGGGTGGTTTAGGTGCGGGTTCACACCTAGCAGTCGGCTCAGCCGCAGGCGATTCCACCTTCAGGTCGCAGGGAAACACCACCTTGCTGAGCTCCTTCCTCCAGGACAGAGAATTCCTCAGCCCTGTTTGCAGGCTCCAGGATAATCACACCCTCAGACACAGCTGCTGGCTGCGTTTTATACCCAGCCCAAAACATGGACTGGACCGTGGGGAGCAGCCACCCACCCTACTCTTTAGCTGCTCCCAGTAAGAGCCGGCCCGGATCGGCTTTGCAGCCATGCTATTTAACAGAGCAGCACTAGCTGCTGCAGACAAAAACCCGGCTCTCACCTCACCGAGGCCAGCAACCTCGGTGACACGTACCTGCTATCAAATACAACACCTTGCACCCTCTTACACTATTTAAAATTTTGCTTGCAGACCTTTATTATATCAATAAAGTAACCTCTCCCTAATTAAAAAAGAAAATGGTATGGCCTATTTATAGGAGAGCTGGATAAGACTAAACATGGCATCAGTCATGTGAGTTGTCATGTGACCCTGATACGTATCATGTGATCAGTTAACTGCCCAGGTATCTAATAGGTGAATGGTAGTGTATTGAGGAGCAGAACATGTAAAGTATATACTGTTTTACTACCTGCAGCAGGACCTCAGCATGTCAGTCAGTGTCTGAGCAGAAACAAATTTGTGTTTGCTTCTTTTAACACTAAACTTTATTAACAACATGACAACATCACATAAAGACAGACAGCCATTTTACAACATCACCTTGAGACAGGCAGCTATGTAAATGCACACAGTAATGTAGTTACTGTAATAACCACAATAAAAATCATTATTCCAACACTAGTAATTTTTACTAGTAGAAGACAGGAGTCGAGACGAATTTTCGAATTTGAAACTATGCTTCCAGTTGGCCTCAACGCCGAGATGGAGATATTTGGCTTTTTATAGGGCGTGATGGCCCAGTGGGGATGCGGAATCGGAGTCTGGCCGTATTTCGACACTCCGATCCCTCCTCCCTACGGGCCCTCCGCCCTTACACATCACCATCAATATCTCCCTGTGTCTCCACCTTGGCATTGATCCCACACAGCTGATGAATTTATTGTATTAAATACTTAGGTCAATATAAGATTTTATAACTGTATTTTGCAGAAGTTTTGATTAGTAATACGCTGCATATATATTGTTCTATTAGTAATATGCTGCGTATATATTGCTTTTTAATTTAGAGCCATATCAAGGCGTATTTCATGATACATTTAATCCAGTCCAGATCTTTGTAATAACTTTAGCTATGGACCTATATAAGGCTCCATTCAGACCCACTACAGGCGACCACTGAAGAAGGGGGCTACTCCCGAAACGCGTTTGGGCTCAACTGTAGGGGATCGATGCTTTTGGAGACATAAGAACAAGAGGAATGAATGTATTGTCTGAATTTCTAGCTTGGCTACAATACATAAAGAAACTGCCAAACGCTAGGATCTAGAACGCTTCACTGCCAAGCGCTAGGACCCAGGACGCCGCAAAGACCGCAAAGACACGGACTGCCCCGACTGCTTCCTCCTCGGGTCACGTGGGACGCCGCGTTTGAGACCCGAACACCATGCGGGACGCCGCAGGTGAACGGAGGTTAGCGACCATCCAAACAGAGGGAACCAGCAAGGTAAGGGGCACCAGACCCTCAATAAGTGGGAGCAAACTGGGTGAATATCATATACTTTGCAGTGGTATTTCAAGAACAGTTAATCTGCAGAGCAACAGACAGCGGTCTGCACTCATTCTAATTGCATAGCAGACACTGCTCTGTCTCATCTATGTGGAGATGAAATACAACTACGGCTATTCAATTGCCATATTGTGACTGTGCACTATTACAACTTTATTGCCATACAGTATCGGGACCGCATTGACCACGGTCAGACGTGGGAAATTATATACTGGCAAGTATTGTCTTAAGTGACACCGCTCATATTCTATACAGGCACCACTCTGATATATTGGTGCGGACAAGGGGCATTAGTATGATTATTCCATCGCCACATTGTGATTAATCTACTGTGACTATACATTGGAACAGCAATAACTACGTGGGTAACCCATTGGCCAAGTTCAGTCATAATACATTGGTCACAGATCTTAATGGACTGCCAAATGCGGACTATGACTTAACTGGCTTAAGTGTAGCTAGCAGCGTAACAACTACAATAGTGTTTCAAATTATTTTATTTTATTTTTACTTTTATTTATTATGGTTTGTACCATCTATGTTTATATGCTTTTAATAGGTTTTTAATATAATAAATGATTTATATATCATTCCTGTGTTCCCTCTTGTGGAGTGTGCCGCCACTAGTCTACTAGTGCACATTGTTTTGGTTTTTTGGGTGAAACTTTGTGGCTGTGCACCTCCTTCTGTTCTTTGTATCGGGTGTAGCCATTGACAACCATTTTTTAAACTAGTAATTTTTACTTATCACACGGATGTGATCCCACTATGTAAACGAATACATAACATCTGAAATACCCCTTTAATATTTTAGCCAGTTAAAAGACTCTGATTAAAAGTGTTAAATGGTATTCGGTCTGCCCAGACTAAAGTCAAGATAAAACAAGAAGGCAATTTGTATGAAAATAACCAAAGTACCGTATGTGTGTCTAGTTGTTTGAATATCCTAACATTGCTTCTGAAATGCTAATGCATGCTGCCATACAATCTGGGCAGCAATGGTATGGAAATACTGAGAAATTATGTTCTCACTTGGTGTTCATGCACCCCATCTATTTTGGCTTTTTAAACTGAAAAAAGCTGCAGCAAGCACCACTAGAGGGCATAATAGGCAGTGAATGGGTTCATGGTAATATCTTGTGAAAAGAAGAGAAAATGTATTTTAAAGGGAATATTTCATCGGAAAATGATTTAATGTTTAAGGCCGCATTCACACAACTGTGGGACGGCCACAAACCGTGGACCCGCAAAACATGAGCATTGGCTGTGTGCACTCTGCATCGTGGTGCAAATCTATTGACTTCAATGGGTCCACGATTCGCAAGATGAGTAAAAAAAAAAGGACATGTCCTATCTTTTGGGGCATGGAGGCAAGGACCTGGAAGCACATGTAAACACATGGAAGCCCTTCCGTAAGCTTCCTGGTCTGTGCCTCTGCGCTGCAAATGATAGGACATGTCCTATCTTTCGCCACATCTTGTGTATCGCGGATCCATTGAAGTAAATGGGTTTGCACCGCGATGCGAAGTGCACACAGCTGGTGTGAACGCGGCCTAAATCAAGTTGTTTTTTTTGTTTTTTTCTTAGAATTTTTGGTGAGTTTTGCTTTCATTTTCCATGTCACTATATATATTTAAAAAAATTATCTAAAAAGTTTTTGCATTGGCCACTAAGCCTTATAATAGGTGTCACTTCTCGGTCTGTACAGGGAACTTTTCAATAGCAATCACATTATCATCATAGGCAGAATTACCATGACAGATAATACAGGATCCACCATTCACAATGTGTGATATCACAGCTTATCTACTCTGCACAGGTCACAGAGCATGCCTACAAAAATCTCCCATAGAAGTCAAAGAGGTCTCCTAGCCTAGTTCACATATTTTACGCCTAGTGGCCAGTGTGAAAACTGCAGGATTTTAGGATTATTTTTTAAAACACAGTGAACATCGAAAAAAATAAAAAAATGTTTTATAGAAAAATTGGTTTAAATAATAGGTCATTTTTTGGTGACACATTCCTTTTAAGTGGCAAATTCTGTCTTTCACTGAACTTACTGTATTCTCCATAAGTAGCACGAATTTTTAGGGACGTCACATTGCTTAACAGACGACGAAAATCATAATGACTGATTTTGGGAGTCCATGGACTGAAAGAGAGTTCATCCAATCTGCAGGGAGGACACAGTGTTGTAAATGCTTTTTATATTGGGAAACATAAGAAAACTTCATCCCCAGTATTAATGAATAATAGCACCTTTGCCGGTGATGCCACCTTACCTGAAGGTGTATGTTTGAGGTATCCTGCAGGGCAAGGACGTTTTGGATGAAGTAAGTGGCGCTGTTACTCTCAAGCCTCCCCCTTCTAGGATTAAGTCTTCAGCACCAGCTCTGTGACGCCCTCGATCCACACGGAAACTGATGGAGAACATCTGGCCATAACTCCGAGACTGATCTCCTAAGAAAGCGCCTGCAATATGACATAGATGAAAAATTAATTTTTGTTGACCTTTTTTTTTTTTGCAAATCCGTGTGCCCTATTAACAAATCTCAGCCCGGGTCCTATCTTGTCCATATTTGGAGAATGCACAAGAAAGCTTGTTTTTTGGCAGACTGAAATACGGACACGGCTGTTGTGTGCACAAGGCCGAAATGAAAGGAAAATAGTTTTTTCTTTCTTTAGGCCTCATCCACACTTTCACGGACCTGTGCTGTCCGCATTTTCCATGGACAGCACACGTGCCCATTATTTAAAATGTGTCTGTTCACATTTAAGCACTTTTTTATTGACTTTTGGTCAGTAAAAAAATCACGGAGACATATACTACTTTAATCCGTGATGCGGACCAAGCACGCCCATTGAAGTCTATGGGTCTGTGAAAATCATGGACACAACACGGATGCCATTGCCTGGTGCGTCCGTTTTTCACTGAAGACAGATAGAAACTGCTCTTGAAATTAATGTTTAACTGAGCAACGTCCATGAATTTCGGATGACACACGGAGAGCAAAAACGGACGCACGGACCCATCATAGATCCTTCACGGATGATACATGGATGTGACACTGACACAGAAATGAGGACAAGGCTTTAGTCCTACACAGTCATGTACCATAGTTCACTTTACCTGGGGCACTGAAGTAGAGTGGTTCCAGTTGTCGTGAGGCGAGGTACACCTCTTTATGATGGCGAGACATGCGGACAGGGACTGAAGCAGGGGAGCCATCTTTTAGAACTGCTGTCCAGCCCTCTACACCTATAAGAAATTTGACAGGGACCATATGAGACAGAAGTCACGCCATGTTCAGAGTGCAATTCTCAGTGAAATTCTGCAGCGGGAAAGGGCTGTCCCAACATACAGTGTGAAGAAAATCGCAGCAGCCGCTGAATAGTCGAAATCAGGGATCAGCAAGCCCTGGCACTCCAGCTGTTCAGAAACTACAACTCCCAGAATGATTCATTCTCTTCTGTGAGTTAGAACAGCCGAACATGTTTGCATGCTGGGAGTTGTAGTTTTACTGCAGCTGGAGTGCTGAAGGTTGCTGAAAAAAAAAAAGGAAATAAGAAACAGCACCTCAGTATAAAGCCTGACCGTGATGCGGTGCACGCCCAGCAGGGCCCAAGTCCAAAGCAGTCCCCAAAGTATATCAAAAATAGGGGAAAAGGCAGCATTCACCGTTGCAGGTGAAAAAAAAACAGTCAGAAATCCAGGTGATGCAACATTTTGGCTAGTTATTAGTCTTTTTGGAGCATACAGTACTTAAAAACGACTAATAACTAGCCGAAACATTGCATCATCCAGATTGCTGATTACGGAATAAATTTGCAAATTTTTTTCACCTGCAACGGTGAATGCTGACTTTTCTCCTATTTTTGAATAGTTCTAAATCAACTTTTATTGCTTTTATTTCATGAAGTAATATGCAAGTTTAAAATTAAAAAAAAAGCTGGGACGGGCTGAAACGCGTTCCTGAAACTTGGCATAAATTATAACTGAAATCCATGCCAGCTCATGGCAAAGGTAGATTTCAGTTTTGCACAAGACCGCACAAGATGCCATGAACATGTAAAGAGGCTTCCCTTAATACAATTGGTGCATCTTGCTCCAGCCGACTCTTTGCTAAGCCTTTATTCACACGTCAGTGATTTCCATCAGTTATTGTGAGCCAAAACCAGTTGCGGGTCAAAAACACAGAACAGGGACAAATCTTTCCATTATACCTGATCTCTGAGTGGGCTACACTCCTGGATTTGGCTCACAATAACTTATTGAAATCAGTGATAAAACACCGATGTGTGAATAAAAGCCCCTTTACACAGACCAACGGTTGGGGCAATTATCGGGAAGGAATGCTTGTTCCTGATAACTGCCCTATGTAAAGGTTTTGTCGATCACCTAAGGAATGAATAGACACTCGTTCATGGGATAAAAGCCTCATTGATGCGGTCACCTAAATCATCGATTCTGGGCAACAGATCATCCCATGTAAACAGCAATCTGCTGACCAGAAGCAACGCTTCTCAATAGGGATGAATGATCACAGTAGAGATGGCTAATTCCCACACAGCGGGGATGATTGCTGCATGTTCCTGCAGCATTCTCCTCCTCTGATGATATAGCAATTATTTGGAATGAACAGTTCTTTCCCAATAATTGCCTGCAAAATCAGTCCTTGTAAAGGACTCTGGAGGGATCCCAATGATTATAATGGAGTCCTCTGGGTTTCCATTATGGTTTCTGTCATTTTTCCTGTCCAAAAAGCTGCTACATGTGTTAGCATTAAGGGGGAGATTTATCAAGACTGGTGCAAAGGAAAACTGGCTTAGTCACCCATAGCAACCAATCAGAATCCACCTTTCATTTTTCAGCACTTCTTTGGAAAATGAAAGGATCAATCTGATTGGTTGGTATGGGCAACTAGGCCAGTTTTCCTTTGAACCAGTCTTGATAAATCTACCCCATTGTCCTTTGGCAGTATTTGCACTAGAGGCTTCTAACAGAACCATTGCCGTAGATGTAAACCTAGCCTAAAAGCACCGCTGCCATTGTTGCCCATACCAACCACTCACGAAGCAGCTTTCATTTTTCTAAAGCACCAGGAGAGATGAAAGATGCGCGGTGATTGGTTGCTATAGGCAACAGACAGTTTCTTTTTACACAGTCTTATAAACGTCGCCAGTTTTTTTACATCCTGAGGATCCAAAACCTTTTCTGACAATGAGTATTTTAGAAGTTGCACATTGTTGCATTACACAAGATACAAGCCTTATTTACATACCGTACAAATCCTATAATGTATTGGGACGAAATACAGCTTTTAACCCTTTGCGCATTGATTATTTCTGTGTGGCTTTTACTTTCTATTATAAATTGACAATAGGACAATAGGAAATTATCACTGGCAATGTGCGTCTTATAGCGACTCAATGTACGGAAGCCATAGGAAAGCTCACACAGAGACAAGACTGTCCAGGAGGAAACTCCCATTGAGAGGCCTTGCACATAGGAGGAAGCATGGGAAGACATTGGTGTAACTTACCTTTCTGGAAAGAAGTTGTGATGTCACTCCTGCTGTAGTCACTACTGCTGCTGCATGTCACCGAATGTCCATAGCAAAAACACTGCAAGCATCCCTCCGATCGCCCGGCCTGGAGGTCATAGTATCCAGGATTACACCTGCAACAAGCACCATGACACTGAAGCTGAGGAGCTCATTTTCTGCTCTTGCACTTTGTGGATCCAGAAAAAGAGCATAGGGTGAATTCACATGCAATGGTGGCAGAAATTTCTGCAACTGGTCCATTCATCGAAACGGGGCTTGCAAAATTCCATGTAGCAAAACAACCCAGATAACTGGAACTAATTTTCAGTCACAGAATTTTCTACAACAAATCTGCTCCATGTGAATACTGTATATCCTTGCATTCCACTTGTAAAAACAATTGTTATTACTCTGTATTATGTGATTCCTTTATTATTCCTGCTAGAAATTATGAATGAATTGCTAGCAGTTTGCAATGAAGGTCCAGATGGATGTTACCAGATTGGGTGGGGAAGGGGGGTCCCTGCACAGTCTGTCACAGCACTGATTAGATAGTGTCAGATTGTGCTGCAATAAAATATCCATTGCCATTTATGCAGAATATTGCTCATATCTCCTTATCCCACAATACATTACCTGTCACAACTCTCTCCAATGACTTGGGTTTTGCAAATACAATTTCCTCCCCTGTCGCATCCCTGGCTGCTGCCTGCTGGGTCACACTGACAACCTTGTTTCCTGACAATTCGAGAAAAAAAAGAGACAACGTGCAGTATTATAGTGATGCTCATGTAGCAGAGATTCTAAGATGCAGGGATTTACCAGCCCTATAATCTGCGCCATAAATTCTGTTCAGCCCTTCTTAGTTATATCTGGGAAAACTGAGTGACAACTAATATGGCTGCCGTTACATGCCCTACATGGCCTGATGCTAAAGAATATATACTTACAGAGCTCCTGTGTATATATAACATACCGAATCATCAGAGCCTGCTATATGGTATACATCTAAAATATAGTACATTTAACATTGATGGCCTATCCGGAGGAAAGTCCCCTTTAACATTTCCATTTTTTTTTTTAAATGTCCTACAATAGTTCTTCTGTGGGATCGGACCAGATGGACTAGCATTTGCTGTATGTACAGTACATGCTGGGTTCCTGTTACAGTAAAGTGAATAGAATCTGCATACAATGTATGCTTCATGTCCTCAGGGGCGGATTTTAAGGTCCTCGGGGGTGGATCTTAACTGTTTAATTTCATGGTAAACTTTACCATGATGTTGAACCTAACTTTAGTACAACATTAAAGATGCCTTCTGCGTATGGCCTGAAGCTCCAGAGGGGTTGCTACTAGAGGCAGAGGATTGAAAGTTCTGAGCTAAATGTACGGCCCTATCAATCAAACAGCAAGTGGGCGCTTCTTCACCTGTGGGGACAGCCCCTCACTGGTAAAGAACTCTGGCTGATGAGACTAATCGATTTGTTAGAAGCAATTCGTTTATCTTGAGTTGCTGCCCCAAATTCACCCTTCAGATCTACTGTTGTCACTCCCATTCACTCTGTTCTACTGGCAAGCCCCTAGAAAATGATGGTCCTTCTGGATTAGCATGGCAGTTTATTTAGTTAAAGGGGTTGGCCATTTTTTGGCTACTTGTGCCCAATGTGTTTGTAAGATATGGCACTTACTAATATAGTCTCTGTTAAAATTCTGCACCATTTTCTATATTTTATAAAGCATGCCCACTTGTTTGCAAAGTCTTTTGTACTGTCCACACAGAGGTCCTGTCCATAAGATGGCTGCTGATGGAGGGTCATGTGACCAGGCATATCACCTCCATGCGATGCTTCCTCCATTCAAATACACTTGCCAGTAGAACAGAGTGAATGGGACTGACAACAGTAGATCTGAAGGGTGATCTGCAGGATTTCAACAAAGACTATATTAGCAGGTGCCATATAGTCATCTTACAAACACATTGATCAACAGTAACTAAAAAGTGGCCAACCTCTTTAAGCTTCATATAAATCACATTTACCTGCAGCCAGCCTCAGTGAGTGAATGGAAGCCAGGCTGGCATCGGTCACACTTCTCACCCATCACGCCAGGCTTACAGCTACATCGTCCATTGTTATCACATTGAGAACTTAGAGAACCTGCAAGGAGAAACATAACCCAATGCTGAATCACTACAGGTGGAATCTGTTTCTAGTACATATATAGTGATCTCTGCTATAGGTACTAGTCAAGTAAAGCATTAGATAGCTCGGTGCTTCTTCTTAACATACCTTTAGCATAGCAGTGACAGGGTGCACAGGCACCATCCAGTTGTGGGTAGTACCCATCTTTGCATCTCTCACAGTTTGGACCATCTGTGCCTCCATTGCAGTCTATGCAGCGAAACCCAGAGCCCGTCTGCGCCTGCAGTTCTGGGTCAAACACACAACGCTGGGAATGGCCGTTACAGTTGCAAACAGATACGTGGACTAAAGGATGGAAAAAAGAAGTAGACAATGAAAACCTGCATCAACCACTTGTCTGGATCTCTGTGTACTGGGGCGACAATGGCACCTTACAGGTAAAACTAAGCTTTATTCAGTTTCATGCAGATAAATTTCCACCAAACTCCCAGCACAGTAGAGGGAACCCATCTTCCCTGGATTCCTTTAGCCGACCTAGCTTTCCTTGGGTGAGATATACATTCCCTCATTTTGTTCTTACTGCAGGCTTACCTACTTAAAGGGGTTTTCTGGGATTACAATTTGGATAACTATCCCTTCAGGATGGGATTTCAATATGAGATTGGTGGAGGTCCGACTATCAGCACCCTGAGTGGTCAGCTGTTTGAAGGGGCCGCAGCGTTCACGGGGGCGCTGTGGCCTCTTTATTCTTTACATCGGCCCATAAAGTAGAACACCATACATACAATAGCTGCTGTCATGGGCGTTGGTGTGCTGTCCGTTCAAGTGAATGGATCGGTGAGCTCTGGGGGCCTGAACGCTTTCTCCTGAAAACCCTGATTGTGGTGAGCAGGCATGACTAAAACTCCATTCACTTCTATGGGACTGATGGAGATACGAGCAGTGTACTCAGCAGTTCTTATACGGGGAATGGAACAGTGGTCACTCATGCACACTACTGCTCAATTCACACAGGGGACTTAGGACCCCCATTCTTGTGACCACTGATGGTCCAAGTGGTTAGACTCCATTAACATAGTCTGTCCGGAGAGAGATCTTAATGGCTATCAACATAATGCAACAGCCCCTTTACTCTCTATTGTATTTTTCTCACCAGGACCGGACTTGGGTTAGTGCAACGTGTGTGGCCACTCATGCTTTAGGGGGCAACACAGATGGCCTGACAACTAAAACTTGTGACCACCACAAATATTATTTGTATAGCAGAATTATTCAGACAACGTATAGCATGGTTACTTGATTACGGTACTTTATATATACAGCTGCTTTTTGGTCACTGTAGGCTGACACTATATGGTGACATTACTTAGGCATTGAATGGCACTGCTACTTAGGCAATGTACAGTACATTATTGTAGCTGCTGTCATCATACAATGCACTGTATAGCACTGTTAATCAGACAACCATTTGGAGGTTTTATTTGGACAATGTGCGACACTTAAACTTATTTGAATACAGTATGAAGGTCATTACATAAAATCATTGCACAGGACACCTTCCAACATAGGACCGGCCCTGCAGGGACTCAGTGGATCACTATTAGTGTTAGGGCTCATGCACATGAACATATTTTTTTTCAGTTTCTCTTGCGGCCTGTAGGCGGAACCATTCATTTCAATGGGGCCGCAAAAAAGTAAATGACTCTGTGTGCATTCTGTATCCGTATGTCTGCAAGTCTGTTCCACAAAAAGATAGAACATGTCCTATTCTTGTCCGTTTTGCGGAAAAGGACAGGCATTGTTACAATGGATCCGCAGAAAATATGGATGTAACATGGACGTCACACAGATGTCATTTGTTTTTTTTGTGGATCAGTGTTTTGCGGACTGCAAAATACAAACAGTCATGTGCATGAGCCCTTAAATATTAAATTTCATGCTAAATGTTGTGATTTTCTGCCTAAGCACTCTAATGTTAAAGTATTCTCTTTTACTTGTGCACTGTGAATTCCAATCATTTATGTATGGCCAAAATATAGTTAAATGGCAGTCTTTTAAGTGCAGTTACCTGGATCATGGGCTCGTCTTGCCTCCTGATTAGAGAGTTTCTAGTAAGCAGGCCTAGAGGAAGGTTATGTCTGTTTGAGCTGCTGAAGCTTAGGCCTAGTCCAGGGAACCTTTATCCCTTAGACTGAAAGCTGCCAGAGCAAAACCAACTAAACTAAGAGACTAGACCTGAGAGAGAGAAAGCCTGAAGTTCATATTAAAGGTTTAGCACCATCATGGCCGTGCTGGATACAGACAGTAAGGTAATGCTCGTTTATGGCAAAAGACTTTGCTGCTTGTGGTCTAGGTATATTTCCTCAGCGCCTGCCACAGACTGGCCTTCTGATCTAAGATCTGCACCCCACAGACTGGGACATGAAGAATGTGTTAAGGAGAACAGAACTGCATGCCTTGGGTTATTTGGGAAGATTGCAAAGTGTATTTGGAGAGAGACTCAAAAAGGACTACTACAATCATTGCTACTGCCTATACACAGCTATTATGTAATATACCTCAGAACTGTGCCTATTGCTGCTATATGTACTACAACTCCCATAATCTATTCAGTAAAGGGCGACTTTATTTGTTGTAACCAAATGGGCCTGGTTGTTGACTCCACCAACTATCCACTGGCCCTACCTCTGCCCTCCTGCCTCACACCCTGCCAACCCTTCCCCTTCAAGGGCACACCAACTACCACCAGGCTGGGGTCCACAAAAAGGCCAGGGTGTGCCCAGAGGTAGAAAGGGTGCTTCTGCCAATCTCTGCATGACTCTGGGAATGCCAGGGTGAGGACTGCCACTACGAAGGCTACCACCTCCATCATTGTTACTGCAACAACCATTCTCCTCCTCGGCTTGCTGCACTACTGGTTGGGCTTCCTCACACCTGCTATAAGCCTATGGCCCGAATCACCCCAAGTTCCCTAATATACAGGCACTTTAAACATGAGCCTGCTGTGCAGATAATCCACATTCATCTGCCTGCACATGTTACAACATATTTGCTTTCCAACGCCAGTCAGAGAAAACGTCCTTACTGGATAATCAGGGTTAAGAACTAGTAATTTGGGATGTTTAAGTGACTTACGCCTACTGATTATTCCGAGGTCTGATTAACTATCACCATTTGCTGATATAAATGTTTTCCGGTTGCTTAGAAGTCGTCTGCAAGGGTCTAGTAATTCTAAGCCAGCAGAACTCAGGTTGAAACATGATTACATTCCACGCTAATTAGATGCCAGCCATAAAGTAGCTCTCTTCTGACATCATAATAATGCTCCTTCCCACCCATATGGTCCTATGCCATTAGAGACTATTCGTTCTTCATAGAAAGGAGTCACATCGCTCAAATATCTTGCCTCTTGACACTTCCGTCATTGAGCAGCAAAATCTGCTACAAGAATTCCTATTGGTCTATCTTTCGCACCTCGGGTTTTGTTTTTCTGCTCTTCTGTCATATTTTACATAATACCATAGGTATTATTGTAGGCTGGAGTCAAACTTGCGTTGAAGGCTCCTTTGGCAATCCCATCAGATCTCATGGCAAGAATAGCACAGTCTGTGCACTATTGACTTGCTGTTAAAACGCTTAGACCACAATATAAGTCAATGGGGTCTGTCAGCCACCACTGGAACCTGTCTGTACCATGGATCTGACCTGTGGCTTTCATAATGGTAAACAATTAGGATTAATCTCTTCAGAATGTAACATCCCGTCCTCTGCTATAACACACACAAACACTGGATCAATGAAGAGACTTATATTTCTTGGTATGAAATTATACCGTAAGACCATCCGTGGCACAAAAAATCTCAGTACAAACCTCAAACAAAATGTACCCAATGCAAAGAAAAAACAATGTACATAAGGCTCCAGAAATGTAAAACCAGGATTGGCATGTGCCCATCAGATGTGCCCTCCTCATTTAGGAATTAGTTACCATACATTGATTTGTCAGCTCAATCATTCTATAGAACATTTGCCTCAAAAAAGGTCAAACTAAAAGGAAACCTAGACACCACCAGCTACTGGGCGGGATCCTTGTGTCCATTCTGTGCCACTGCAAACACTTATGTATTGATACCACTACCGGCTCCACCGTTGACCATTGGCCCACTACTACCTTATTCCACTGATGATTTTGGGACAACTCCACAAAGGAACCACTTTGAAGTATATATTAGGATTATGGCTTATTAGGGTTAAACAAGGTACAGGTCACCATATAGGGTCACCTTTTTCGGGTCAAGTGCTCAATAGGGGCACTCCAGGTTACAGTCCATGGATAGACTGGTGGAGATGACAATTCAATTTAGGATCTCGGTAGGAGGGCACATGCCCATCCTGGTTTAACCCCTTACTTTTTTGGAGTCTAATGTACTATGTGTTCAATATGCATTGTAGAACAAATGGTTAAACCTTATTTGAGATTTGTACCAAGACTTTTTGTGCTTTTGGCACAAGGAAAATTATTATTTTTATAGACTTATACGTCTTAGAGAATATTGCGATAAAAGTTACACTTTAGGTCTCTGCATTGATCCAGCGATATCCATTATAAATGGCAGATGTGATTGAAGCCTGGCACCAGTCTAACTTTATTAATCTACTACTATGGACTATTATGCTGCCTACATCCTATTAGTCATATAATGCCAGGCATGGAAATTGAAAGCTAATTACACTAAGTGTAGACACCCATATACTGACCAACCTGGTATGAATGGTCATTAGGCAGTGGTTGTTTGGCTAGAGGCCTGGTCAGTTGGCCCATTGTGTCACCCTGACAAAATAATGGGTCCTAGCCAGACAACCTCACATAGAGATGACTTTGGAGTCAATCAAATGCCAACAATAATGGGTCCTAGCAGGACAACCTCATATAGAGAAGACTTCGCAGCCAATCTTGTAGCATTTGGGTATATCTTAAGAGACGATTCACAAATAACCTATTAGATCTCATCAATGATATGTTATGTGTGTGCAATAGTAAAAGCAAAGATTACAAAGCAATAAGAAGAGGACAACGTTCTGTATAGATGAAGGCCGGGTCCTTATTACTATTTGCACAAGAAACCCAAGTCCAACCTTGGCTATAGTGGTTGGTAAGGTGCCCAGATCCCTCTCAGTTCACCCGTAGGCTAACTTCACACATGTAGCAAAGCTATCCAGCATGCTGTTCCGGCAGAGAACAGCCTACTGGTGTTCTCTGGATCCGGCATAGCCAGATAGTGCCGCGTGTCTGCTAGACTATAATGGCATCTGGCTGCTCCCCAGCATAAATGCCAGGATTCGGCTGGACAAAAACCATTGCATACAGTGATCTTAGTCCATCCGAATCCCTGCCAGATCCCGTTATAGTCAGTGGGAATGTGACACTTTACAGCTATGCTGGATCCAGAGAACACCAGCAGGCTGTTCTCTGCCAGACCAGAATCTCGGATATCTTTGCTGCAAGTGTGAAGTTAGCCTTAGTAGCAATGCATATGACTACAAAAGAGAGGAAGCAAAGTCGAGTTGTCCAAGTCTCCCCACCCAGTGGATCCCTAAGGCTAGTTTCACACTAGCATTAGGACGGATCTGACAGGCTATTCAGCCTGATGAATTCATCCTGCCGCTAGTCCAAGTGTGTCGCGGGACTGCTGCTCTGTCCCCATTGACTATAATGGGTACTGGGGCGGAGTTCCGGCGCAGCACGGCAGTGCACGGCAAGAGGCCGCCGGACTAAATGTCGGTCATATCATAGTTTTCTCGCCGTTCGCTGCCGTGCTGCGCCGGAACTCCGCCCCCATTATAGTCAATGGGGACGGAGCGGCAGTCCGGTGACACACTTGAACTAGCAGTAGGACGGATCCGACAGGCTGATCCGCCCTGCCGCTAGTGTGAAACTAGCCTAAGACCAGAAAGAGCAGAGATTAAAGTTAGGCTTCATGCACACAACCGTATTCGTTTTGTGGTCTGTAAATTCCAGATATGCAAAACATGGATTCTGACTGTGTGCATGTTACCATCTTTTTCAAACTCCACAAAACTATATATCAATCTGCTCAGCTCCTCCTGCAAAAAAACATACTGTCTGCAGATTATATAGCATGTCCAATGTGACAGGTTCCCTTTAGTTCACCATCCTTTGCTGCACCTTAAAATACATGTGGCTGCCTTCTAATGTGTTCCCAGAATTGATGTGTTCACATCCAGTTAACAACACATTGCAAAGAACCACACTTCCATGCAGAAAAGCTGACAGAGATTAGGCACTACTATGTAAGTCCACAGATGTGCTAAACTGGTTAGCGAACACCGATAATTCAATGAGTTAAAATATCCTACATGATATCGTAAAAATCTTGGCCCTGCTATATTGACAAACCCAGCTTTTCTATTACCCTGAAATAGGGGGTAATTTACGAACAGCACTACACCTGCTTTTGGCGTATAAAAAGTCAAAAGTCTTTTTTGTGACTTTTTAAATACCTGTGCAACAGTATTTTTGTTGCACTGGTGTTTTTGAGTTGCGATCGACACTTGGGAGTATCTAGGGACCGGGACCAGGACAAATTTACCAACATTTATAAATGTTGGCAAAAATTACTCCGGGCAGGGAAATGGACTGCCAAACGTGTGCCTAATTTAGGACAAGGTGCATGATCCGTCATAAATTATATGCATCCTCCACCAGTGCAAAGGGCGAACAAAGACCAGCGTAAATGACCCCCAGTATTTTAGAAGTGTCCTGAGTTTTCTGGACATAGATCATCTCCTACAGCATAGATATGTCTATATTTGTGACTCCATATCTAGATGACTACATAAAGTCTACATCACCAGCCATGATCCAGAAAACACATAATACATAACTATATAAGGTAACGTCTCATCTGACGCAGAGGATTTGCTAAACGATGCCACAGGGCACATTTTACTAGAGTCACTTTTCACTGTGCATCTGGTCATGCCACTACAGGTATGGGTATTTTTAAAATGTTGTAGAGGTAGAAGACAGCAAACAAAAAAACCTCCATTACTGTGTTTTCCACCATGCAGCTTTCCAAATGTTGCCAACCCGCAGCTTGCAGCATCTCGGCCATTAGGACATGCTGGGAGTTGTAGTTGTAGTTTTGCACCAGCTGGAGAGCTGCAGGCTATCAGGACAAGCTCCATTACAGCTCACATAGGGACTGTAACTTTTCTTGACTCCTGAATAAGACATTTGCTAGACATATATACCTTCTCCAAATCTGGCAAACAAAGGGACAATGACTGAATCCATTTGTTGTTTTTATACACTGGGGAGAAATGGTTACATCTTAGATAATTGGCCATGATTAGAAAAAGTGGTCTCTTTTTTCTTCTAGAAGCAGCGCCGCTCTCGTCCACCAGTTCTGTCTGGTACAGGAGCTCGATCTCGTTACTTGAAAAGGAAACCTTTATTTTCCTAATACTGGACATCCCCTTTAAGTAAAAGTCTCTGCCCCTAGCCACTCCATTCCATTGCACATGAACCACCACCCATCACCAGAAGTAAAATCTTGATTCTCACCATCCATGGATGATGCAGTGAAGAGTGAACCCAACAATGGGAGCAGTAGCAGCAGCGGTGGGCGCAGGCTCCTCCATAAAACCATCCTATTGTGTTTGCTCTTCTTGTTTGGGGGGGTTCCGCGTACTGTGCACCGTGCACCCTCAATCTGGCTGCTTCGGTCTCCTTCAGGTGTGTTTTATGAGTTCTCTGTAACCTGACTCATTACAGACACAAAGATCTTCTGTTGTGACTCACCCTCTGAATAACAGCCCAACCCTTCCCATTTCACAGACACACACTAGATCCCGCTCTGCACAACCTGTGTAATGAGCACCAGGGGCGACCGGCTCAGCAAAACATAGGACAGCAGCAGCTCTATTCTGAAAAACTTACATGGAGACCCTTCCAGGGTAGCTTTAACTCTGGTGGGATTCTGAGCCTGTGTCTACAGCATCATGTACGAAATACAGGCTGCCATAAATGGCAGCCAGGATTCCGAAGACAGACTTTGAGGACAAGAGAGGCAATTTGATTTTCACACCATTGCATTGTTCTGTACAAAATAATTCCCTACATCAGATATCATCAACCTTTTGTATGTTGAGAGCCACGTTCAGCTTTCAGTGATGATCAGGAGCCAAAGCTAATTCCAAAATAAAGGAGAGAAATGTTGAATGTGGAGAAACAAAACCATGAAATTGCAAACATTTGCTGATAAATATTTCAGTGTGAAAGTTAACATTACTACCATACCACCCAAATTGGCATGTTTGGTGGTAAGTCAAGGATAGGTCTGCAACAATGTCAATTACCATCTCCACTTCGGTAAAGGAATATTTATTTTGCTTGCTGTAAAATTACATCCAGTTACGGTTACAAAAGTCTTGTCTACGCGTTTCGGGCTACAAGAAACAATTCAAGCCCTTACTGAGTGTCATGAGTAAGGGCTTGAATTGTTTCTTGTAGCCCAAAACGCGTAGACAAGACTTTTGTAACCGTAACTGGATGTGATTTTACTGCAAGCAAAATAAATATTCCTTTACCGAAGTGGAGCTGGATTCCTTGAACCTCTTTGCACTATATTACCCGGGCCTGACACGGGTCCTCCGTGCTCACAGGTGAAGGTGGGGCAGGTGAGAGCTGCTGAACTTTCCTTTTCACTATAATGTCAATTACCAGTACATGCCTCTGGTTGGGGAGCACTGCGCTACATAGAGATGTAGATAAGAGAGAGAAAGATAAGACAGTAGATAGATATGAGATAGATAGATACATATATATTAGATAGATAGGTATGTCCAATAGATAGATATTGCCCAATACACAAAGTAGCAAAAAGGCAGCACTCTGAAATAAGTAAAAAATGAAGAAAATGTTTTTATTTACCCATGTGGATACGTGACGTTTCGGCTCAGCACTAGAGCCTTTCTCTCAGATACGTGACGTTTCGGCTCAACACGAGAAAGGCTCTAGTGTTGAGCCGAAACGTCGTGTATCCACATGGGTGAATAAAAGCATTTCCTTAAATTTTTACTGATTTTGGACTGCTGCCTTTTTGATACTTTGTGTATTGGGCAATAATCTAGTCCCTTCGGGCGTGCACCCTTTTTTGTTCAAGTTGGATGTAGTGTGCCAGATTTTTGCTTTATATAGATAGATATTGTGCTCTGACTATAAAATGTGCAGTCTGCTGACCGATGCAGAGTGTTGGAAGGGTACCATGAAGCCATTTTGCATTGGCCAGGATAGTTAGGGACAGGTCTATGGCAGCATTTTTTATCTTTGTCCTCGGTGAAGAAGGCTCTAGCTGTCCCATAATGTAGTCGTATGATTATAGTGAAACGAGCTGGGAATTCTAGGTTTCAATAAAACTTCTGCAATCACTGAATGATATAAGCTTTTATTACCTGAACATTCAAGATTTTACCTTAGTATTTCAGGGATCAGCATGAGCAGTCTGCAGGCCGCTGTGTATGGTAACCTGCAGATGAAATGTTGTAAGATAGCCTTAGGCCCCATGCACACGTCCGTATTTTTGGTCCGCATCTGATGCAGATTTTTTTACGGATTGGATGTGGATCCATTCATTTCAATGAACCGTGTGCTGTCCATGCTGTGCATCCGTTTGTTCGTTCCATCAGTCCACAAAAAAAAGACAAGACAAGGATGGGAAATTTCTACAGGGGTTAAAAAAATCGTCGGCATGTACATGCCTGGGATTTGTGTTTTGCAGACCTGCAAAACACTTACGATGGTGTGGATGAGGCCTAAGTCTGTGCCTCTTTGTCTGTGCAAAATGGAAACGTGTTGTTCAAGGAAGCAAATCATAACATAAGGGAATGACTACTTATGCCGTACCTGATTGTATTATTTAGAGCCCTAAGGTGGCGCTTACAAGGTGAGTGATGGAGATATGTGTGCTGCAGACAGGAAGCAGTAAGTGAATCAGATTGCTGCTGCGGTCAGAAGAATGACACCCGGCTGAGAACATGCCTGCAGGGAAGGTAGACGGGGCTGTGGTTAGACACTCCCTGTGCAAAGACAGCCTGCCCTGCGGATACACAAAGTAAACAGGGGTAAACGGCAAACAAGCGGAAACCTTCCTAAAACATTCTGCCGTCACCCTCAGACGCACCCAGTGATGGGTTACTGGACGAGACTAGAGAATGGTCGCAACACATCTGATGGAAGCATATGGCCTACACCATATGAACGTGTGTAGTATGGAACCATAGACTGCTACCCCCCAACAAAAATAGTAATCATAAAGAAGAGTGAATGTTTGTCTTAAAGGAGTATTCTTATTTACAGCATTTATGGAATATTCGCCTGAGACCCTCACCTTCCCGGAAAATGACAACCTCTCCACTGAATTCAAAGGTAAAAACCTAAAGTGGGGCCACAGCATCCTGTTCTACTGAACGGTGAGGGTCCAGATGGAAGACACCTACTCATTAGACCTTTATAGTATATTCTGTGTAGTCTACTTTATCTTTTGCAAAAAAGACAAGATAGGCTGCCATATTGGTTGTCAATTGTGCAGTAGCTGCATGTACGGTTTATAAGAATGGGAACGCATAGGATCAAGTGAGGGTGTGTTAGGAGCCTTCAACACAGATGCAGCCATCTCTTCTGGTAAAAGGATGGACACCATGATGGAATCCAATGGACCCCATAGTAAGCCAATTGGTGTTCATTGGGTGCTGCTGGCGCCATCATGTGATGGATCCAGCGCTCCGTCTTTTTCAGTTTTCTACAATCAGCGTAAGGAAGAAGGATGCACAAACCTAAATGTCTAAACTTTAAGGAACGGCCTCTACATAAAATCAGTGCATCCACCACCGGTGAAAATCTATGCCAGATCCTTGCTGGCTTAAATTTAGACCATTTTCTATGCCTAAAACAGCCGTAGAAAATGTTAAATAAGACAGGCTGCTGCCCCGTCCTCTTCCCCGCCCACGCCCCCTTTTTTTAAAGACCTGGCATGAGCAGGAAAATGTCGCAGATTGAGGCGCAAATACGCTAAAAATAGACATTTCCCTGTTGCATCCTTTTTTTCTTTGTATTTTGCAGCCAAATATAGGACATGTTCTAACCCTTTGTGTAACGAACATACGGATGCGGTAAGAAATGGAGGAAACACAGACGTTATCCGTATTTTGAGTATCTGTGTTTTGCAGACCACAAAGTACATATGGTCATGTGCATGAAGCCTTACTTGCAGACATTATTTATATCATTGTGGCCAAGTGGCGTCTACAATAGAATAAAAAGAAAAAAAGAAAAGAAAAAAAGAAAAACAAATTTCTGATCTGAGACAACGAGCTTACATCCGTCACAAAGTACAGTTGATTGGGAAACACCCTGTTCCTGTGCCAGGAGAGATGTGTTTTGACCTGTCTGCCACTACTATGTAGAAAACGCTGCATCTGCCTCCAGTTACACCCCTCAGGCCGATTATTGAAATAGTACCCACACCCATTAAAGGTTCTTACAAGCCTTACCTAACTGTATTAAAATATACTGTACTTGGAATCTGCTTCGCTTTGCAGCCCCTCGAGCATAGGAGAGGTAGTTTTTCTTCTCTAAAGGAATTTGCCTGGTGCCGACTGCCCATTTTTAAATGCCCTATTTATGTGATTCTGAGATTATTCAAGCAAACCCCGTTTTGGATTCCCATCCTTTATCCAGTACAGAGAGGGGCCACACCAATTGTGGTTCACACTCCAAATGACCCGGCCCGTCAGTGCATTACGTGAACAGTCAATTAGATATGGAGAAAAATCCAGCATTCATAAAAAAACATAATTTATTCTTACCGGTAAATACCTTTCCAGGAGTCCGACATGACAGCACACATGGAGGATGTCCTTTATACCTCTAAAGGGACAAGAAGCACAGAGAGGTTAAAAGCCTCTCCCTCACTCCCAATGCCAGTGTTCTAAATCATCACACCAGTCAATGTAAGAAACAGATTCCCAAGTAAACAATATATACTGTATTTTAAGGCGTATATAAGACTACTTTTTAACACATGAAAATCTTCTCAAAAGTCGGGGGTCGTCTTATACGCCGGTATACTACGTGCTGAAACTTAAGAGGACCTTTCACTGGTCCAACGATTGTTAGATAATGATATGTATGTGTAGAGCGACGTGTAGAGGATCTCCCTGCACTTACTATTATCCCTGAGCACCGCTCTACACATACGGTATATATCATTATCTAACAATTGTTGGACCAGTGAAAGGTCCTCTTTACTTCCAAGCCGGACTGGAGAAGATGTCCTTCTCCAGCTTCAGGGACAGTAACATTTTGTTCCCCTTGGACTGCTGATATTGACAGAACATTTTTCTCTGCCCAGCTGAAAATCTGTGCTGATAGATGCTGGAGGGGCAGGAATTTTGATCCCCTTAATGCTTCAGAAAGGACACTGTTACACTGTTGTCCGAGAGAACTCGAACATGATGACCCTGTAGTACATCTTCTGATTTTAGAAAGGTCTCCAGGACTGCTTTTAACTCTCAGAAGTTGGTTGATTTCTGGGAGAGAGAATACGATCCCAGTGGCCCTGGAAGTAAGAGTCTTGTATCTAGGCGCCCCAGCCTCACTTGCTGGCATCTATTGTCACTATAATCTGAGGTTCCACAGAGTCCGGGATGCGGAGCTTTTGATCTAAAGTCTCCAGATCCCGGTTCCAGTAATCAGGATTGTCTTCTGCAGGGGTCTTGAGTGGAACTGACTCCAGGGGACCATGGGAATGCAAGATGTCATTAATCCCAGGATTTTCATGGCCGATCTTATGGACCAGACATTTTTCTTCAGGAATAAGGAGATTTCCTCGTACATTTTTACTTTTTTTACTTTTCAATTGGAAGGAATGAACATTGTTTCTCTGAATCCAAAAGCGTACCTAAGAAAATCTTCCTCATTTCTGGAACTAGGTTTGATTTTTGTAGGTTGATGATCCATCCTAAGCGAGAAAGGCTGGACAGGGTGTATTCTAGCTGTTTTTTTTTTAGCACTGTGGCAGATGGAGCTGTCAATAGGAAATCATCCCAATAAGGTATTATTCCTATACTTTCTTTCCTTTTCAACCAGGACATCACCTCTGCCACTATTTTGGAAAAAATCCTTGGAGCAGAGGACAGGCCGAAGAGAAGGCACTGAAACTGGAAAAGTAGAATGGATGAGTTTTTTTGAACTGAAAACCTGAGATATTTCTGATGGTCTGGGAAAATTGGCACATGATAATAGGCATCTTTTAAATCCACCGTGCACATTGATGAACCTGGAACGATCAAACGAGTCGTGGTTTTTATCGATTCCATTTTGAACCACTTATTCAGTGTCTTGAGGTTCAGAATGGCAGAATGGTCGTATATGTTCCGTTCGGCTTTTTTATAACGGTCTTCTATCTTCATTCAGCAGGACCTGCGCTGACGTCACCAAGCTCACCACGTGGTGAGCGCGATTACTTCATCGAAGGTCCTTTTGCAGGTCCTGCAAGAAGAAAGAAGATGATACTGGCTGCGAGATCAAGTGGATGAGGTGAGTTAATTTTTTAACCCCTAATTTTTCAGTTAGCATTCTGTATTAAGAATGCTATTTTCCCTTATAACCATGTTATAAGGGAAAATAATAACGTGAATTGACATTAATGGGGCCCGGGGTTGCTCATCCCTATCATCTCCTAGCGTGAAAACCGCTCTGCATCCGCACTTGCTTGCGGATGCTATGCGATTTTCACGCAGCCCCATTAATTTCTATGGAGCCTGCGTTGCGTGAAAGACGCAGAATATAGGACCTGCTGCAACTTTCACGCAACGCACAAGTGCTGCGTGAAAAACACGCTCAAGTACACAGCTCCATTGAAATGAATGGGTCAGGATTCAGTGCGGGTGCAATGAGTTCACGTCACGCATTGCACCCGCGCGGAATACTCGCCAGTGTGAAAGAGGCCTTAATCTGCGCCCTGCTAGCGTGCCCCAGGCAAATCCCGGAATGATTGACACCCCCAGAATGGTATACATTGCTTTTGCTTTGTACAGGCCTGTCCATCCTCTCACCGAATCTCGTGACAGGACTTCACTAGCGTGCTCCTACACTGGAACGCATGCCGGCGCCCACCTCCAACATGGCAACGCACATACACATGGAGCCACCGGAGAAAGAAGGAAGAAGCGCCGTGCGAAGCCGAGATTCTCACAACGTAGGAGGAAGCGGACATTGCAACCAGACCTGGCGGCCTTTATGGGTAAGGCCAGGGGAACCCCCCCCCTTGAGGGTTGCTAGCCGGCCCAAGGATAGAAAGGAAGGAAAGGCAGGACCCCCCGATTCAATCTGGGCCAAAAAAAATAAAAATTTCTTCATATAACAGAGAACCTCTCTGTTACTCCCCGACCTAAAGGGACAGGAAGAACACTGGCATTGAAAGGGAGGGAGGGGCTTTTAACCTCTCTGTTTCCGGTCCCTTTAGAGCAGGCATGCTCAACCTGCGGCGCTCCAGCTGTTGTAAAACTACAACGCCCTGCTGTAGGCTGATAGCTATAGGCTGTTTGGGCATGCTGGGAGTTGTAGTTTTGCAACAGCTGGAGGGCCGCAGGTTGAGCATGCCTTTTTTAGAGGTATAAAGGACATCCTCCATGTGTGCTGTCATGGAGGACATCCCGGAAAATTAAAGATTTTAATTTGCCTGTTAGGGTATGGTTACACGGCAACAGCAAGTCGCACGACACTAAAAAATGCGCAACTTGTATGCAAATTGATGTCTCGCGACTATTTTAGGACTGTGATTTGGCTGTGAAAATACAGCCAAATTGCAGATGAGTCGAGTATCTCGCGCAACTTCCATTAAAGTCAATGGAGTGAAAACCGAGCGCGACATGCAATTTGTGGCAAAATCCGAAAAGTATGGATTTTTTGCAACTGTTGCATGGCAGTGGCAGCATTTTATGTGTCACATTGCAACACTATTGACAGACAGACATGTCGGATTCTTATCCATTGACTTTAATAGAAGTTGCATGCAACACGTGAATCGCCTGCAATTTGGCTGCGTTTTCACAGCCAAATCACAGTTCTAGACTAGTTTAACATCTTTTTGTCGCACAACACCAATCGCCCTGTAACTGTACCCCTAAAAGCCAGAAACAGGACAAAAGATCCCTACGCATTTCAGATCGCTCTTCAGCGATCCTTACTTATGGCATCACCTGCTGTGTAACAATCGCTAGAGAGATCCAAAATGCGTAGGTCTCGTTTTGTCTTGTCCCTGTCTTCTAATAGGAGGAAATAAAGGTCTTCAATCTTTATGGATGCTGGATTTTTTTCTTATTTATTGTTCATGGTGGGTGAGCCGGGTGACTGAAGCCTTATCTTAACAAATGAGTAGTCAACTGACCTAATTGAGAGCTATGTAATTCTTCATTTCGTCTGTGGGGGCACTGCAGGGAAATTGAACACATGCTGCCAGGATACCTGAAGATAGCCTCTGGTACATTGCAGATGATGGAAAGCAAACCATTTATCAAAACTATTGTTTTCTGTAATCAACAGAAGTGATAAATGGGAATAAGGCGCACTGAAATCTTTGCTTGGAATTACTATAATGGCAATCCGGAAAAAAAATAAATAAATGGCATAACCCTGACCGTCGAGCTTAAAGGCTTTGCCTGGACTAAATATTGATTAGCTATTGAGGACTCCTGGCCCCGCTGACAATCAGCTGTTTAAAGGGGCTGCATCGCTAGTGCGAGCGCTGTGTAATTGCAGCTTCCTCTTCTATTAACTTAACATGGGCAGAACAGTTATAATTACATTGCACTGCCATTACAATGGAGACAACTGAAGAGGACTGTAGCAATACCTGTTCTTTAGGCACCTTTCACACAGGCATGATATCCGTGCAGGTGCAATGCGTGATGTGCACGCATTGCACCCGCACTGAATCCGGACCCATTGATTTCTATGAGGCTATGCACATGAGCGGTGATTTTCCCGCATCACTTTTGCGTTGCGTGAAAATCGCAGCATGCTCTATATTGTGCGTTTTTCACGCATAGAAGTGAATGGGGCTGCAGTGATGTCACCGAAGGTCCTTCATCCCCTTCCCGGCTGAATACAGAACAGAACACCGGCAGCTACGCGATCAAATGGAATAGGGGAGTTTTTTATTTTATTATTTTTTACCCTTTATTGCCCTTTTTACTTTGCATTCTTTTTTGAGAATGCTATTATTTTCCTTTATAACTATGTTATAAGGGAAAATAATAAATTCTACAGAATACTTAACCCGAAACCGGACTTCAGTGATGAAGTCCAGCTTCGGGTCTTGGTACCAAACATGCCGATTTCTCGCTTATATCATTGGGGACACAGACCATGGGTATAGCTGCTTGCTGCCACTAGGAGGCGACACTAGGCTGAAAACTGTTGGCTCCTCCTCCGCCAGCTATACCCCCTCCGGCCAGGAGAGAGCTCTCAGTTTTTAGCTTAGTGTCGTAGGAGGCAGACCCCCTGCTCTGCAGGGTGGCTGTTATTTTTATTTTTTACTTTATTATTTTTTTCCTTTTAGGTTGGGGGTCCAGGGCTATTGAGAGCTCTGCATCCCTGGGGGCCGACTGGTGACGCTTATTCCGCCGCTCTGCCCCCACAAGAAGACAAAGTGGACCAGGAGGGCTTGACCTTCCTGCTCCCCCCCAGCGATAGAACCACCTGTCCCTGCCCTGCAACCCAGTCCCTGTCACTTGTGCCAGGGACTGAAGAGGTGGTGCTGCTGGTCTAGGTAAAGGGTGAAGAACACAGATGAAGACAGGTGAGTATGTTTTCTGTGTTGTGGTGTCACCCTAGGATTCCCCTTCCCCTCTGGACACAGTGTACTGCACCACCGGCATAGGGACTGCGGGGGTTAATTTTTCTGAGGCACTTGGACACATCCAGGTCCTCTCTCCCAGGCATGTTCTGCCTCATCTATGTGCTCTCTTCTCCTCCCCCCCTTCTCCCCTAAGGTCCGCATGTGGGAGCGTTCTCCTATGGGCCCTCGGTTCACTGACCGGGTCCCCTTCCTTCCCTGGATCTGGCGCAGCGCGAGCCGGGGGGCGGGGCTTTATGCCAGAGGGGGCGGAGCCTAATTTTTCCCGCTGGAGGGGCGGAGCCTAATTTTTCTCGCGGCGCTTCCTCCCTTGCCTGCCTGGTGCAGTTTTCTGGCTCCTGAGAGGCATAGCCATATTGCAGCCTGCTCCTCCTCTCCAGACTGGTGAACCACAGCTCAAGGGGATCCCCTCAACCTGCTGCTCCTGACTCTGGGGACACGTCCAGCAAGGGTTGCTCCTGCTCCACTCTGGTAGGACCAGTGCTTCTCCCCTCCCCGGTGCCCCCTCTGGCCCCACTCACCTGTCATGTCGGACCCAGTGGATCCCGCACCCCAGGTCCCTGGTAGGGCTACCCATTATGCCTGCACTTCCTGTAACGTGAAGTTCCCTAGGGGTCAGACGAACCCCCTCTGTGCCTCATGCCAGGCCACCCAGGGCGTGCCGCCTCAGTCGCAGTCCACTGACGTGCACCCGCCTGCTGGAAGTATGGAACCGGAATTGGCAAAATCCCTGTCCCGGGCAGTGACTGACCTATCCAAGATCTCCCAATTCACCCTTTCCTTAATGGGTCGCTTGGTAGAGACGTCGTCACCTGCGCAGCCTGATCTCTCTCAGGGCGCACCATCCAGGAGCAGACACCCCAGCAAGCGTCCCAGGCAGGAACGTCTCTCGTCCTCGGACGGGTCGCCTTCGCCCCTCCCCCGGTTCGCTGTCCAAGGCGTCCTCGTCTGTTGGGGAACATGTGTCTGAAGGGGAACTCGCAGAGTCGGATGTGGATCTGGATCCAGACCGCTCGTCTCAGATGGCAGCCTTAGTGGACAGTCTTGTCTCGGCGATCCGGGACACCTTCCAACTTCAGGAGGAGGGCTCCTCCTCCAGTCACCAGGGAGTTTCTTTCCTGCGAGCCAAGCAGGCCCCCAAATCGTTCCCGGTCCACGACGACTTTTCTGTTCTCACCACTAAAGCATGGGAACAACCAGGGTCAAAATTTTTGATCCCCAAGCGGCTGGATCTCCTTTACCCTTTTCCCCCGGAATGGGTGGGTAAGTGGTCCTCCCCTCCAAAGGTCGACCCGCCGGTGGCTCGCCTGGCCAAGAATACCACGATTCCGGTCACGGATGGCTCCTCTTTGCAGGACCCGACGGGTGGAATCACTTGCGAAGTCGGTCTTTTCAGCCTCCGGTTCGGCGCTCCGCCCCATTTTCGCTTCGGCATGGGTAGCCAAGGCGGTTTCCGAATGGGCCCTGCGCTTGCATCAGGACTTAGACTCGGATCTTTCAGGCTCTGGCGATCCAGATATCCCAGGCGGGGAATTATCTTTGCGAGGCGGCTCTGGACGCGGGCTCCATGGTCGCACGTTCCTCCGCCCTCGCCGTTTCCATTCGGCGGGAACTCTGGCTGAAGGCCTGGCAGGCCGACTCTTCTTCCAAGCGCTCCCTTCTGTCTCTACCTTTTGCTGGTTCTCGTCTTTTGGACCCAAACTAGACGAGATTATTTCTGAGGCCACGGGCGGCAAAAGCACCCATCTTCCGCAACCCAAACCCAAGAGTTCATCTCGTCCGCGTCCTTTCGCGCAACGCCAGTCCTTTCGCCGCTTTACGGGTACCCGCCCGCGGCTCCCTCGACCGCACGACAGTCCACCCAGGAGCAGAGACGGAAGCCTTCGTTTAGGCCGCAGCCCGCCTGGCGCCCGGGCGCAGCCCCAGCGCTCTTCCTCTAACAAGCAGTCCCGGCATGAAGGTGCGCCCCACCTTCCTGGGTGGGGGTCGGCTCCTTCGTTTTCAGGAGGTTTGGCAGGCCCACGTGTCGGATGCCTGGGCGCTCGAGGTGGTCACTTCGGGCTACAAGTTGGAGTTCAAATCCATGCCTCCAAACCGTTTTTTTCAGTCCCGTCCTCCCAGGGAGCCATCTCGGTCGGAGGCCTTCTTCCAGGCGGTTCGCGATCTGCTGGTCCGGGAGTTATCTCCCGGTTCCGGCTCAGGAGCGTTTTCCGGTTTTACTCCAACCTATTCATCGTCCCCAAGAAGGAGGGAGCGGTCCGCCCAGTGTTGGACCTCAAAATGGTGAACCGATACCTTCGAGTGAGCCGTTTCGCATGGAGTCCCTTCGCTCCGTGATTGCTTCCTTGGAGCAAGGGGAATGGCTGGCTTCCGTGGATATCCAGGACGCCTACCTACACGTCCCCATCGCGATCGCCCACCAGAGGTTTTGCGCTCGCGGTCCACTCGGATCACTACCAGTTCGTTGCACTGCCGTTCGGTCTGGCGACGGCGCCGAGGGTGTTTACCAAGGTGCTCGCTCCGCTGATGGGCCTTCTTCGCTCCAGGGGCATCGTCTTGATCCCGTACTTGGACGACATTCTCATCAAGGCGTCGTCGTTCCGGCAGTGCGGGGAGAGTCTGCAGATCACCTTGGACACTCTCGCCCGCTTCGGGTGGATTGTGAACTTTCGGAAGTCCTCCCTGATCCCATCCACTCGGATTCGGTTCCTCGGAATGATCCTGGACTCGGGGTCAGCCCGGGTGTGCCTTCCAGCGGACAAAGTGAAGGTCCTTCGCGGTGCGGTGCTCCGGTTGATTCGGCAGCGCGCAGTCTCCATCCGGACTTGTATGCGGGTGTTGGGTCTCATGGTGGCCTCGTTCGAGGCGGTACCATTTGCCCAGTTCCACACCCGCTCCTTTCAGCGAGTGATCCTCTCGACTTGGGACGGGTCTCAGGGGTCCCTGGATCGTCGGTTCTCTCTTCCCCAGGAGGTTCGGTCGGACCTCCATTGGTGGCTTTCCCCGACTCACCTGGAGGTGGGGAAGTCCTTCCTGCCGGTCAGGTGGACGGTCATTACGACCGACGCCAGTCTGCAGGGTTGGGGAGGAGTCTTCGGCACTCGGACAGCCCAGGGCGTCTGGTCTCCGTCGGAGTCCAGACTCTCCATCAATGTATTGGAGCTTCGGGCGATTTTCCTTTCTCTGCGCCATTGGTCTCCCCTCCTGCTGGGCCTTCATGTCCGGGTCCAGTCGGACAACGCCACGGCTGTGGCGTATGTCAACCATCAAGGGGGACTCGCAGCTCGTCTGTCATGTCCGAAGCGGCAAGAATCCTCCGGTGGGCGGAGACCCACGTTCAGGCTCTGTCGGCGGTCCACATTCCCGGAGTTGCCAATTGGACCGCAGATTTTCTGAGCCGGACGACGATAGATTCCGGGAATGGTCTCTCCATCCGGAAGTCTTCGACGACCTCTGTCGTCGCTGGGGACGGCCGGATGTGGATCTGATGGCCTCCAGCCTCAATCACAAGCTCCCGTTCTACTTCGCCCAGCGCAAGGGATCCCGCAGCCTGCGGGGTGGACGCTCTCGTGGCCCCGTGGGACGGATTCACGTTCCTCTACGTCTTTCCTCCGTTGTCCCTACTGCCTCGGATTCTCCGCAGGATCAAGTGGGAGGGCGTTCAGACCCTTCTGATCGCTCCAGACTGGCCGCGCCGAGCATGGTACTCGGATCTTGTCCTTCTGCTGGGGACGCTCCGTTTCCGCTCCCTCTCAGACCCGATCTTCTGTCGCAAGGGCCCGTCTTCCACCCGAGTTTAATTACTCTACGTTTGACGGCGTGGCTCTTGAAACCTTCCTTCTAAAGCAGCGGGGTTTTTCCGATGCGGTGGTTCGTACGCTTATTCGGGCCAGGAAGCCCGCTTCTTCCAGGATCTATTATCGAACCTGGAAGTCCTTCCTTCGATTCTGTGAAGACCGGGACCTGTCTCCCAGATCCTTCTCCCTGCCGGTCGTTCTGGCCTTTCTCCAGTCCGGACTGGAACTGGGCATGGCGCTCAGCTCCTTGAAGGGCCAGGTGTCGGCCCTTTCTATTTTCTTTCAGCGGTCCTTGGCTGGTATGGGTCCAGTGAAGACCTTCCTTCGGGGCGTCGCACACACCTCTCCGCCCTACCACCCCCCGCTACATCCGTGGGACCTCAACTTGGTGTTGGGGGTTCTGCAAGCTTCTCCATTCGAACCCCTGCAGGAGATTTCTCTCCGTCTGCTGTCTTGGAAGGTGGTCTTTCTGGTGGCTATCATACGCAGAGTTTCAGAGCTTGCAGCTCTGTCATGCCGTGAGCCGTTCCTGGTCTTTCATCAGGACAAGGTGGTCCTCCGGCCGATCCCTTCCTTCTTGCCCAAGGTGGTGTCTGCTTTTCACCTTAATGAGGACATTGTCCTGCCATCCTTTTGTCCGGGGCCCTCTCATCCGAGAGAGGTGTCATTACACCGGTTGGATGTGGTGCGGGCTCTGCGGATTTACCTTTCGGCCGTGGCTCCCTTTCGGCGCACGGACGCCTTGTTCGTCCTTCCGGAGGGTGCTAGGAAGGGATTGGTGGCTTCAAAGGTGATCTCACGGTGGATTCGCTCCACGATTTTAGAATGTTACCGCGTTCGGGACAAGACACCCCCTCCTGGGATCATAGCCCACTCTACCAGGGCACTTGGGTCCTCCTGGGCTTTCTTCCACCAGGCGTCGGCAGCTCAATTGTGTAAGGCCGCGACTTGGTCCTCCCTCCACACTTTTACAAAGTTCTACAGGGTTCACGCCCTCGCTTCTGCGGACGCCGCTCTGGGCCGCCGGGTATTGCAGCCCGCGGTGTGATGGCTGGCACAGGGTTCCCTGCCGTCTTCATTCTGTTTTGTGTTCCCTCCCCAGGGGCTGCTTTGGGACGTCCCATGGTCTGTGTCCCCCAATGATATAAGCGAGAAAACGAGATTTTGTGAAACTAACCTGTAAAATCTGTTTCTCGCTTGATTCATTGGGGGACACAGCACCCACCCAGTTTTGTTCCTAGTGTTGGGAGCCGCCAGGTTTCCTAGGGGCTCGTTCTGTTTGGGTCCGTTGACCGTGTGCGTTGGTTTGGTTGTAATATCCTTCTGCTTCTCCTACTGCTTTTGCACAAACTGAGAGCTCTCTCCTGGCCGGAGGGGGTATAGCTGGCGGAGGAGGAGCCAACAGTTTTCAGCCTAGTGTCGCCTCCTAGTGGCAGCAAGCAGCTATACCCATGGTCTGTGTCCCCCAATGAATCAAGCGAGAAACAGATTTTACAGGTTAGTTTCACAAAATCTCGTTTTTTCGCACGCGCGTGCAAAATGCATTAAAATGCTTTGCACTTGCGCAGAAAAATCGCGCATTTTCCCGCCTCTTATCCAGAACATGATGCCCGTGTGAACCCACCCTTTAAATGGATCAGAAGAACGCAAAAATAATGGCGAAGTGGTCCCTTACAAGAACTGTTGTGCCGGTCTGCATGCTGGGAGTTGTAGTTTCACAGAAGCTGGAGTTTCACAGCAGCATTTCCCCTCTCCCCATTGCAAGTTCTGCAAAAATGAGAGTGCATGCGTATAGGTTGATCAAAGCAATAGCTGCCTGTACGCTGACTGTTACAAGAGGTGTAAAACCACCTTCAGGGCTGACTTATTCTATCCGTATCCCTAACACAACACGCATAGAAATTCATAGCACCAAAACTGGTCATACCATTCGCCACATGAAGTACTGCAAAGCTGGAACCACACATGCAACTTTTTGAGGACAAGTCTTTATAATTTTCCTCGTCTTGGATCCACTACTGGTTTTGCCAGTAAAAAAAAAAAAAGCCACAAAAACTGCAATTGTTTGCAGCCCCCATTCACACGACCATTTTGTCCATCTTGTTCCCACAAGTCGCCGATCTGCAAAACACCCCGCAAGGGCTTCCGTGTGCTACGGACTCTGGCCGCATCTAGCAGATTGGGGACCCATTAACATCTGATGTCCGTTCTTTACAGATCTGCGGTTTGCAAATGGACACAGTAGTGTGAATGGGACCTACGGACTCGCCATATAGGCTCTATGCATCACTTTGCCATGCACACGAGGCCTTATTCAAAATCCGAACACTAAAATTAACCTAACGACCAGTACAGAAAGAAATAAAAAGTACAAGTTTCAGTAGTAAGGGGTTACAAATATTCAATTTATTATAAATAAGAAATACTGTTTTATACATAAAAAATGTGTTGTGTTCTGTTGAACCCCTTTCTTCCCTGGACAAAAATAAAATTGACCACAGATGACCCCCTCCCCCCTACTGAACAGTCTGCTGTCCGGTATAAATCCAATATTAGACATGGCTAACAAAGAGAGCAAATTGGGCGCAGAGTTTTCTGGCCGCAGGAGCTTGCTTAACCGCAAAATAGTTGCTTCTCTTTTAGGGAAGGGTCTTTGATGAAAGATGACACGAGGAGGTTAAAACAGAGAAAGAAACACTGACACGAGTTTTTAGGGTCTTGTGAGGAGTTCAGTGAGGGAGTAAAATTTAGCTTTGTGCTGTAACCCTACACAAGTGTCTTTGCTTCGACAGGGGTGTAATACATAATGTTTTCAGAGAGACTGTCAGGTGGAGGACATGGAGAACAGGAGGAGAGGAAAAAAGGGCCGGGGGCGCACCTTAGCTATGAATGAACCCCTATCCCCTCTTTTCTCTCCTCCTAATCTTACCTCCTCCCAGCCAGGAACATATTTACAGAAATAAAGATAAAAACTGGAACAAGGAGTTATAATCTGGATACAAATAAAAAATAAAACACTCACAGGAATCAAGCAAATTCAAAAATCACTTATAGCACCAGTGTCATTTAAAAAGGGGGTTAAAACCTCCAACAGCACCCCAGTAAATACTGGGGGGCAGGGATGGAGTATGTCCTTCAGATGGGGGTATTGCTGTATAGAAGACCAGGTGTAACAGATGTACGGTTTCTCAGAACTGTAAAGCCATCATCAGACAGAAGCCGCTCCCTCTGCCATTACGAGTAAAGTTTATGAGGGTTCCCTAACTCTAGATGGCAAGTATATAGTTCCTGTCACGTGGACACGATACATATATGTGCAGAGATCACGGAATTCAACACGAAAGCCAGCGACAAAATCTAAGCTGTTGCCCTCGCATTGTGCCAATCTTTTGCTTACACACCTATGGTTGCCTTTTTGGCCACATTCATGCCACTTGGATCGCCCTTACAACAAGAAACTGATCCTGAAAACAGGAGGAGGATAAAGAAGAGCAAAGCTTCCTCTGTTTCTTCTTTTCCAGCCTAGGTTGCCTACTTTTCTTAAAGAAACATTAAAGGGGGAAAAAAAAAAAAAAGACAATGTGCTTTACCTAGTGAGGGCCTCGATGGGGTGGGGGCAGGACGCAAGGATTCTCTCTTTGGTGTCTTTTTGAGTCCTTGGATCCCTGAACTAGGCATAACACAATACATTTGGGTCCAGAGTGCTCCTTTAAGAAAACCTGTACAACTTAAAAGAGGTTCACCCATCTTATCAAGTGATGGTATATCATCAATTTTTGATCTGTGGTGGTCTGACCTCCGGGACTTCCACTGATCCTGAGCGTAGAGATGCAGAGCTGGTTTAGACCTCTGTCCACTTACAAGTTTTCCGGAACAGTAAAGCTCCCAACCACCGGGCTGTGCAGGGAAACGGAGCTGGCCTTATTCACTAGCATGGTGCTATGCTGCCGTTCCGCCATAGAGCGGATGGCTAGGACACTGCTGTGCAGTGGAAAACCAGTGAAAGAGAGACAGTACTATGTCACCCGATCATTCTCAGGATCACCCGACCATAGGTCAGACCCACTCCAGCCAGGAAGTGGTGGCATACCCTAGTGGGATGAGCCCGGTTCTCTTGCTGATCTGCGAATTTGCAACTCCTTTTTTGGGATGAGACTTATAAGGGTATATACAGTTTACATATATACTTCTCCCTTTTCAATTCAATCCTAGCTCCCAACTTCCAAAAACACAAGGGCAACTAACAGGCGACAAACAATACGAGGGTACCAGCCATACGCTGCCTGCTGTGCTCAGCTCATGAGGAATTCAAGGTACAAAGCTCATGCGTAACATTAGCCGAAGACAGGTTAGTTTATGAATGCGGGTTAACTTTTGTTAATGCGTAACAGGATGTCTCACAAGCACTTGGCAACTTATTGGAATCCCC
The DNA here is from genome assembly GCA_033119425.1 of Bufotes viridis. Taxonomy (NCBI): domain Eukaryota; kingdom Metazoa; phylum Chordata; class Amphibia; order Anura; family Bufonidae; genus Bufotes; species Bufotes viridis. The sequence goes on from CM065596.1 coordinate 127,188,400, forward strand.
CCCCCCCCTTTGAGGGAAAAAAAACCCCGCCACAAAAAAAAAAAAAAAAAAGTCACGTTGGAAATTCCAAGTAAAGGTCCTTTTACATAGACTGAATTGTCGGGCAATTATCGGGAATGAACCAGACGGGCGTTTCTGTTAATTGCCTGGTCATCAGTGAAGATGAAGGTGTCATTTACATGCAGCAATCACCTCCACTGTATGGGGGAAGCAAGCGTGGTCAATGTAGAAAGTTACTATTCCTGGGCAGAAGATCGCTGTTTAGATAGCACGGTCTGCTGCACAGAAATGAAGATTTTTGGACACGATCACCCGATGAATGAAAATGTACTCGTTCATGGGGGTGATTTCCAGAACTTTTTACACACAAACCAATTACCGGAAACAAGTGTTTCAGCCTGATCCTAGGTCTGTCAAAAAGAGGGATGCCCAACCTGCAGCCCTTCATCTGTTGTAAAACCACAACTCCCAGCATGCCCAGACAGCCTACAGCTATCAGCCTACAGCAGGACATGGTGGGAGTTGTAGTTTTACAACAGCTGGAGGGCCGCAGGTTGAGCATCCCTAGAGGACCTTAAAACAGTGGCTGCATGCCACAAAACAAAAGATCATTAACATAATCATTACATGTTCCCAATCACTTAAGGCTATTTTAACATTATCGGCAGCCTTCTCCGGCAGGTGAACAGCCTTCCGATTCCATGCTGCCGCTAGTGCACGTGTGCCGCCAGAAGTCCGCTCCGGCTCTATTCACAAGAGGCGGCCGGAATAAAACTACACTAGCGGCAGCATGGATCTGGCAGGCTGTTCACCAGCCGGACCAGCCTGCCAGAGAAGGCTGCTGCTAATGTGAAAGTAGCCACAAACGTATTTTCTTTCAGTGTCCGTTCCGTTCTTTTTGCGGATACGAAACCATTCATTTCAATGGGTCCGCTAAAGACAAAACGGAAGGTACTCAGTGTGCATTCCGTTTCCGTATTCCCGTTCCGAAAAAAAAAAATAGAACATGTCCTATTGTCCGCATTACAGACAAGGATAGTACTGTTCTATTAGGGTACAGCTGTTCCATTCCGCAAGATACATACGGTCGTGTGCATGAGGCCTAAGAGATATGAACTGAATTACTGATTAACAACATTTTTAGGTGTCCTATAACCTTATTGTTCTATGTTACCCCTTTTCAATTAAGATTATTTTTTTTTTAAGTGGATATTTTATTAAAAATATCTGAAATAACCAGATAAACTGATTTATACAATTATATTTGTTGGCAGATTGAACCTTTATACGTGGGTTGTAGCTTAAAAGTGGTTTAGAGGATCAGCACCACATCTGTTTATGTTATAGGCTGTGTCTAGTATTGTAGTTCAGCCCAAAAAATAAAACTCCGTTTTTTTTCTAATTGTGGAGAAGCCTTTTTAACCTGGAAGCTGTGTGCATGCCGGCTGACAAGAAGATGTGTCAGGTATTATCTAGCAAACGTGAATAGTAAGATCCTTCCTTTGTTCTGAACAGCAAGTGGCCATATAATAATAAAATAATAATAATATTCTACTATACTACAGAGTGCAGAAATCTCAAATATATAGCTATGGACTGGATATAAACACCTCCTCTGGTACTGCCGACATATAAACTATAGTAAAGGTATATACAAATTATGGCATCTAAATAACATTCCAGTGGATTTTCTCTTTTTTTTTCCAATGGGAGGAACAAAAGGCGTGAGGCCGTTGGCTACCTGAAATAATGACCTTAACTCTAATTATGGAAAAGCTTTAAAGGCTATGTACATCTTAGGGTCATTTTTTTTTATAACTGCATTGTACTAATTTTGATCTAAATATAATTTTTATTAAAAATGTTGAGCCTCTTTCTCTGTACAGCCTTGAGATTCTCTACACAGGCTCTGTGTTTTTACAGTTTCCTGTCAGGAAGCTCAGCTGTGGGCTCCTCATCTCGGACTTTAAAAACACTGATCATGTGTTTATGACCTTTCAGTAATTTAGAGATGAGGTTCAATAAATGCCCAGCACAAAGTAAAAGTGAAAATAAATATATTATATATATATATATAATATATATATATATAAAATAAAAAGACCAATTAAGAAAATTTATCCCAAAATGAATACAATGCAAACACCAAAAAATTGCCCCCAAAGGTGTACATAGCCTTTAAAAAGATGCAAATAATGCCATGTGGCCCCTTGGTACTGTGCTATGACTACCTTGCTGGTTGCGGGAGTAGATTTCACTCTTGGAGTACAGTTCTGAGATGCCAGGACAATCATTCACAATATTATGTGAACACCTTGCCCTGGCTTCTGTGCGCCCACAATTGCCGCAATGCTTTAGTCACTTACGTATTACATAGACCAGCTCACTGCCGAGGTTGGGAAATGAATTATAGTTTCCCAGTCTCTGCATTACAGGACCCTTCTATACAGCAAAGATCAAAAGCTCATGCCCTTCTATTTCTGAGGGCTCTGCGCTGTCAGGGATAATACTGGCTGTGTGGCTACATTACAGAGCAGAAGGCCTGGCAGTAGGTTAGTCAAAGGGAACAGACAAAAAAAGGAGCGTAGATGAGGAACATGTGTATTTCCAAGACTTTTTGGGGCAACAGACCCAAGTTTTCTAGAAGGCTGAAAGCATGGCTTTATTAACCACCTCTGTGCTGCAGAGCACTTGCATGTATAGCACTGAAGGCTGCAGCCATCTCTGAAGCAGTTAACCCTTGCTAGAAACAGTCCCTTGGCTAATTACTGCAGAGCCATTGCATGGCACTGCGGCGTTACTACGCCGCGTAGAGAGGCCTGAGCATTTGTTTCTCTCACCATTACAGCAAACCTTGATTTCTCTCTGCAGTAGCAAGGACATCATCAAACTCGAATAGATGCCTCTTGTACGCAGAGCATGGTGGTAGAGTTCTGGTAACATAATACAGTTTCAAATACTGCCTCCCCCCCCTTAAAGTTCAATATGTGGAGGGCATGGAGTGATCAATGTGTAGGGCAGATAGTCTGGGGGTGGGTGAGTAATAAGGCACTTCACAGCCAAACATGGAAGTTGGAGAGGAAGGAAGTGTGGCTGAAGTCCTTCCTTTTTTTTTTTCTTGCCAAACACTTAGGGCTTCTCAATAATAGGGGTGTTGTAGCAGCCAGGAGGCAGAGTGTTTTTAATGTCCTCGAGATTATCAATGTCTTTCAGGATCTGGTCAATGTCTTGTTGATATGAGAAGAGGGCAGCATCTTGTAGTCGTGCTGATTCCTCCAGCTGTGCCACCTTTTTGTCCAGATCACTTTCATTGAGCTGGGTCTTTGCGTCCTCTAGTGTCCTTTCAAGCTCGTTGAGTTTTCCCACGTCTACAGAATCCAGCTTACCTGTGGTGGAAAGTAAGGCAACAATTATTTCTGCAGTTCAATCATTCACCATCAATGGAGTTTGGCACATCCATTTATTGCAGCTACCAACATCTTGTAGGAGAAATTGTACAGAACATTAAATTAAAAAAAAATGTACAGAACTGTGTTTGCAGTACAAGGAAAGTATGTTTTTTTTGCATTAAAAGGGTTATTTTTTATTATCTTGACCATGTGGAGGGGTAATATGATGTACGTATAGATCAGGGATCAGCAACCTTCGGGACTCCAGTTGTTGTGAAACTACAACTCCCAGCATGCTTCTTTCACTTCTGTGGGAGTTCAGAGAACAGCCAAGCAAGAGTGCATGATGGGAGATGTAGTTTCACTACACCTGGAGTGCCGGAGGTTGCTGATCCCTGGTATAGATGATGATGAGCATTGCCTTACTGGGACTATGATGCGCTCCACGGTCTAAATAAGTGGCCGTCACGTCTGGGATCACGTGCTGTACATTCAGATTGTGATCCTACCCAGATTAGTACTCGTAGTGTTTGTGGGTTGTGCATTTGCAGTCAGGCAGCATCGGGCGCTTTGAGGAGGCAGCACCCTGTCTGACTGCGCATGCACAACCCTTACCTGGACACGGACATATTGATGAAATATGTCATAAATGTTGGATAGGTGTGGATCCTGCTCCTAAGAACATGAGTGTCATCCCCTCTATTCACTGTTATGGGACTTCAGAAAATACCGGAGTATGCTCGTTTTGCTATTTTTGAAAGTCCTATAACAGTGAATAGAGGGGACATAGTGCAAGAATGGCCGCCCTTCCATTCAACACTTCTAAAAAAATAGCGGGAGATCAGTTTTCCATGTTTAGGGCTCGTACTTCAGAAAGGAGCAGGTCCCATGTCATATCCTATCGACGTGCCATAAATGTCCAGATGTACCGATCCCTTTAAGAGCAGAGCGGCTATTCCTCTGGACACCCAAAACACATATGCTTGCTCGACTGAGCTCATCTTCCTTGGGAAAGCATTTGACATGCTTGACCTTATGGCAAGTCTGAACCCCATGAATAAATTGTTGGTTGGTTCACGCCAAAACCAGTGAGTTTTGGTTGACATTCATTTAATGTGTATGGCCAGCGTTTTATCAGCTTCAGAAATAAACTATAAAAAATTACACTTGGTAGAGGCAATCAAAATAAAAGATCTCAAAGTTTCGTACCAAGCTGTCCAAGCAAGTCGTTAATAATTCCAAGGACATTATTGACCGAGTTCTTTGCCTTCTTTGCATTATCTTCTGCTTCCTGTGCTGCTTGGGTGGTCTGGACAGAAAGGAGAAATATTTCCGGTAAGAGCAGCGCACAGCACCTACTCTTTTCACCCCCCTTGGATAGTATCTTCACATTTACTTACCATGCTTGCCATCATCATGTCATTGTCTGCTTCCGTCTGCTTCTTTTTAAGCTGGTTCTCTGCATCTTGCAGCTGACGCAACATATCCTGCAATTCTTCATCTAAATCTGTGACATCCTTAAACGTCTTGTCAGCCTCTGCTTTGGCTGCAGCAGCATTCTGGACGGGGGTAAAGAGATACAGAGAAATGATATGTCTTATAGTTCCTCCTTCCCTGTTTTCCAGTCACATTCCTGCACAGGGCATCGATTACTCAATTGTCTAGAAATGGATTCACCACACAATGACTAAAACATATGAATGTAGAAGGTGCACAAAAAGACATATGCCGCACACTCCCTTGTCTTAATGCAACATGTCGGTTACACAAGACGACATATGGTAGATTGTTGAACGATATAGAGAAAATCAGGTGAAGAACTTGAGTAATATGAGACACTGGTGCGTTTTAAGATATGCTGTCTAACCACCTCAAGACATTACCCACATCCTTGGAAGCAGACAGCCAGATGTTACTTGGCTTAGATCAGGGATGCTCAACCTGCGGCCCTCCAGTTGTTGCAAAACTACAACTCCCAGCATGCCCTAATAGCTGAATGCTATACAGGCATGCTGGGAGTTGTAGATTTTCAGGTTGGGCATGCCTGGCTTAGATAAAAGCCATGGTACTGTGCTGATAGCAGATAAGTTGAAAAGCAGACAGGTCATCCTATTCCCCACCACATGCCTGAAACTCATATCCTACAATACCTGCTATCAGGGGACAGTGGGGACATATGCGCATTAGACAGGAGGCAAACTTCATGGTAAATCTAATGTGCATTGTCAGTTTCAGTAAAATAAAGATGGCAACCACTGCCCACCTTTTGGACGGTACTGGCAATTTTCTCTGCTTCCTCTGCCTTGCTCTTTGCTCCTCTGGCGTCGGCATTGGCATTGCCCAGCGCGCTTTCAGCTTGATGAGTCTTGTTGTTGGCTTCAGCAATGGTTTGGGTGATGGCAGGGATTCTCCGTAAAGCAGCTTCTGCTGCGGTTTTATTGTCATTAACTCGTCTGTCAAAATCTGCAGTGGAGATGAGAAAAGTTAAGACCATGTAACTCATCTAAGTGGTGGTGCTCAGATTCTTCAATATCGAAAAGTTTCCAGACCTCTCAGACTGGTCAATATGTCATTGGCCTCTTGTAGCGTGGCACTGCCCTTCTTGGCGGCCTCCTCTGCCTGTGCCTTTGCCGCATCAGCCCGGGCCAGCAACTGGTCAGCAGTCTAAAGAGACACAATAACAGTGATCGCAGGTAAAATATATTTAACTACAAATCTTGCCAATCTTACATTGAAATGTAATAACGCCAAGGGCTTAAACTTAGCAAGGTAGTCACACGCACATAACAAGCCCCCAGACATTCCATCATCTTACGGGCGATCCGTGACACGTCATATCTCTTAGGAGGAAATGCCTTCAGGAAATATCATTTGTCAAGGGTGGGGATGTGGCCGGGGACTATGCAATGTGACTGCTCACTGCTTCGGCATGCGGCAAATGAAAAAATAAAGTTTTTGCAGGGGGAACCCGAATTAGACTTTATGGAGGGCGTGCTTTTGTATCCACATTCTTACCTATACAGACTCTGTAGAATGTACATAGATATATGAGGATCTACCATTAACTCTTTCAACCCCACGCCATTTTTTGCAAATCCGACATGTGCCACTTTATGCGGTTATAACTTTGGAACACTTCTTTATCCAGGCCTTTCTGAGACTGTTTTCTCGTGACACGTTGTACTTCATGATAGTCATAAATTTGAGTCAATATATTTCACCTTTATCTGCCTTGAAAATAAAAGAATTGGGGAACAGCCAGATCCCCCCCCCCTTCCACTTTTTGGGGAAAGAAAGATGTACTTTACATCGGGACAGCCTCATACACATTAGATGGTCAGAAGGTCATGCCAACATTGTGTACGACCTGTTTTTTAGCCAGCTGTATAATTAAAGGGGTTCTCACACTTTAGCAAATTCCATTAATCATGTAGATAAAGATAATACACGGCACTTACTACCTCGTATCTGCGCTGCAATGCAATGACGCAATGGAAAAATAAATCAAGCCAGCAAAGGAGGCAATATGGACAATCACATTACATTAGTAAGTCCCTTCCATGATAAATGCTATTTTCTGAAGTGAGACAACGCCTTTAATACCTTCCTGCTAGAGTCCATCTTCATAAATGAGACTATGCCACTGTGCAATGTTCAATATTAGGCGGTGAAGATGGAATCATTTCAGTTACAGAGGAGCCGTCACCTCTTCTGAGATGTTCTAATAACTACTTGCATTCCCCATGAATTAAACATTCTGGACCATTTATTCTTACAACTCTGTGTTGTGCCATCTCTTTATTATTCCTATTACAAGTTTATGAATTAAGTGCCAAATAATAGTACCATTGCCCTTGTAAAAGAGATGTGTGGCTGTACAGTCCGACATTGCCAGCACCAGCTGGATAGTAGTAGATGGCGTAGAGACACAACCACACAACCCCAAATGGTAATATTCAGTTGTCAATTTATCCATACACTTCTAATAGGAATAACAGAGGAGTGATAACACAGGAATGATAAGAGTAGATGCGCAAGAGTGGTCATTTTCTGTGGGATATCATTATTTACTAAAACAGGCATGGCAGGAGTGATAACAGGATAGGACCTAAATATCTGATTGATGGGTTGACTCCACGCATGGACTTACCTGCTGCTCGCTTCTGCCTTTGTCAAGCAGGCGTTTAACTTCCATCTCCTTGTTTCTCATGTCGTCACGTAGGTCTTCATAGTCTTTTAGCTTTCGATCAATCAGCAGATCTAAGTCTTGTGCCTCTTTCTGGATCTTTCCAGCCTCGTTCTGGTAAGATATTACAAAAATACAAAAAAAGGTATGGGTATATTTGGACTCCAAAGCACTAACAGTCTCGGTCCATCTTAAAGGAATCCGGCAGAAACTACACAGGGTCACCTCTTAATAATCCCCTTCCTCTGTGTTTTGGATTTCAAGATGATAACATCTGCATTACACATCTGCACTTTTCATGCACATAAATCTTGCGTTTCAAAGGATGACAGCCTTTGGTATCAAACAGATCCTAGGTCTGGAGAACATCTGTGCAGTTGTATGTATGATGTATGTCACTTGCTTTTTGTATCTTAAGGCCACATTCTCACGACAGCAAAACGAAAAAAAAAATCCCCATGAAAAACTGACACAATGTCAGTTTATCGCGGCCATTCTGCATCCATTTTCTGGCCATTTGTACGTTTTCAACAGCCGTTTTGCATAGTTTTTGATGGACGTTAAAAACGGCCATGAAAAATAGATGAGTGTCAGTGTTTTTTTTGGAACATCCTAACCACTGCAGTGGCCTCAGTATATATTATACACCCCCACAGTGCCAGTATAAATAACCGCCGCATTGCCCCCAGGGTCTATAACCCTCCCCCCCCCACTGTGTCCCCTGTATACAACATACACCCCAATAGTGCCCTCTAGTATGAATAATGCCCCCAATAGTGGCCTTCAGTGTGTATATATATATACATATATGTGTATATATATATATATATATATATATATATATATTATACTGCCCCGATAGTGTCCTTCAGTATATATATTGCCCCCAATAGTGCCTTCCAGTATAAATAATTCCCCCAATAGTGCCCTAAATTCTACTGGGTGTGAAAAAAATAAAATACTTACCTCATCCTCTTGAATGCGAGGGAACACTTGCTCTGGACTGGAGGAAGCAGCACTTAATCCGGCCAGGTCATGTTCTCTAGTGCACCGCGAGTGTTCCTTCGCGTTCAAGTGGATGAGTCTTTTTTTTTTTTTTTAACCTGTAAAAGGCACTTTTAGCCATTTTTAATGGCCATTAGACGGGTGCACTCCTGCCTAAACAGTCACTAAAAATGGGCCCATTGATTTCAATGGGAATCCGTCTGGCCACAAAAAAAATGTGTCCCATTTTTTGAAGTACCCTATTTACTGACCCTAAAAAAAAAAAAAAAAAAAACCCAAGAGAATAGCCCCATAGACTTCTAATGGTTCCGAAAATGGCCATGTGACAGGCCATTTTCCCTGTTCGTCAGAGCTACTGGTTCCGAAAATGCCCATGTGACGGCCATTTTCCCCGTTCGTCAGAGCTACTGGTTCCGAAAATGGCCATGTGACAGGCCATTTTCCCTGTTCGTCAGAGCTACTGGTTCCGAAAATGCCCATGTGACGGCCATTTTCCCTGTTCGTCAGAGTCGGTTAATTGGCATATAGATGTTTCTCAAGGTAAAATAGCTTCAAGAGGAAGTTTTGCATGCAGATTCCCAATCATAAGCACCTGCTTATTACTCAGGGGGGGGGATTATTTCTGCCATTCCTATGTCGTGGTATTCTTACACTAAAGCTTTTAAACCTATTCTTCACCTGTAAAGCCGTGGTGTCAATCTGTGGAATACTGGTGAGGTTGGCATAGATCTGCAGTGCCCGGTTTCCTGCTTCCTCTGCCTCAGAATGCACTTTGCTCGCCTGTTTTTCCAGTTCCCGAGAAAGCTCCTTGGCTTGGTTATACCTGATGGACAAGGAAAACACATTTGCTCTATAGAAAGATGTCACCGTTTATGGCATGCCAGTGAGAAGGGCTCTGCATAAAGCTTCAGAATGAGGTGGATATAGACGGTGCTTCAACTTACTTCTTATTCAGTTCCTCAATATCGGATGCAGTCTGGTTCTCCGCAGCAAGAGTCTTCAGGAGCAGGCGGTAGGCTTCATTTGCAGTGTCGTTCGCTTCCTTGGCCATTTTCTCTATTTCACGAGCTTCTTGGGTATGCCTGAACACATGAACAGGTACATTGGAAAGGAGTCAAGTCACATTTGGGGCTACGTATGTGATGCACTTTAGGTTCTGATATCAATGAACACATCTGTGATTTTCCTGACTAGAGTGCACTCACCTTTCAGCTAGTTTCCTTGCCTCTTCTGCCAGCAAAGTCATATTATTAGGGTCACCGCTAGTTTCCGGTGGGGTGATCGACTGCAACACAAAGTGAAATAAATTATTAGGAGCCTACTTTAATTCTCTTTGCCACAAGGAAGGTTTGGTATTGAGAGATTTCCACGACACATGTATTCTCAGTTTAAAGGAAGTGGTTCTGCTGAGAGTACGAAAAGCACAGGTTTATCTTAAAACGGTGCTTCACATCAAACTCATGATTGGTTGGATTAATAGTCAAATATGTCATCCATATCTGGGAGCTTCTCTATTTGAACAGATCATTTGTCCCAAATACCTTCATCTCTGCCCTGCCCCACCTAGAGAAGCTGTTGGATCAAGAATAGCCTCTTGCATGCCCACATGTGCCAAGTAGACAGCACAGCCCCGTGCATCAAGCTTGATTTGCCATGCATGCTGTCCGTGTGGTTCCCAAATACAAGGCCTTATAGTCGCCATGCTTTGGTGTACATGATCCGACGGAATCCGTATTTCTCGCGCTATTCTCCAATGCAATGTACATGGAATCTGCACTGATTATTTGGTCTGATTTGTACAAAATCTGATAGGGGAAAAAAAAAAAAAAATATGTATGCATTTGTACGAAGTGGCCTAGAGTGGTATAGTTGAGGCCTTACTACTGGCTCCGAAAATTGCCATGTGACGGCCATTTTCCCTGTTCGCCAGAGCTACTGATTTGAGTTTGTTTGAGTTTCCTTTAGGTGACCTGAGGTTTTACCCGCCAATTCATAGGCTAATGAAACTAGCCTGCAAACTGGCAGATATATCTTATGACCTCTAGTCATTGGGCTCATCCAAGTTCCTTACACCACAAAAAAACAAATCGTAAAATATATGTGTAGCAGAAAATACTAGCACCAAAACAAATACACATATATAGAGTAAATTCATATTTTATTATTACATGTATACCAAATATATAACAAACAATATATTAAAATAGCAGTAATACTAGGAGATACAATGAGGAAGCGTCGGCGAAACACGCGTTGGGGTCAGGTGTCCCTCCATCCCACGGTCAGTATAAGGTTTAGAAGGTCTGTATTGCAGAGTTTTTAGCACTGACTCATATTGCTGCTAATAATATATATGTAACGGATTGTGAGGATATAGTGCTTGATGTCTTTAGCACTCTTTCTTGTCAATGTTAGGCAATTGGTGACCATTGCACTGCTGCTATATGATGCAAGGACACTTTGTGTCCCCTTTGATTGTTTACAGCACAGTGCACTTTCCAGTTGGACCGTGGATGGTGGTGACCCCCCTTTTTTCACCATTGTATCTCCTAGTATTACTGCTATTTTAATATATTGTGTTTGTCATCCAAGTTCCTGAAGCATCAGGGCTTACCACATTAGCAATGGCCACTTTGGCTCTTTCCAGTTGCTCTCTTGCAGACTCAATGATTAGCTCTGTGCTTTCCACGCGGTCTCGAGCGTCTTTCGCCTGTTTGTCAGTCTCACGGACCATATCTCTGATGTTCTGCAAACGTTCCAGTTGAGCACCAAGTGTAGCATTTATCTCAGCAAGGCGATCCAGCATTCCCTGATCTACATCTAATAACAAACAGGGACAACCATTAATAAGAAGTGCTCATTTTTCACCCAGATCAAAGCTCAAGGCAAAGAGACTGTACCTTTGCTTCCCTGGGCATCCAAAAGGAGGTCACTGACCGCCTTCTCAGCATCTCTAAGCCGCTCTTCAAAGCCCTGATCAGTTACAGCGTCATCACCCGTTCCCAGATTCTTCAGGAGTTCTTCCAGTTCCTGCAATTTTTGTCTTTGTTCCAACACCTAAAAACCACAAAATATGCAAACTGATTATATTCCATGCAAGTCACAATTGCAATAAAGCAATAAAGTGCTTACTATACTGGAAAAAAAAAATCAGAATTTAGTACATTTTCAAACTTTGCATTTGATGGAACTCACAAACTGCTGGATTCAGAAGCCTAACTTTAAACGAGTAGTTGTATCTACTAGCGTCCACCTGATGTCAAAAGTTACACAGCCATGTAACCGCATCGTCCATGGGTTCATTCCATTAAAGTGATTTGTGCATGTGCTGGAGTCTCAGCATGGATTCCAAGTTGTTGGTTCCTACAGAGCGCTATTGAGACATCAGCGCACGTGCATAGCAGAATCCACAGACGATTCAGTGATCTTGTTCAATCACATGACTGCATCAAATCTGGTGTCCTGTGGATCCTATCAGCGATGCCTCATTTACCAGAATGCTGTGCATTCTAGGGTGCTGGCACATGTTGCGGCTGGTTTTAAAAGGGAAAACAGACAGCAAAGCTGAATAACGTAAATTCCAAAATAGAGGTACGTAAAAGCGGTTGTCTCTCTTGAGCAAATGGTCTTCATGTAGACAAAGTTGATACAAGGCAGTTACTAATGTATTAAGATTGCCCATATTTCCATTTTTCCATCTCATGAAAACACTGCCCAAATCCAGGGGTTACGACCACCCTGCAAGTCCAGCAGTGGTGGTCGTGCTCACATTCCTGAGGTCTCGGCCACCAGAGAGGCTGGCGCTCATTCTATAGTGTGCAAGCATGGTGGTCGTAACCATGGAAACGAGCAGTGTATAATGTGATGGAAAAATGAATCAAGCCAAGCAAAGGAGGCAATATGAACAATCACAATACATTAGTATGCAATTTTATATTAACTTTAACTACATGATAGATGCCATTTGATGAAGTGAGACAACCCTGTTAAGTCTGGTGTCTGTTTTCCCTTTGCCGATTTTAGTTCCGAAAAATGAAAGCGCGAAAATCGATGCGGAAAAGAGGCATGTCATTCGCAACGTGTATCTAAGGGCTCTTTCAGACGAACGTGTCCTGTGTGGAAATCACGCTCCGTGTGTGAGCGCGATTCTCAATTATGGACACTGCTCCTTTTTCAGCAGCGCATGGCATTATACCGATTTATAATGCTGTGTGTCTCTGCATGGCTTTACTCTTACAGAATTATACTGACATAATGCTTTCAGTATAATTCAGTAGATACAGCTCATGCAGAAGCAATTTAAAACCGTATAATGCTGTGCACTCTTAAGAAAAGAGCAGTGCCCATAACGGGGATTCATGCTGGCACACGGAGTGTGATTTCCGTACAGGACACATTCATCTGAAACTAGCCAAGAGTGCTGCCATACATTCAGGTTTTTTTATATAGTTTTTGAAACCAAAACCAGAAGTGGATTTAAATAAACAGGTTAAGATAGTAACTATACTTCCTCTCCTTTTATGATCCACACCTAAACGCGTGGCAGCGCCCTAAGGCAGGTACTGAATTGTAGTATTAATTAAAATAGTGCCGCCAGAGCAGAAAAGTAGTAATATGATTGAGCATTCCAAAAATCCACCTGTACCCGGTGCTACACTGGATAATGCAACAGTATAGTGAAGAGAAGACGGCTCACCTTATCCTTTACCAGTCGGTAACAGGCAGGACATTCTTGGCAGCCTGGTCCTGAACGGTTGTAGAAATAATTTTCCTCGCACTGGTCACAGCGGGCCCCCACAAAACCATCTTTGCACTCACAGCGCCCATCCTCCTTGCATTGTAAACTGAGGGAGCCCTCAGGATCGCAGTCACATGCTACGAGACACAACGACAAGAAATGAATGGCCTCTGATATAGGATTCTTTATCACTCCTGCTTGTCAGGTTTATAACCGAGCGCCAGCTACTAGGGAATTGCATTATCTGTTACCTCTAATTGTGGAGTGTAGCTTTTTTTCATAAATCTTGATATAAAGATGGGATTACACTCAAGATACTTACGTTTACAGCCTTCAGGTCCAAAGCCAAAGTGGTTGGGCTCACAGTGCTGACAGCGCAGTCCACTGATGCCCGGCTGGCATTCACACTGCCCAGTTCGAATATCACACTGCCCATTTGTAGATCCCAGGGGATGGCACTCACATCTATGAAATGCAAAACATGTAGTTAGAAATCTATTACTTAGGGCTTATACACACGGCCGTTGCCGTATTGCGGCCTGCATACGGTGGGTTCGCAATACATGGGTACCGGCCGTGTGCACCCCGCATCCCAGATGCAGACCCATTCACTTACATGGGTCCGCAATTCACTTACATGGGTCTGCGGAACGGAAGCATGGATCGGAACACCGCGGAAGCACTACGGAGTGCTTCCGTGGCGTTTCTGTCCGTGCCTCCGCACCGCAAAAAAATAGAACATGTTCTATTTTTTCATGGTGTGGACGGATCACAGACCCTTTTAAGTCCATGGGTCTCGATCCGTCCTGGCCGCCTCAAGGATGTGGCCGTGCATTGTGGACCGCAAATTGGGTTTCCCAATGCAGGGAAAATGCAGGATGCACACGGCCAATATCTGTGTTTTGCGGACCTGTGATTTGCAGATTGCAAAAACGCATATGGTTGCGCATGGGGCCTAAGGCTAAGCTCACAAGTTAAGGATTTGGCATAGGCAGAACAGATGTGTTTTTCATAGAAGCTACAGAAGATCAGATCCTGACACTCTGATCCTCTCAGCCGATCCGCATGAGGATTAGCCCCATTATCTATCAATGGGTCTAATCTGTGTCTTTTTCATGCAGAATCCATGCAAATAATGAGCATGCCTCAGATTTTAATGTCTGCAGCACAGTCATTATTCCACAGAGATTTTTCCCCGCTGCCCCTTTACCTCTCACATCCTTGACCACTCTGTAGGTTGAAGAATCCTGGCTCACAGGCTGAGCAGTCCCTCTCGGTGACATGTGGCAGACACTCGCACTGGCCGGTCACCTGATTACAACTGCTCTGGCTTTTTACGGTGCCATACGAGTTACAACTGCAGGCTGAAGTAAGAGAGTCCAAGGTCAGGTGCGTTTATGTACTGGTCACAGACAAAGGTTGTCCTTTTGATTAAGACACCTAATTAAGCTTAGTAAATGTCACGTATACGATACCTTTGCATTTTTGGTCCGGTGTAGGCCCCAGAGGGTTTCCATAGAATCCATCTCTGCAGCGGTCACAGTAGAATCCAGCCGTGTTATAGATACACTTCAGACACTCGCCTGTCAAGCGATCACAGTTCCCCACGGCATTCGGATCAATGTTACTGTTACATTCGCAGGCCCGACAGGGGCGGGGTGCTCCGTTCTGACCAAGGGGGTCTCCGAAATACCCATCATCGCAAAGCTCACATCTTTTTCCTATGGATAAATTAAATCAAAGAGTAAAGATACAAACATGCCATTTCTGACAAGCAATAATAAATTAAGGATTCAGAAAGACACAGATCACTCACCTGTAGTTCCCAGGGGACAGTTGGTACACACTACTTCCTTAGTGCGAGGTACAACAGCACAGCTGGACCCTCCAGGGCATGGGCATGGCTGGCAGTCTGAGTTGGTACCTGCGGTACTGTCCCCATAGAAGCCCTCACTGCACCTCTCACAGTGTGGACCTGCAGTATTGTGCTGGCAGTCACACACTCCTACAGAACGAAGAAAGACATTTAGTCCAATCCTTCTCTCATCTACAGGTCGTACAGACGTAACACAAAGAATAGAAAAGTCAATGGGTGTCATTTAAACCCCGGTCTTCAACTCCTCGCCCCCACGATGCTGGAGGATGCATATAATTTATGATAAGGTTTATTCCTTAACCTTAACCATAGCAAAGACAGGTGCACTCTGCGGCAATACTAAACCCTCACAGTGATGTTAAAATTGAGAGGTTAGTTCGAGATATCCTACTAGGAGGACATGTCCTAAGCTTGAGTCTTGAGGTTTATTCCTTGTCATAAATTTGGCAAATCTACGGCAGTCAGTGTGCCTGAAGTAAAAAAAATATAAAAATTTACCAACATTTAGTAAATTTGCCAAGGCGAATGGTGAGGGCGCCGCAAAATGTGATTTTGTGACTTTTTTTATGGTCCAGGAATTTTAGTAAGTGACCCACAATGATTCGTACTATAGCATAACTGTTCAAGTCCATTCAAACATGCAGCATTGGACACAGATTCCCTGCCATATTGTAACCCCATCCACTTCCTATGGAAAATATAGGAAGTGATTTTTAGCTGCAGAACAGAAATGAGCAGCATGTTACTCATCTCCGTGCACAGAAAAGCTGATTCTATTAGAAGGACACTGGGGCTATCCTCATGAGGATCCACAGCAGTGAGAACTGGACATCCAATCCAAAGAATAAAATGGAAGTGCAAGCTTCCAATCACTGCAGGTGGGTCCCTACCATATCTAGGACATCTGCGTCATCTGTACATTGAACTACTGATTAACCAAGTAGCATAACCTTCCAGGAGTTAAAGCCGCAGCGGTCACCACTCACCTGTCTCTGGGTCACAGGTCTCACTATGGCCATTACAAGTACAAGGCACGCACGGGCTGTAAGGTCCTAGGTTGGGGTTCTCTCTCCGGTATCCAGGGGCACAGCTTTCACAGAACTGCCCGATATATCCAACAGGGCAGCTGCACACCTCCACCCATGGCGCAGGATTACCAGCTCCGACGCGGGCAGTTACTAAAGTGACCTCCTCTAGGAAACCAGCGCCTGTTAAAAAGCAATGACAAGGGATTACATATTGAAGCTCATAGAGATAAGTACCATATGGCGGTATCTCAACTACATTTAAGGATGAACATTTAACCCAAGTAAAATTCTTTAAAAAAAAGAAAAGAGAAGATATTTGGGCAAGTTCTGAAAGATTAGGCACCCTAGCGCTGCCCAGCTGCTGGAGCTTAATGTCTCCGAGCAGGCTTAGCACACCACAATGGCCGCAGACTCGGCGGCTGCTCGCCTCTGTATTGGTGTCTTCAAAATCCACTTTGCACGGCTGTCTATTCTACCGAAAGACGCACAATGCAAAATGAATTACATGAAAGGGGATTTAGGCTGGTTTATGAAAGAGAAGCGTTACCACCACATATGATGGAGTCAGACAAACGAAGTTGTGGGTTTCTGTCGAGCACGGAGGAGCTTCCTTTTTGTTAAACCACATACCTCCCTTAACGCTGCATTCCTGCAATTTTCAGACAGGTAGATGAGCAGATATGCCAATTGGCAGGCAAAGTCCAAAGAGGCAGAGACCACATCTTTCCGCAGTAGGCGATGTCACCTGCATAGTACTGGGGCTGTCCAATCTGAGTGGACTGCCGCCGAGCAATGCAGAACCTGTCTGTTTCAGTAAAAACATGCATTCCCCACAATATAACAATTCTGCAGCACCTCCTCTAATAACTATCGTTCCTCTATGAGCTGTATGCATAATTTCACACTCTTACCCCTGGTCACAGAGGCTCACCCTAAGGGCTCATGCACACAAAAGTATTTTTTTTCTGTGTCTGTTCAGTGTTGTTGTTTTTTTGTGGCCCGTATGCGGAACCATTCACTTCAAAGGGTCTGCAGAAAAAAAGGGAATGACGGGGATGAGGGTGCATTCCGTTTCCGTATGTCCACATGGCCGTTCCGCAAAAAAGATAGAAGTGTCCTACTCTTGTCCGTTTGGAGGACAAGGATAGGCATTCTTACAATGGATCCGCAACGAAAAACGAAGCAATACGGACGTCATCTGTTTTTTTTTTTTGTTTTTTAAGAGGGAGTCAGCACTGATTGGACAGAGTCAGACTGTACAAGGACCACCCCCTTGTGTTAACACCCATTTGTCAATTTATTTGTACATTTCTAGTAGGAGTGTCAGAGGAACAGCACAATGCAAAGGTGCCCCAGAACAATTTAATGGGAAATGCAATCATTTTCTAAATCAGACATGTCATGAAAGGTTAAAGGGTCGGAGATTTTGATATCAATGGCCTGTCGTGAAGATACCTCATCAAGATCAGATCCGTGAGGGGTCTGACTCCTGGCACTCGATGATCAGCTATTTAAACAAACTGTGGCATTTCAGGGAGTGCTGCTGCCTCTTCACAGGGTAGGTGACATCACGTTCATTGGTCACATAGTCTAGGGGCATCGAAGACCCAATGCAGACATGACTGCTCATTTCCAGGGGTTATGGGAACCGTTGCAGCTCCGATATGAGCGAGGTTGACGCTTTTTCCTATAATGTGCTGGCAGGGGTGAATTGGAAATAGCCCTACAGAGAAATTTCCCGGTGGTCCTATGCCCAGGGGGGCCTCCCAAGCCTTTCTCTCTGCCGCTGGCCAGGTACATAATAAGCTCTCAGGGATAATTAAAGCTGTCAGAATCAGCTACTTATGTACATGGCCAGCTATCGCATATGCCCTCCTGAATTCAACTGCTGTGGCCCACACCTCAACTACTAAGCCCCCTGCTCCATATCCTAATCAGAGACAACTGGAGGACAGAAAATGGCATCTATTGATGGTCACCCCATAGGGGCAGCTTTTGGGGCAACATATTGTGCTACACTGTGGTATACGGTTCTGATGGGACAGTATTTTGCGCTAGGCTATTGCTGACGCTGCCTACTTGTGTTGCCCCGTCTTCGGTCAATCCATCTGTCTGTTTTTTCCAGGACAACTAAGTTTCCAGTCCGCCCCTGTTTGCTAGCGTGACCACGGCTGCTGGATTACAGGGTGGAGGAATCCCCTGGAAACGAGCAGTGTGTAATGTGATGGAAAAATGAATCCAGCCAGCAAAGGAGGCAATATTGACAATCCTAGTACATTAGTAAGTGCCTTGTATTAACTTCCTCTACATGATAAATGCCATTTGCTGAAGTGAGAAGCCCCCTTTACAGTGAAAATCTGCATACCAACCAATTCTGGATGCATCTACTCAAAACGAAAATAAAGCGTGTAACTGCAGCGTGCAAAGAAACCAATGGACGTCCAGTCATTTCTTCCGGTGCCCTGCAATGCTGCAGTAAAAATGTGTTTACCTTGTGCCCCTAATTCATAACTGATCAGGGGGTCTTCCAAGAACAAGATTCCCGCCAGGATACCAAGTTCAGGCTGACCATTATAATTAACTGTATAACGGTAGCATAATATGGTACTGCATATAGATGACCATTATAATGTACCTTTACAGTCGATCTCATTATAATGGCAGACACATAATGGAATAGTACTGAGAAGCCAGAACCGCATCAAAAGCTGCAGCTATAGCAACCGCAGCACAGACGTGGGAATGGCAGAGGTCATTCAGCGGCAGCATTCAGCGGTGGCCCATGGTTATTAGGGAAGTAAGCATTACATAAACCATTATGGCCGAGGAAACAGGCTGGTAATCGCAGCCGCACAACTCACTTCTTTCACTGTATGTTCCTCGGATCTTGATTGCAGTAAGATTCTGGAGCATTTTTTGGAATTCAAAGGGTGATACGGTTGGCCTCCAGGGATAATCTGTGGCTTCATGCAGCCTGGAGGAATGAGAACATTATAATTTACATTTCCAAGAGAACATATATGAACCAATGCCTAAATTCTGTTTTAAAGGGACCTGGGAGGTGCTGGATCATCATCACACCTATTGGATTATTATACAGTAAAAGCAGTGCAGGACTGTCAGGATCTCAGGACAAGCACATTGTATTAAAGTAATAATAAAGGGGTTTTCTGAGTGCTTTATAGTGAAGCCTATCCTCAGGATAGATCATCAGTATCTGATCAGTGGGAGTCCGACTCTTGGCACCCCTGCTGATCAGCTGCTTGAAGAGGCCGCAGCTCTCCAGTGAGCGGCGTGACCTCGACCTCCAGTGAGTGGCGTACCATAGGCCAGTGACGTCATGTTCATCTGTCACATGGACGAGGCACAGCGAAAATCCCATTTAAGTAAATGGGGCTGAGCTGCAACACCAAGAACAGCCACTATCCAATGGACGGCGCTGTGCTTTGTGAGCTCACTGGAGCACTGCGGCCTCCTCAAGCAGCTTAACGACAAAGTTGCTGGGAGTTGCACCCTCACCGATCAGATATTTATGACCTACCTTGAGGGTAAATCATCAGTATAAAACATTCGGAAAGGGTTGTCTCCCTTCAGAAAATTGCATTTATCATGTGGACAAAGTTAATACAAGGCACTTACTAATGTATTGTGATTGTCCATATTGCTTCCTTTGCTGGTCTGATTTTTTCCATTGAATTACACTGCTCGTTTCCAGGGATTACGGCCACCTCTGCAGCGTGGATACGAGGTGGCCTATGTGCGCTCCCCATGGTCCCAGCCACCACAGAGGCCGGTGCCTTTTTTCTAAAGTGGGTAAGCACAGCCACCTCTGCTGGATTGTAGGGTGCTGGAAACGAGCAGTGTATAACGTGAAGGAGAAATGAATCCAGCCAGCAAAGGAGACATTATGGACAATCACAGAACATTAGTAAGGGCCTTGTATTAACTTTGTCGACACGATAAATGCCATTAGCTGAAGTGACACGACCCCTTTAAGTATGAAAGACAATTTTAATTGCAATATTTAGATTGCAGATTTATACATTTCCCACAAGAAAAAGAATTGGCTTGTAACTCAGTCCTCTCATGTGTAACATCTGGGATTCTTCCATCCCCGTAAACAAAAAGGCAGATTTTAAAGGCGATGTCAGACTACCAACGGCAGGCTCTTTCCTCCCTTGTTAAACAAATGCAGATGTCTACCAAAAAATGTAAATCAGTAAAGATTAGTGAACGCAGGGTATGGGTTTCTCCTATAATTGTAAAGGGAAAAAAAAAATGGCATGTGGATGAGATTTGTATAACCTCTTCCGCTTGCCGGGGACTGTATTCTACTGTGGATTTCTGCTACACAAGACCGAAGATAGAATCCACAGCGCATAAGCCTGGTCTGAATTCACCCTTACAGCTTCTAGATGGGATCCTAACACACATCAGCTATACAGCAATATTGGAGCAGAAAAGCATTTTATTAGCTACGCCATTCAGGAGCCTGGGGAACACTTGTGGTAGTCCTTAAGGCAACCATATTAGGCCCCTTTCGGACGAGCGGGTGTCAGGCTGCGGATTTGCAGCACAGCACCCCGTCTGACCTTCCAGCACTGCCAGGGTCGCATAGCATTATATTGATTTATGTGTTCACATCTGCATTGAAGGTTCCTCTTTTTAGCAGACTGCAGAGAAAATGGCAGAGTATCACAGCATGCTGCGCTATTTTGTCCGGTACGATGAGACATTGCTGTCTCTCATAGAACACATTTCAATGGGAATCACAGCAATGCAAGGATGTCTTGAATTATTTTTTATTTTCTGATGCAGTGAAATGCGGCAACAACGTGTGTTAACGCGTTTGACGACAGCACCTTACTCTAACAGTGTGTCTCTTCTCCTGAACTCTGCATTATCTCAGCGGCACAGTGTCTGATGAAGGCTAATGTAGCCGAAAACGCGTTAACACGTTGTTGCCGCATTTCACTGCATCACAAAATAAAAAATAATTCAAAGACATCCTTGCATTGCTGTGATTCCTATTGAAATACGACTGGGGTGGGAACCCTATACACAGCGGATTGCAACCCGGTGTGAACAAATTCTTGTTACACATATCTCATAACACATCCAGCACCGCCGGTATTTTCATTATTCTACTCCTATAATGGAACAGAATAACGGAAGTAATTCACTATGACGCAGTGAGTATGTGTCAGAGGAGACGCCCTCAGTCTGGGAGATATGGCTGACACACGGGCTGCACACAGTCAAGTGCATGTGGCCTTACTTAGCAAGCAGCTATCTAACTCTAGGATTCAAATGTGAATACAGAAGGAAAACTCTTGCAAAATAAGTGCACGGTAAAGCTCAGTCCCAGCACTGAATGAATCAATCACATCCTGTGGGAGAAAGCAACCGCCCCGGCCATCAATTACGTCCTCGCTGCCTTACGTATAAAATGCATGAAAGAGCCAGTTAATGCATTTTGCACAGGGCTTTATGGAAATTTATGGCTGCGGGATTGTGGAAAAGAAGTACAAATGAGCGTCAATCTTCTGAAGTTCATGCACGGTAACCCTTTCCTTCCCTCACATCTGCCTGTCTCCACATGTATGCAGAAGGAATGCAGCAAATTCCTGACATTATTGTGCTTGACTGAAAAAAAGCAACTAGAAGATAAAAGCCCAATCCATCTCACAGACTGGCAGCGGATTCTGCAAGACGTGTCCCTCAGCTTCACCGTCCGCACACACTGCTCATCTTCTCTGCCGTATCTGCTGGAGGCCACAGTGCATTGCTCAATCTGCCGGCCCCAGACCGCTAGAAAGGAATGTGTTAATATACCCTTTGCTGGTAAACAGTGTCACAGTAATATAAACGGGCTCATGTTATACATCAGCGGATTTAAGTGCTCCATTTATCTCTGGGTCCATCACCGTATGCTGAAAGCAAAATTAGTTACCTGAATACATATTGCAGAGAGCTTTCACTGGGGTAGGAATTCCCCTGAGCAATCAGAGGCACAGAGACCCTGAGTCCAGCCCCTTCCAAGACTAAATCTTCAGCAGAAAGACGAGTATCCCGTCGCTCTACCCGGAAACTGAAGGTCAGATTCTGTCCGTAGCTTAGACCCTGATTACCGAGGAACTTTGCTGCAAGAAAGCAGAGATGGGTAAACAAAAGAAAAAAAAAAATCATAAGGAAAAGTATAAGTTTTTTTTTTTTAATGTAACATTTATCACCTATACCAGGAATCAGCAACTTTTAGCACTCCAGCTGCTGTGAAACTACAACTCCCAGCATGCACACTTAGCTATTTTTGTAACTCCCCTGAAAGTGAAAGGAGGATTCTGGGAAATGTAGTTTCAGAACAGCTGGAGTGCTGGAGGTTGCGGATCCCTGACCTATACAATGATAGATGAATGATGATCGCAGGGAGGTCCAAATCACTGAGACCCCCCACTAATTGGGAGGATGGGGGTCGCAGAGTCCCTGCGTGAATACAGCGGTGGTAGGACTACTTGGCAATACACTTGGTTAACTCTGGAAGGCCTTTAAAAGGCGACCCCATTGTCCTGATCGGTGTGGGTCCTAGTAGTCAGACCCCAAGCCTGGCGATGAAGCACTGCTATTTTCCCCTTCATACATTTATATGTCCATTTGACATGAAGGTGGGGTTTTAACCCCGAAACGCATTGTCTATTGGACTTAAAATGGTGAAACACTGTATTGAATAAAAGCGCATGTTCCTTTATCTTTATTGTAACATGTAGAGTATTGTTTGGGAAGTGCACCATCCTTTTTTTATAAAATTTTTCTCCCGTTTCATACAGATGGGCAGCTTCTACCCTTCACCTACTGTTTTCTTCTAACTTCCCTTGCATATTTTACACCCTCAAGGACGGGGTCCTCTCCCCTCTGTACCAATAAGTTAATAAAACACGCCATGTTATTTATATGTATAGCGTGTGTTTTATATGTATGGTGTATGCAGATGAGCTCTAAGCAAGCTTGGCCTCTAATGCTACCAGATGGAAGGTAGCTATCCTATAAGTCAGGGGTAGGCAGCCTCGGCACTCCAGCGGTTGTGAAACTACAACTCCCAGCATGCATAATTGATCTACTCTTCTCAGAACTCCCATAGAAATGAATGGAGCATGCAGGAAATTGTAGTTGCCCAACAGCTGGAGTGCCGGAGGTTGCTGACTCCTGCTATAAGTCAATGTTAAATCACCAAAATTATAGTCGCTGCGGGACCACCGATCCTCGCCCACGCCAGCATCTAACCCACATTAAATATATGCCTATGATACAATCAAAACAGAATTACCTACAAAAAGTCGTACCAGACCGCATAGATCTAAAAACCAATTTATTGATATCCATAGGGTATAAGAACATACAGACACTACATATGTGCATAATAAAACATAAGGAGGGGTGCAATGAAAGGCGGCATCCAGAAGGAGGGACACAGGGCAAGGACGTAGTTCACAAATAAATCACATCAAAGTGCAAGTGCATAAAAGTTACAGCAAATGTAGCATACCCATTAGTGTCTCTCTTCCGGAATGGCGCCAGCCCCGACGCGCTTTCGGCACAAGCCACCACCTGACGAAGTCACCACCTATGCTCCATTTGCTGTAACTTTTATGCACTTGCAATTAGATATGCGATTTATTTGTGAACTACGTCCTTGCCCTGTGTCCCTCCTTCTGGATGCCGCCTTTCATTGCACCCCTCCTTATGTTTTATTATGCACATATGTAGTGTCTGTATGTTCTTATACCCTATGGATATCAATAAATAGTTTTTTATATCTATGCGGTCTGGTACGAATTTTTGCAGGTAATACAAGTCAATGTTGCCTGGCCTATAAGACTCCTCACGCCGGTTAAGATGCTCTCCATAAGGAGATATTGTATATGTACGGCGATAATTTGTGCTGTACCGGTGTTGGCCACTAGATGTCAGAGCAGATAACGTCAGATTTTGAGCAGTGACATTGAAAGACTGACCTCCTGCAGATCGCAATTCTAAATTAAACCACATCCTGAGCCACAGACAGCCTTTCCTGCGTTTAATATCATATTATGGCTGCCAGCTACAAATAACATTTTAGCAGAGTGCAGATGATGATTGCGATAACAGAGTTCATCACTTCTTAATTTCCTGCAGAAAGCCTCATGCTTACCCTCTTCACACAGCAGGAACTGAATGTTCCAAAATTATAATGTTCAGCAAGTACTTATTGGAAAATTAACTGGAAAGAGGAATACACAATGCTCATAGGATTACTCTTTAAGGAATGTACTGAATGCACCCTGATAACTGGCCCTCGGTATACACTGAGGGCATCTTCCAAAAACAACATCTCACAATGAGTGAACATTAAAGGGGCATTCCCATCTTGGACATTATGGTAGAACCACACGATACGCCATAAATATCCAATAGATGCAGGTCCCACTTGTCTCCTCTGGCCTTCTCCGGGTGGCCGGGATTATGAAAACAGACAAGCTCGCCGTTTTTGGTGGTGGGAGACCCTTCTATCAAACATTTATGGCATAAATCCTGTGATTACATCATAAAATGTCCAAGATGGGAATACCCCTTTAAGTCACCACTTCTGACCAGTAGAAGGAGTTCACAGAGACTTGATTAGGCACCATGTTCTCCTTTATTTTTAGGTCATTTATCTGGTGCGGGTAAGACCCTGAGACCCCTGACCATCAGCAGAAGGAAGGGACCGTGGCACTCCGCCTCCGTCATTGTGTTCACATGCACCATGCAGTGACTGGTACTGGCACAGTTCTCTCTACTCGCATGGGACTGAGCTGCAGTACCAGGTGCAGCAGCCCATACAGAAGAGCTGCCTGTGTAAACAATGACGGGGTCACAGCGACCGCAATTACGCCTTAAACTTTAATTGTTTTAAAAGGGGCGTGGTGAAGGAATGGCGGCGGAGCCCGCCTGTGTAAACAATGACTGGGTCACAGCGACCGCAATTACGCCTTAAAATTTAATTGTTTTAAAAGGGGCGTGGTGAAGGAATGGCGGCGGAGCCCTTCTTTAGACTTACCAGGTGCAATGAAGTAGACTGGAAAGTAGCTTTCGGAGGTGACCGATAATGAGCTGCTCTCAGAAACCCAGGTGAGTGGGTATTCTCCACCATCCCTCTGCTGTGCCAGCCACTCGTCTGTACCTAAAAAAAAAAAAAAGACATACCACAGGCATTGAAAGGCAAGTTCCGGTGGAGAGAGCAGAATGCAGTTAATCCATCATCCCCTTCCTTTGTGTCAGTAATGCAAACAGGCATTTACACGGTCTGCAAACAACCTACCACGTCTGTGACAACTGGGTAAAAGTGGACTTCTCCTGCTGCCCGTGCGCAACATAGTGCGAGGGCACTTAATAGAAAGTTTCACTTTTTACTGTACAGGCGGCCGCTCAACAATTATTAGCCAAAAGACCTTGCAGTTACAATGGGGAATGTCCTTATTAATGTATAGCCTGAGTGACATGCACATCAGGAGCCCCTGACCCCTACAGACACCAGCCTGCTTTAGGGATCACTTAAGAAATATCTAATGCCTAGGGGCAAGGAACAAATATAAAGGTAGGAATAAGCTGTGGCCTGTATTAATGTGAAACAGTAGCCGGTGCAGTCATAAGAGGGTTATTAACCATTTACTTATTTTAGAATACAGCAGGGGCGACAGAATTCCCAACCCTAGAAGATAATTACCGGTCTCGAATGTAGAGACGATACTGGTCATGGTGAAGCCTTCAGCATTACTGCACACTGAGGAATGGCCGTAACAGAAGCACGGAGTGCAGCCACGGGGATTTGCCGCGTCCATGTAAAAGAAACCGGGCTTACATCTAAAAGAAAGAGGGAGAGGAGTGAAACCGATTTTATCGCCACACACAACCTGATTTATAGGAGAGGGGTGGAAAGTCTTTTTTCTCCTTTCATGAGTTTTTTACTAACATCTTAACTTTCTCTTTACCCCTGTTGAGGTCTGATGGCTTCTATAGTAGGAGATATTGACCAGTATACATACGGTAGATCATTTATGTAATGCCAGCCACCATCCCCTTGTAAGAAAAGTATTTGCTTTTTACAATGTGAATTTACGCATCAAGGAAAGACCCACAAATACTATAACGCATGAACTGGATCACTCATCTACAGAGGAAACGGGAATGGACAGTTCGGCTGCTATCACTTGGAGACGAATGCCGTCTGAACAGGAATACACTGGCAGTCATTACCCACAGGCTCGGTCCACCGGAGATTCCTCGGTAGACCCCCAGTCTCCTGTGCCCAGAGATGAGACAGAGGAGTAATTATTTCTCTTGTTTCTCAGAAGAGATAGTTATTGTAGCCACTAGGTGGCAGTATTGCACAGTAATACAGCCTCCTACTGGTGTAAATTGTAGAGGAGGCCCCGCAGTGTCTTCTAAACTTCCCGGCTGCTGGCAGTGAAGGAGGGGAGAACATGTCTGGCCATCCTCCTGCCCTCCCTGCTGTCAGAAAACTGAGGTTGCTGGAGAGAAAGACTCCTCTGTGGTGCTGGGCTGATTTCTCAGGTGTGTGACAGTAGTGAGCTGTAGGAGACTAAGGGGGAAATAGGGGATTTGTTTATAGTAGACACAGATCTATGAATGTGTGCTGCTCTCTGCAGAGTTCAGAGTGGCATTGAGGGACTCTGCCCTAAGTCCCCCCCAATGCCTCTGCTTTAATTGCACCCCCATTAGTGCCACAGTGCCAGATGCCCCCACTCTAAATGCACCTCTAACATTGCCTCTTCTCCAGTTGCCCCCCTAATACCTAATATCTGCTCCAGGATCACCACTATTACCCTGCCTCAGGCGACCCTAATGCCTCTGCTTTAGGTGCACCGCCATAAATGCCCCAGCTCCAGATGCCCCCATTCTAAATGCACCACTAATATTGCCTCTTCTCCAGTTACCCCTGCTCCAGGATCCCCACTATTACCCTGCCTCAAGTGACCCTAATGCCTCTGTTTCAGTTATGACCCATTTGTGCCCTTTGCTCACGTTGCTCCTCTAGCACCTTTGCTTGGGCTTTGTTAAAGGTTATGACCTGCAAAGGGGGTTTGACTTATGACTGAAAAATTCTGCACAGTGCGTCACATTCTCCAGTATTGAAACGTATGGTTTACATGGCGGTAGTGATGATATTCCGTATTTACAGGCATCACTGCTGCCATGTAAAGAGATACTGGTGGTGGAGTGGTGGAAGATTTAAAGGGGTTGTCTAGGTTTTCAAGTTATCCCCTCCACACCATAGGGCATAACTATATGATTAGTGGGGTCCGATTCTGCGACCCCTACTGATCCCAGAAATGGGTCCTGTTCCCCTTTTTCATGGTGTGGCAGGTCACACATATGCTCTGCTGCTCCATTTATTCTCTTTAGGACCACTGGAAATAGGCAGCGCTGCACTCCGCCATCTCTAGCGACCCCATAGAGAATGGATGGAAAGGCAGGGCATATGCTCGACCTGCCACTCAATCAAGAAGGGGGGATCAGTGGGGGCTCCAGCGATCAGACCCCCACGGATTACTTAGTTATCCCCAATCCTGTGGATAGAGGATAACTAGAAAAGTGGACACAGGTCCTTTAACCCTCGAGCATTTCTATTTTAGTTTGACACATATGTCGGACCATATTTTTAATTTTAATTTTATTTATTTTTTTACACCCAAAAAAAAACCTTTAAGGATAGGGAATGTGAAAAGGTCCAACAGCTATGACACGACAGGTGATAAGTATCTGATTGATGGGGGTCTGACTGCTGAGACCCCTATGATCTAGGGCAGTGTTTCCCAACCAGTGTGCCTCCAGATGTTGCAAAACTACAACTCCCAGCATGCCTGAACAGCCAAAGGACTGTCCGAGTATGCTGGGAGTTGTAGTCTTGCAACATCTGGAGGCACACTGGTTGGGAAACACTGATCTAGGGAACGTGGTCTCAAGACCCTTGTGTACATAGATTGGTGGTAATGTAATTGAATGTCTCAGGACCCCTTTTTTCATGATCAGTGGGTGTTCCAGCAGTCAGACCCCAGCAATCTGATATTTATCACCTATCCTGTAGATAGGCAATAGGTCATTATGATAGGACAACCCTTTTAATTATAATATTATTATAATTATTAATGCAGATTATGTACAATATGAGGAAGTTAAGATTTTGTAAATTTCATGCCAGACCTTTATGCTTAAAAGGGTTAAAGGGTTTGTCTTACTTCAGTAAATGGCATTTATCATGCAGTTAATATAAGGCACTTACTAATGTATTGTGATTGTCCATATTACCTTCTTTCCATCACATTATACACAGCACGTATTACCACCGTGTAATCCAGCAGTGGTGGCCATGCTTACACACTATAGGGAAAGGCTAGAAATGCTCATAGGCCAACACCTTTATCTATAGTGTGCAAGCACGGCCACCGCTGCTGGATTGCAGTGTGGTCAAAACCACGGATACGAGCTGTGTATAATGTGATGGAAAAGAGTCAATATGGTGAATCACAATCCATTAGTAAGTGCCTCGTATTAACTTTCTCTACATGATAAATGCCAGTTGCTGAAGTGAGACAACTCCTTTAAGTGTGTGCTATACTTAATAGGGTTAGGCATAAATGTCTTGGTGTGTGCACTGCGTGTTTCCTATGTGTGATTGGTGTGTGCTATATATGTTCTATGTATCAGTGGTGTATGGGCAGCATGTGAGCCATGTATAAGTGTCTGGTGTGCCCCATGTGTCCAATGAGTGATTGGTGTGCGCTGCACGTGTCTTGTTTCTGACTGACGTAAGTGCAGGATATCCATAGGTGTAAATTCTGCCACATGTATGTTTGTGCATTTTACTGTAAATGTCCGCCATCATACTTCATCTTTAATATTTCTGTTATCACTGTAAGGGCTCATGAACACGACCGTTGGATGTTTTGCAGTCTACAAATTGCGGATCCGCAAAACATGGATCAGTGTCAGCCAGTGTGTGCCTTCCACATTATGCGGAACAGAACAGCCGGCCTCTAATAGAACCGTCCTATCCTTGCCTGTAATGCCGACAATAATAGGACATGTTCTATCATTTTGCAGAGTGGCCATGCGAATTTACAGACACGGAGTGCACGCGGACCCTGCTGCTGGACTCTTAAGTGTCTTACCGTTCACAGTTGAAGCCTTCTACATTATCTTTACAGCTACAGCGTCCGGTCTCCACATTGCAATCATCTGTACTACCGGCAGCGTTACATGCGCAGGGCCTACAGGAAAGAGAAGTGGATTACCATCCGATATAACATGCACCGATGCAGAAGGAATGGCCCGAGAATAATTATGAAATGTGGTTGTTACCTGCAGCCAGCTTCGGTGAGGGAATGGAAGCCAGGCTGGCAGCGGTCACACTTCTCTCCCATAACCCCGGGCTTACAGCTACAACGTCCATAGTTATCACACTGGGTGCTAAGAGAACCTGGAGAGAATCAGAACAGTTTATTAAGTGCTTGTCTGACCAATGAAAATACTCTGGAGCATTTTTTCTTAGAATTCTGCATTGTGCCATTCCTGTGTTATTCCTCCCGAAATTAATAATTTGACAACTAGATGTTACCATTCCCCTTGTCAATATAACACTTAGTGAAGTGTCATAGTGAAGACCCTCGACCTGCCCTGGTTGAGTAGACATACTAACTGGGCATAATACGTGTCCATGTGACTTGTAGATGGACTGTTCCTGGGTACTAAGTGCTGAACAGCAAGTGTATGTGTCCAGCACGTGCGCAGATATAAGCAGCAGAATCCCCTGCATCTGTGCATGCACCAGGAGTCAGACCCCAACAATCTGATATTGATGAGGTATCCCGAGGACAACCCCTTTAAAAAGTGGACCTTTAACCTCTCTTGACATGTCTATTTTAGTAAACATTTGCATTTCCCATTAAATAACTTTGGAGCATCCCTACTAAAAACGTATGAATAAATTGACAACTGGGATCTCTGGTCCATATTGCTGAGAAAAATGAAGTTTTGATATATGCAAATGAGCCTCTAGGAGCAACAGGGGCGTTGCCGTAACACCTAAAGGCTCTGATCTCTCTGCAACTTCTGTGCCGTCTCCACTTTGACAAGGCCCTGTCAAAGTGCGGTGGGCGTAGCAGTTGCATAAAGCAGAACCTCTGGGTGTAACGGCAACGCCCTGTTGCTCCTAGAGGCTCATTTGCATGTATTAAAACATAATATTTCTCAGCAATGCGGAGACACATATGAACATGGGACCAACACAGATGCCTTCAGCTGCCAATCGTACATGTAACAGGTCAGCCAGTGTCATAGGGACAAAACTGCTGACAGATGCCCTTTAATATAAGAGCTTGTGCTGACAATTTCACTGCGGGTATACAGCGGGAATACAATGGCTCTACACTGGAGGTATATGTCATTTTAGAGCGGGAGCTTGGACTGAAGAAGGAGATCTCAGAGCACAAAGCCGGAGAGAGGCAGATAATCAGTGTGAGGTCTCTCTGTTTAGAAGACAGCAGGAGGCTTATTTACACTGGACACTCGACAGCGTCTGCTAAACCAATGCGGTCATAAAGAGTTCTTGTTGTTTGCTTCAGACCCAGGAGAGGATTTTAAGCAAAAGGATGTGAAGCTTAGTCTACTTTCACACTCGCGTTTTAGCATTCCGTTCAGGGCTCTCACAAGCGGTCCAAAACGGATTAGTTTGCAACCTGATGCATTCTGAATGGAAAAGGATCCGCTCAGAATGCATCAGTTCAGTCTCCATTCCGCTTTGGAGACTGACCCCAAAACGCTTTTTGCAGCGTTTTGGTGTCCGTCTGATGAAACTGAGCAAAACGGATCCGTTTTCACTGACAATCTGGCACAATAGAAAACGGATCCGTCTTGGCTATGTTAAAGATAATACAAACGGATCCGTTCTGAACGGATGCAGGCGTTGTATTATCTGAACGGCTCCGTTCATGATGGATCCGCACAAAACGCGAGTATGAAAGTAGCCCAAGCATTAGCGTTGAGTGAAACTTCAGAATAATACTGTACGGCTTTGGTTCCGACTAGTACCTCGGAACCGAAGCGGAGTTTGGATTCAAGTTTTAAAGTGGTTTTCCACTTTAAAAATCAACTACCAAAGTTATTCAACAAAGTCTCGCGCGACCTTGTGAATAACTAACTTCGGCTCATCAGAGCCCATACATTCTAATACTGTACGGAGACAAATCTCCGTACAGTATTGTTCCGAAGTTTTGAACGAAGCAACTTCGGATGAAGCATCAGAAGCTCGTTTCGCTCAACACTACCAAGCATCGCCGTGCTGCTGAGTAAAACACATGTCTAAGCAATGCATGGCAGAAAATGTATGTTCTGCAAATCCATATAAAAGAATGATCAGGGCTGTACTAAGCGGCATGGGTGACCACTAGGGCCTGCATATGGGTTGTCACCATGCTTACCAACACTTCTGCAAGACAAACCAGTAACTTAAACAGTCACAGCTGTTTCACACAACTTTAAGTATATCAACTGTACAGATGACTATAAGAAACATTGTAATATACCTTATCAGAGAAAAATACCTTGTTCTCCAGTTATCAGCTCTATTCTGCAGCCCATTTTCCTAAACTAACTTTCTCTGAAACCTGCGATGAATGCATCTGGTAAAGACTAGCTGGGTGTTCACTGAAGGACCGAACTACATCACGTTATAGAAGTCTATGTAGAGGGGATGGGGAAGAGGAGAAAGGACGTGCAGAGAGAAAATAGCATGCAGAGAGACAGACATGATTCAGTGGCTAATAGTAAGTGTTATATCTTATCCGAAGTGCTTTATTCACATCTAAACTGTTCAGCACTTCTCAATAATGTCCTAGATGGCAATTCTGAGTAAAAGAGGCAGGAGGTTCTACTCCTTAACTCTCTGTGTGTAGTCTATGGACAGACATCATTACAGCGAGTCTCCATCTACCAAAAAAAAAAGTTCTGAAATGGCAGTGATGCTGTAAGAATAACATACATTGTACGCAACAGGAACCTCATTAATAATCTCCTTAGACATATACGTACCAACAGGGTTACAGTTACAAGCCAGACAAGATTCATCATCGTTCTGCCGATAGTAGTTTTCTCTGCACCGCTCGCAGTTTGGTCCGTCTGTATTGCCTGAACACCCTGTACAATGGCCGCCATGTCCAGTAGAACGGTACAACTCCGGGTCAAAGTAACATTCTTGAGAGCGGCCATTACAATTACAGGCTGCAAAAACAAATCAAACAGAAAAATATGGATAAACTCATACTAGACGACCCTAGTCCAAACTGTCTGTATATCATTAGTGTTGGTAAAGTTCAGACATGGACATAGTTTGTCACAAGTAGTCCCAGCTGGATGCATCTCGACAGCTGCAACGGGCGCTTGTAATGCTACTGTAGGCATGGTGGGGGAGCGCTATTATTCAATTTGCAGAACAGTAAGAATGTATGCAATGAAAACTACACAAAAGGACTGAGGCCATAGCCCTAGGGCAGGTTTGGGCAACTATGGCTAGCCATATACACAAGCAGCTTATTTCGCTGATGGCCCTCTTTCCTGATCCTTCCCATACACATCCTGAATGGAGATGGGAGTAGTTAAAGGGGTTCTGTTATCAGATATGTTGCAATAAAACCGTGTCAACTGAGACACGCGCGTTTGACAGTTGAACATCATGGTCTTGGTCCCATCTGAATTCTTGAAAAAATTGATGTTTTATAATATGCAAATGAGCCACTTGAAGCAACAAGGGCAAAGTCGCTGCACCTCACTGCTCTCAGGGGCTCTGCTCACTGACCTTTATGACACGCCCCCACTGTTGACAGGGCCAGACAGTAAAGACATTCACACCTGGCCCTGAAGTCTTGCGGGAGTTCATTCGGCGCACGCGCTGTACAGCGATTTTTCAAGAATGGGGGCATCTAGGATGATGGGGCCAATACCATGATGTTCAACTGTCAAATGCAAGTCTAAGGTGAGACTATTTTATTGTGAAGTATCTAATGACGGAACCCCTTTAGGCCACTGCCAGACACCACTAGCGGCAGCGGTTTATCCATCCGAGAACATAAGGATTGGGGATGTTGAAATACCACTGTCCTATCATTATCTACCACTACATCTGCCGTGAGATTTGCTGGGAGGACCTTCTACACATTAGATGTTCAGCTGGTCCTGCCAAACAAAAAAAAGAAGTTACTCACGCAAGCACTCGTGGGCACTCTCTGCAGTCGCCCTCCTCCAGGGTCGATCGTTAAAGAAGGGCAAACATTTTTCACAGTCCACACCATACGTGTTATGCTTGCAGTTACAAACCAGCTTGCTGTACTCGTTGCGCACACATTCGCTGGCGTGGCCGTTGCACTTGCATCTGTAAAACGAGAGGGATTCTGGATGATACAAGTAAACGATACTCAGAGGAGCTGAGGAGGAAATACACAAATCTTGGCTTCTTCACCAATGTCCTAACACCAAGAACAAGACTGTTTTCATAATCTGCTGGCCAGATGAAGGTTGTGCAATACGAGAATGAAGCTGGAAAAAAATGCAGGAATACATGTGCGCAGTAGACTGCCTAAGTATCCGAGCTTCCATAAAGGAAATTATCATAAAATAGTAATGATGGCAAAAGTCATGACAAGATAATAAGGGTCCTCTTACTGGAAGGATAGCCCCTGAGGCAGACTCCACCGCCTGTAAATAGAATGAACACAAGCATGCCAGGGTCGGCGTCCAGGGTCATTTTAGTATCATGGGTTTAAGCTGGTGCAAGACAACCAGTGATGATAATGTAGGATGAGCACCCACAGCAAAGAAGCCCCATACTGCGGGGTCAACTATGAAGCTTAAAGGGCATCTGTCGGCAGATTTGTACCTATGTCACTGGCTGACCCGTTACATGTGCGCTTAGCAGCTGAAGGCATCTGTGTTGACCCCATGTTCATATGTGCCCGCATGTTATATATGCAAATGAGCCTCTAGGAGAATTACACCTAGAGGCTCCGCTCTCTCTGCAACTGCCGCACCCCCTGCACTTTGACAGGGCCAGATGCGATCACGTTTTCACTGCCTGGCCCCGCCAATCAAAGTGAAGAGGCTGCGGCAGTTGCAGAGAGAGCAGAGCCTCTAGGTGTAATGGCAACGCCCCCGTTGCTCCTATAGGCTCATGTGCATATAATAAAACATTTTTCTTAGCAATGCGGACACATATGACCAAGGGACCAACACAGATGCCTTCAGCTGCACATGCAGAAGGTCAGCCAGTGTCATAGGTGCTGACAGATGCTCTTTAAAGACCGGTCATCAATCCTGACACGTCCGTTTTAGTAAAATAAATATGCAGGAGCTGCTTTTCCGTGTTGTTCTTTTGTTATTTCTCTTGGAAATATAATGCATCGACAATTAGGGGTTACCAATAATTATCTGTCTGGATAGAGTCAGTCAGTCTGTGGGGACAACCCTCTTGACAAGAGAATGGGACCATCCATCCAGTTGTCGATTTAGTGATACAAAATTCCAAGAGGAATAATCAAGGAATGAGGCAAGGCAGAGGTCTAAGAAAAGCCAATTCAGATTTTTTTTTTTGCATGAGTAATGCAAGTACTTACTAACATTAGAGCGGAGAGGTCCTGTATACGACTTCCACCATTACTGTATGTGATCTAAATCAACAAATACTTCTGCAGAAAAGAAGCTGGAGAAGCACACACCCGTGATCAGGGAGAGGAAACTCACCTGCCTCCTACGGCAAAATCAGAAATGGCATAGTAGTAGGACTTCAGCACCTTCGGGTCACTGAACACTTCATCTCCAAACGTATTGAGCCTGTTCAGGGTCACACGGATATCTGTGGCTGTCACCCAATCCTGCGGGCAGAAAGGGTTAACATCATGGGGATTATTTATAATGTGCTTTTAGTAATATATCTCATTCAAAAAAAAACTACAGGCCATTGAAACTCCCACATATTTGCTGTAACCAGAACCTCTACTTAAGTCTCAGCATGAATTAAGACTGTGCATGTGCCGTGATAGGCTGTGTCCAGAAATCCTGCAACGATTGCGTGTGCTTCAACATAACCGCAATAACAAGTTGCCCACAGTGGCAGACAACTGCAAGTTTGGAGCAACCTAAGCGCCGCCTGGTGACGGGCGCACCCTAAGGCCTCTTGCACACGGGCGTCATGTTTGACGCCCGCATAGATGCGGGTGCGTTGCGGGAATCGCCGCGATTTTTCCGCGCGTGTGCTAACGTTTGTAGTGCGTTGAGCACGCGCGTGAAAAAATCCGCATGCTTGGTACCCAGACCCGAAGTCAGACTTCATCACTGAAGTCTGGTTTCGGGATGAGTATTCTGTATGTGTAATTATTTTCCTTTATAACATAGTTATAAGGGAAAATAATCGCATTCAAATTACAGAATGCAATGTGCCCCGGGCTTTAAAGGGTTAAAAATAATAAAGAGTGAACTTACCTTCTCCCATTATGCGCGCAGAGCCCCAGAACGTCTTCTCTCTTGATAGTTTTGATGCTTGAGGACCTGTGGTGACGTCACAGGGTCACATGGTCCAATCATAGAAGCATTTGAGTGGACCATGTGACCCATGTGATCCTGTGACATCACGGCAGGTCCTTCAACGGATGAAGGACCTGCCGTGATGTCACAGGATCACATGGGTCACATGGTCCACTCAAATGCTTCTATGATTGGACCATGTGACCCTGTGACGTCACCACAGGTCCTCAAGCATCAAAACTATCAAGAGAAGACGCTCTGGGGCTCTGCGCACAATGGGAGAAGGTAAGTTCACTCTATTATTTTTAACCCTTTAAAGCCCGAGAACATTGCATTCTGTAATTTGAATGCGATTATTTTCCTTATAACTATGTTATAAAGGAAAATAATAACGATCGGGTCCCCATCCCGATCGTATCCTAGCAACCATGCGGGAAAATCGCAACGCATCCGCACATGATTGCGGATGCTTGCGATTTTCCGCAGCCCCATTCACTTCTATGGGGCCTGCGTTGCGTGGAAACGCAGAAACTGGAGCATGCTGCGATTTTCACGCAACGCAGAAGTGATGCGTGAAAATCACCGCTCATGTGCACAGCCCCATAGAAATGAATGGGTCCGATTCAGTCGCGGGTGCAATGCGTCCTCCTCACGCATTGCACCGCGCGGAACACTTCGCCCGTGTGAAAGGGGCCTAAGGGCTCATTCAGCCGGCAGAATGTACGGGTCCGCATTCGAACGGGTGCAGACCCGTTCATTCCAAAGGGTCCAGCAAAATATGCGGACAGCAAATGGTGTTCCGTTCCGTGGCCCAGTGAATAATATAGTGCTGGCCGTGTGCATACTGCAAAACGTGGAAGGCACACAGCCGCTGTCCGTGTTTTGCGGATCCGCAGTTTGCAGACCGCAAAACACTTACGGCCATCTGATGCCCCAAGGTCAATTTCACACAATCATGTTCTTTCGGTGAAACCCATCCTATGTTATGGCTGCATTTCCCAGACCAAACACTTCTCCTCTGACCCGAATTCACAGCATCATAAGGATCTATAATGCTGTGAGCTCATGCCTGACCACAGGTCTACTGTACATGAGTACAGTATACTAGAGTCCCGGGTAAGGCAGGGTATGACCGCATCATAAGTCATAGTGATGCTGTGAATTGTGGCCAGAGCAGCAGTGTTCGGTCTGGGAAATGCAGCCATCACAGAGCGCGCATACCGGACTGAACACGCTCGTGTACAATTAGCCTCAGACATATGAACGACAGCCTCACTAGCCATGCAGGACCTGCTAGTCACTTACACTGGATTGCGATTTCAGCGGGTTTTCTAGTCATTGTGGACTTGCACATTAGAAAAAGATACTGTAAACTGTAACCATGAAGATACATAGTTCTGCATAGGAGCTGTGTACGCAAAACAGGAGAACCCAGTCTATTATTTTTTTTTAATAAGCAATGCTATCTGCTTGCTTTTTAATTACTGATGAACTATCCTTAGAATAGATCATTATCTGATTGGCGGGGGTCCCACACCCCTGCTGATCGGCTGTTTGAGAAAGCACCAGTGCTCCCAGTAGCGCTGCGGCCTTCTCGCTGTTTCCCACAGGCCACTGACATCACAACTATTCCACTGGCCTGGGTGTAGCTCAGCCCCATTCAGACTAGGGTTGGGCGATATCAAAAATATTGCCACGATAACGATATTAAGAAATTTATCGCGATAACGATATATATCACGATAAATGCCTATTTAGAAGAAAAAAACACTTGGAGACGTTATACTGTATGGGGCAGCTACAAGGTGACGTTATACTGTATGGGGGCAGCCACTAGGAGACGTTATACTGTATGGGGCAGCTACAAGGTGACGTTATCTGTATGGGGCAGCTACAAGGTGACGTTATACTGTATGGGGCAGCTACAAGGTGACGTTATACTGTATGGGGGCAGCTACAAGGTGACGTTATACTGTATGGGGCAGCCACAAGGTAACGTTATACTGTATGGGGGCAGCCACTAGAGACATTATACTGTATGGGGGCAGCTACAAGGAGACGTTATACTGTATGGGGCAGCCACAAGGTCTTCAATGGATGAAGGACCTGCCGTGATGTCACAGGATCACATGGGTCACATGGTCCACTCAAATGCTTCTATGATTGGACCATGTGACCCTGTGACGTCACCACAGGTCCTCAAGCATCAAAACTATCAAGAGAGACGACGTTCTGGGGCTCTGCGCGTACAATGGGAGAAGGTAAGTTCACTCTATTATTTTTAACCCTTTAAAGCCCGGGGAACATTGCATTCTGTAATTTGAATGCGATTATTTTCCCTTATAACTATGTTATAAAGGAAAATAATAACGATCGGGTCCCCATCCCGATCGTATCCTAGCAACCATGCGGGAAAATCGCAACGCATCCGCACATGATTGCGGATGCTTGCGATTTTCCCGCAGCCCCATTCACTTCTATGGGGCCTGCGTTGCGTGGAAAACGCAGAAACTGGAGCATGCTGCGATTTTCACGCAACGCAGAAGTGATGCGTGAAAATCACCGCTCATGTGCACAGCCCCATAGAAATGAATGGGTCCGGATTCAGTGCGGGTGCAATGCGTCCTCCTCACGCATTGCACCCGCGCGGAAAACTCGCCCGTGTGAAAGGGGCCTAAGGGCTCATTCAGCCGGCAGAATGTACGGGTCCGCATTCGGAACGGGTGCAGACCCGTTCATTCCAAAGGGTCCAGCAAAATATGCGGACAGCAAATGGTGTTCCGTTCCGCGGCCCAGCGAATAATATAGTGCTGGCCGTGTGCATACTGCAAAACGTGGAAGGCACACAGCCGCTGTCCGTGTTTTGCGGATCCGCAGTTTGCAGACCACAAAACACTTACGGCCATCTGATGCCCCAAGGTCAATTTCACACAATCATGTTCTTTCGGTGAAACCCATCCTATGTTATGGCTGCATTTCCCAGACCAAACACTTCTCCTCTGACCCGAATTCACAGCATCATAAGGATCTATAATGCTGTGAGCTCATGCCTGACCACAGGTCTACTGTACATGAGTACAGTATACTAGAGTCCCGGGTAAGGCAGGGTATGACCGCATCATAAGTCATAGTGATGCTGTGAATTGTGGCCAGAGCAGCAGTGTTCGGTCTGGGAAATGCAGCCATCACAGCAGCGCATACCGGACTGAACACGCTCGTGTACAATTAGCCTCAGACATATGAGCGACAGCCTCACTAGCCATGCAGGACCTGCTAGTCACTTACACTGGATTGCGATTTCAGCGGGTTTTCTAGTCATTGTGGACTTGCACATTAGAAAAAGATACTGTAAACTGTAACCATGAAGATACATAGTTCTGCATAGGAGCTGTGTACGCAAAACAGGAGAACCCAGTCTATTATTTTTTTTTTAATAAGCAATGCTATCTGCTTGCTTTTAATTACTGATGAACTATCCTTAGAATAGATCATTATCTGATTGGCGGGGTCCACACCCCTGCTGATCGGCTGTTTGAGAAAGCACCAGTGCTCCCAGTAGCGCTGCGGCCTTCTCGCTGTTTCCCACAGGCCACTGACATCACAACTATTCCACTGGCCTGGGTGTAGCTCAGCCCCATTCAGACTAGGGTTGGGCGATATCAAAAATATTGCCACGATAACGATATTAAGAAATTTATCGCGATAACGATATATATCACGATAAATGCCTATTTAGAAGAAAAAAACACTTGGAGACGTTATACTGTATGGGGGCAGCCACTAGGAGACGTTATACTGTATGGGGCAGCTACAAGGTGACGTTATACTGTATGGGGCAGCTACAAGGTGACGTTATACTGTATGGGGCAGCTACAAGGTGACGTTATACTGTATGGGGCAGCCACAAGGTAACGTTATACTGTATGGGGGCAGCCACTAGAGACATTATACTGTATGGGGGCAGCTACAAGGAGACGTTATACTGTATGGGGCAGCCACAAGGTGACGTTATACTGTATGGGAGCAGCCACAAGGAGACGTTATACTGTATGGGGGCAGCCACAAGGAGACGTTATACTGTATGGGGCAGCCACAAGGAGGCGTTATACTGTATGGGGGCAGCCACTAGGAGACGTTATACTGTATGGGGCAGCTACAAGGAGACGTTATACTGTATGGGGCAGCTACAAGGTGACGTTATACTGTATGGGGCAGCTACAAGGTGACGTTATACTGTATGGGGCAGCTACAAGGTGACGTTATACTGTATGGGGCAGCTACAAGGTGACGTTATACTGTATGGGGCAGCCACAAGGTAACGTTATACTGTATGGGGGCAGCCACTAGAGACATTATACTGTATGGGGCAGCTACAAGGAGACGTTATACTGTATGGGGCAGCCACAAGGTGACGTTATACTGTATGGGGGCAGCCACAAGGAGGCGTTATACTGTATGGGGCAGCCACAAGGAGGCGTTATACTGTATGGGGGCAGCCACTAGGAGACGTTATACTGTATGGGGGCAGCTACAAGGAGACGTTATACTGTATGGGGCAGCTACAAGGTGACGTTATACTGTATGGGGCAGCTACAAGGTGACGTTATACTGTATGGGGCAGCTACAAGGTGACGTTATACTGTATGGGGCAGCTACAAGGTGACGTTATACTGTATGGGGCAGCTACAAGGTGACGTTATACTGTATGGGGCAGCTACAAGGTGACGTTATACTGTATGGGGCAGCTACAAGGTGACGTTATACTGTATGGGGCAGCTACAAGGTGACGTTATACTGTATGGGGCAGCTACAAGGTGACGTTATACTGTATGGGAGCAGCAGCCGCCACACAAGGAGATATTATGGGGCCACAAGGAGATATTATACTGTGCCTCTAAGTTCCTTCCTCCTCAGTATAATGTGGCCACCATACAGTAATGTCTTCTTGCTTATGTTTGGGGAGGGGGACTCATGATTGTTTATTCCCTAATGCCTTGCCTACTACTGGTTATGCTACAGGCAGGAAGGGAAGGCCAGGCAGCCCCAGGGCCACAGGAGACACTTCACTATCCACCTTTATTTATTACAGTTTGTTAGTTTAGGGGTCTCAGTCTCATCTCACACACCTGTGGCTGCTCCTTGCAGTTGTTGAACACTCCAGCCCTCGTAGGCCAGGACAGGGCTCAGTGAGTCACGGAGGGTGGTGGCGTCTGGACTTTTCCCTCGGCTGCCTTCATCGTGTGGTGATTCTGTCTAGGGGGCGGAGACTTTGAACATGGGAGTGAGGCAGCCGCAGGAAACGTTTAACCCTCCCGGGCTCCCCCGGAGATTGTCAGTAAATATGCCGGTAGGAGGAGGCGGAGCCAGTAGGAGGAGGCGGAGCCAGGGAGCCGGGAGGAGGCGGAGCCAGGGATCAAGTGTAATGTTCCTAATCCTGAGCCACGCTGCTAGTTAAATGTAGGGGCGGCTCTCTTTGTGCGGGTGGACGGCGCCGCAGACTGGGGAATATACAGGGCGCATGACGTCACAGAATACCGCGGTTATTAGGAAACAGCCATATCGCAATATCGCTGTTTTCTAATACCGCGGTATATCATCATAACCGGTATATTGCCCAACCCTAATTCAGACCCCCACCGATCAGAGGATAGATCATCAGTAATAAAAAGGTTTAGTACCCCTTTAAGTTTTCAGTTTAAATACACTAGGGCAGTGATGGCTAACCTCAGACACTAGAGCTGCTATAAAACTACAACTCCCAAGATGCACACTCGCTTGGCTGTTCTCAGAACTCCACAGAAATAATTGGAGCATGCTGGGAGTCATAGTTTGACCACAGCTGGAGTGCCGGATGTTAGCCATCACTGCACTAGGGCATTATAGAAAGTTGGTCGCAAAAGATTATATAGGCCTTTAAGTCCCAGCGTAGCCCTGGAATGAAGCTGATCACACAGACATTAATGTATATAGAGGTGTCCTTCCTCCTTCCTAATGACAGG
This sequence comes from Bufotes viridis, assembly GCA_033119425.1. Taxonomy (NCBI): domain Eukaryota; kingdom Metazoa; phylum Chordata; class Amphibia; order Anura; family Bufonidae; genus Bufotes; species Bufotes viridis. Next base: position 127,230,223 of record CM065596.1, read on the forward strand.
TACGGGAGAAAAGAAAGATCGGACTCTTGAACATGCCCAATGCTGTTGTTCTCGGGGTAGATAGGCCTGCAGGGGTATGTGGCATCGGCCTAAACTACAACCAGAACACATGCACACTCAGCTGGGCTAAGCGTGCATGTGTACAGGAGCTGGACTGATTACGCCCTACGTAAATCAGGGGTGCACTGCTGAAAAACTGACACTGTATGAGGATCAACGAGCATGCCAACGATTGTTCATCCCCACATAGCTGTGATCACTGCTAATGTAAAAATGCAGCTAAGGCTGGCCTCACATCACGTTTTTGCCCTATGTTTCACGTATAAGTTGGAGATAAAAAATAAAAGATGCAAAAGCATAGTACACTACACTCTTACATCCTGCATTCTGGCAAAAAACATATACTGGAAGTCTATGTGTGACGTATGCCACTGTATGGCATCTGTTGGAGGTATCCGTTTAACATATACATTTTTCGCATATGTTAAACGCAAAACAAAAAAGTGATGTGAACCCAGTCTAAGCGAGTGGGCAATAATTGGTATAGGAATGTTCGTTCCCTTACACGGTGGCCAAACAGATAGATGACCAATTATGTCAAACATGGTCCGCCATTGTGAAAGACTAATGTTAGGGCCCTATGACACTGCAGGAGTTCGAACAAATCATCTTTCTGTGTAATCGGGGAAGTGCTGCTGATAACGAACAGAATGAGGGAGGAACGACCGCGGTAGCAATCATTCCCCATTCAGTATGCATTGGCCAGTGCAAACAGGCCCCGAATGATGTGTTATCTTCCATCGTCGATCGGACAGTGTAATACCACCCTTAGCAGTCCTCCACTCGCAGCAGGGGATCCTAAACTGGAAACAAAAAACTGGCATGTATGCCTGGTGTGTAAATACACCTTAGCTCATGTACCTGCAAGACAGGACTGTTGTCATAGTTGTATGCGCTCGGTCTGCCCTCAAGAGTCGAGAAAGCAACGTTGCCGCCTGTCAGCGGTGAGATGTCGCTGAACTCGTCAGTGCAGAGGGCCTGCTGCTCATCTTCCCCCGTGAGGATGAAGCCTCGGTTGATTTTTTGGTATGTATTCTCGCAGGAGCCACTGTAATACTGGTAGGGGATCCACGGACCATCTTCGTGTGTGCGCTTGTACAAGACAAAGCTCTCTGGGCGGCTGGTATGGAACTTCAAACGTACGTAAGTGATATCAAAGGCCTTCCCTATAAGAAAAAAAAAAAAGGAGAGATAATGATTGGTGATGAGTGGTGGGAAGAAAGTTGTCAGGGCCAAAAAAAAAATTCCAACAGTATCTATGGTATGTCGTGCACGTTATAACTCAAAGATTTCTGGTACAAGAAGCAGGCATTGTGGGTAACGCAGTCCAGCGCCGAGGGGGATCAAGGTCGGCAACGGAGAACAGACACTTCCCTGCTCATTAGAACAGAAGTTAGGAAAATGAGTAAAGGAAGAAGAATGCATAGGAAAGACACATGAAATAAAAGAAGTCAGGGGAACAAATGAAAGATGAGAGACACAGACGGAGCGTCAGTGAGAACAGCAGCCACCCCCCCACGCAATTATTTCACAGAACATCTGGAACAACGGGTCCAGCACGAAGGTTCCCAGGGTGGAGAGCACAGCTGCTAACCAGCTGCTTCATTGTTCGTTCCTGGGAGGCACATCCACAAACATTCAGCTCGCGCCAGGGCCTCCTGCCACTCACACTGTCCTCCCCGCAACGGGTACAGGCGAGCCACGCCACTGCCACAAGTATACAAAAGAGAGCGCGAGCAAGCCCCACATGTAACCAATAGGTCTTTATAAGAGTACAGCTTATTAAAAGGGTTTTCCAGTAAAACATTGATGAGCTTCCCTCGGAACCATTAATATCTGACTGTAGGGGTTACGACAACGATCAGCTGTTGGAAGTGGCGGTGGAGCTCTGGCGAGTTCTGTGGCCTCCTCACAGCATGCCGAGCACAGCGCCACTCGTCTTATAGTGGCTGTATGTGGTACAGCAGGCCAAAATCATTCACATGAATGGGACTGAGCAGCGCCTAGAAAGGGCCTGCAGCGGTTTGGTGAGTCTCTCCAATCAGCTGCTTGGCGGGGTGCTGGAAGTCGGCTCCCACTGATCACATAAGAGGACCCGTCCTGAGGATAGTCCAGCAATATTGAACTCCTAGAAGACCCCTTTAATTTTTTTTTTGGGGGGGGGAGAAGAGACACTGAGGAGGACATACAAATATGCAAAGGGCTAAATTACACTGCCCGAACCTCCATGCAGGCCAAACGCCGATCGACGTTGATCCGTGTTCATTTGCATCAGCCAATTACACTGGCCGATGCACAGAATATGGGGGTAGGAACGATTGCCACCATTTAGGATGCATTCACACAACCGTATGTATTTTGCAATCCACGAATCCGTGCAACATCAGTTTTTTTTTTTTTGTGAACCCATTGTAACAAAATGGACAAGAACAGGACATGTTCTATCTTTTTGGCAGACCCGTGGAACAGACATACTGATGCAGACACTGTGTGCCGTTTGCTCTTTTTTCGGACCCACTAAAATTAATGGGTCCGCATCCGGGTCATGTACTATCATTTATGGCACGGCCACATGGATGACATCAGACCCGCAGAAATTAATGGGTCTGCAAACAATGCAGACCGAAAATACAGTCATGTAAATGAGGCCCAATACGCCAGTCTTCGTAAATAGTGCACTAGAGTAAGATGCACCAAGTTTATTCAGCGGCACAGGCCTCAATAGATTTCCCCACTTTGTGACATTTTTGAGAAGTGGCAAGAAGCACAAAAAGTCACAAATATAGAGTGAACCATAACTTGGGAATTTTATTCACTTTTGTGGTGTAAAATCAGCGATAAATAAGCCCCATGGTGCCTCATGAATAAGGTTTTTTTTTTCCCAAGGGCAAATATTTGGCCACAATATTGGCGCGGCCATTAACAATGCAGACTGACTAAGCAGTGGGGTCTTCATTAGTTTAATTAGAGCCTCCCGTGGCCCAAAAGGCTGCGGGGTACTCCGCTGGTGCGCGGCCGCAATAGTGAAATGACCGCCCCGTGTGGTCATACCCTTACATTGGACAATTGTTGGGTGACCGTATGACGGACAGTCTGCGCAGCCGTTTGTTGACTTCGTGCACGACATGGAATGACCAGAGCCCATTGTAGTGGAACCTTATCTAATTCATACCTCCTCATGCATTTGGCTCGATCTGCAATCATTTGCTCCGGGTAGGGCATTTTCCCGCTCTTTTTACTACATGGGTTGTCTGACATCCATGGAAAATGAGAGGGAATGGACAGGGCCACTGATGAGGCCATGGATGGTCAGTCAGCAGCCATGGGAGTGTATCAGGAACACCATCGCTTCCAGTCTGGTGGGGACGGGAACCATGGCTCCTGGAATGGAGGGAGTGCTTTTTGCCCCCCCATTTTAGGGACTATCCAGATGTTCTCATTTTTTTTAATGAATGTCAGACAACTCCAGTCACGTTAAAACATGCAGTCCGATCTGCAGGCAGTATGTTATAGAGCACATTGATATAGTCATTCAGTCATTGTGACCCACGGCCTGTAGAAGTCGGCCCCACACACTCTGCGGCTGGACACTTACACCCCGCAGGTATGGAGCGGCATCTCCCGCCGCCTCCGACAGACACAGATGGTTGCAGGAAACGATCTCTACGCTCCAGGATGTGTCTAATATCTAAACAAAATTCCATACACTCCACTGAGCGGCGGGGGGGGGGGGGGAGAAGGAACCGAACAGGTGTTACGAAACAGGCAGAAAGGCTGAGAAAAGGGCAGGGACAGAAGGAAGGACTGTGGGAAAATCTATACTGCTAAGTGCGCATAACGGGGGAACAAATTACAACTGCTCCAAAAAAAAAAAAAATCACTCAATGTCTCTACTCCTCCGTCCATTCTTCTATTTGCGTGAAGACTAAGATGTCCTACATAGCTAACCCAAGTGTCCAGTCACCTCTCAATATGAGGAGCCTGCACTTGTCTTGAATTTTAAGATTCTCAGAATTGGTCGGCAGGGGTACGTCATCGTGTCTGCATAAGGACTGGGAGAGCACAACAACCCGTTCATTGTACTGATGGGTGGGGGACCGCATCTCAGCCACTATGTTTGGCGTACGGCTTAGCAAAGTTTACTATATGTGGCAAACATACTGATAGGCCCCCATTCACACGGCATATGCCAAAAGTGTGTCAAAATGGTATGGGGCGCCATACTGTTATTTTGAATAGTATACCTTTGTACGCTATATATATATATATATATATATATATATATATATAATTTTAACTATTAGAGCATATCCCAAAGTATACCTACACAGCTAACGTAACGGCCATAAAAAAAACGGATGCAAAACGGCCATTAAAATGGATGCACACATGGATGCAGAATGGCCATGAAAAACTGTCAGTTTTTAATGGTCGTGTGAATGTGGCCTAAGTATTCCACTGGAGGTATACATCGGGAGATCTTCCTTGGTTATAACCTCAATGTCCACCACTAAGGGGGCATTCAATGTCCACCACTAAGGGGGCATTCACAGGACCGTGACATCCAATACTCATTTTTTGGGGATCACCACACAGACCCATTCATTTCAGTGGGGCTGAAAAGATGCGGACTCACACCGTGTGCTATCCGCATCAGTTCCACCGCCCTGCAAAATATTATACAACGTCATCCATTTTGTGGCATTTCTAACAAAGCGCAGGACATGTTGATGCGCAAAATGCGGAATGCACATAGACTGCAAAAAGGATACGGTCGTGGGAATGCCCCTAAGGCTCCTTTTACCTAATATTCTGCCTGGTAATAAGCGCCGATCACCAGGTGTCGCCCGTAATTATCTTTAGTATAGAGAACAAGGATTGGTAACAATTGTTCGCCCCCATATGGTTTCCATTTGTTGGTACTGCATACCCCGTTTTTTGCAGGGGAGGCGCTACTGACAAATATTTTTTTAACGCTGCATAAAAGATGAGTTGTCAGGTGACTCGCGGCAGGTTTACACGGGGCAACGCTTGTGCGATTGTTTGCTCCAATCATCCCCTGTAAAGTGGTGTGAACAGAGCCCCAGGGAGTAATCACGACACTTGACTGCAAAGTGCACGCCGGGAATTACGCTTTCATGCCTGTCTCGTCTACTAGGAGAACTGCTTTTTTTAAGGATGTGACCAGTTAACCTCCAATTAACCGCATTTAGTGATGCGAATGTAAGATAGAGCGGCAGACTGCACATAATAGAGCAGGAATCTCATAAAGAGATAGCCAGAGCAGTCACATTATGCTGGCTGTCTCGACTCGATGCGTAGACATAGCTAGCACCTTGTTAGGAGACACTTGTCTCAGAATGTGCTATTTGCAGCATCTGACAACAGCCGGCTCCTCACATCTACGTCTCGCCCTATACACCGCAGAGCAGTCTATTTTCTGACGCTCGCGGCTAGTAAAGGACTATAGAGAAGATATAAACATCCATAATCCATACAGTCAATGCATCTGCACGTGTGTTTACCGACCAGGCATATAGGGCTCAGGACTTCCCATCATATACCGCAAGTAATCCGGCTCGTATATTCTAAGGGCATCTTGCTCAGTGCCGATGTTGGTTTCTGCTACATTTTCCAACAAAAAACGGACGCATTCTCTGAAAGAATCTAGACTTTTACTTCTGCATTTTGGTGGACAAAAAGGCTTTCCCAAAGCTACACGGATTAGGGATCGTGGGGGTCTCAGCACTTGGACCATCACTGATCAAATTATAGGTCACTATTAGTGTTGAACGAATTAGTTTTTTTTAAGTTCTGAGTCCAAAGTTCAGGATCGGGTTATCGAAGAATCCCATTATGGATTCAAAATTCTGTTATGGTCCGTGGTAGCGGAATCTATATAGGGAATGCCTCGATAACCTAAACCCGAACTTTGGACGCAGAACTTAAAACACAAGTTCGCTCAACACTATTCGCCATGACAGTTTTTTTTTAAAGTACAGTGCCACTTTAAATGGTGTATACAGATGGTGTGGTTGAATCAGCTTGTTAAAAACACTGCAAGCATTTTTTCACGGTTTCCGGTTCAGTTCCAGCTTTTACAGGTGAAACTTGTTAAAGGCGTTTTTGGAGATTTTTTTACCGATTGGCGGGGGTCTGACTCCCGGTACACCCGCCGATCAGCTTTTTTTTAGAGGCATCTTTGCGAGTGCCTAGGCCTCTTTCTAGGCCAGGGACGTCACATTCATTGGTCAAGTGGCCTAGACACAGCTCAGTTTAATTTAAATATAGGGCTGAGCTGCGGTACCAAGTACAGGTGCTTTTAAATGGACAGCGCTGTGCTTAGTGAGCTGTGAGGAGGCCGTGGCACTCATGGGCGCAGAGCAGTTTCCACTAACAGCTGATCGGCGGGTCCCTGCTAATCTCATTTTGATGACCTATGCTGAGGATAGCCCATCAATATAAAGAAACTCCCTTTTAAGGGGTAATTCATTATTAGCCATTCATGGCAGAGATTGGAATACCTGTCGTATGTGGCGGCCAGCGGTGACTGGGGATAAGGAAACAGCTGTGCTAGGCCGTTTCTGTAACTGCCATAAAAGTGGATGGCAGTTACAGAAAAAAGCATAGCACAACCCAACTGGATGTCTCCACAACAAAAGCATAGCACAACCCAACTGAATGTCTCCACAACAAAAGCATAGCACAACCCAACTGGATGTCTCCACAACAAAAGCATAGCACAACCCAACTGGATGTCTCCACAACAAAAGCATAGCACAACCCAACTGGATGTCTCCACAACAAAAGCATAGCACAACCCAACTGGATGTCTCCACATCAAAAGCATAGCACAACCCAACTGGATGTCTCCACAACAAAAGCATAGCACAACCCAACTGGATGTCTCCACAACAAAAGCATAGCAAAATCCAACTGGATGTCTCCACAACAAAAGCATAGTACAACCCAACTGGATGTCTCCACAACAAAAGCATAGCACGACCCAACTGGACGTCTCCAGAACCCCAGCAACAGCGTACAACTTGGTCTTCCAGTCTCAGCCATGGTTTAGTGAGAAGGGATTATTACCCCTAACATGTTTAAACTGTAAAAACTGCACCGAAAACTGCCATAAAACTGGTAGCGGTTTTATCCCATGCAGTTCTAACCGCATCATCTTAACACACCTTTAGGATTCCAATAAAAAATCCTTATACAATTTTTATCCTCAATCGTCATCTGAAGAGGATCAATCATTATAACCCGGTCCGTGATGGTGGGTCCTTGACCGGAGGACAGAACAGTCAGATCTTTCATATATGGTTAAATTGCCGACAATATGGGCAGCTTCATGGAAATCGGATGGAAGCAGATCTGCTAGAGCACGCATCACTGCCACATCCGGCTCAGAACTAAAAGATTCCCTTCTTTACACAATGTTTTGTACATGTGAACACACACAAAAGAATAAAGCTCAGCTTTCATCACCAAGCATAACACATGTTGTGCGGGGATCTAAAGAGCACAAGGCTCCATCAATGTCATCTATTTTGTTCCTAAAGACATTTTGTAAAGCCCTCTGGTTTTTATGCTTCTAAGGCCGCATGCATTTTTGCGGGGCTACAGAATGGCCATACTGATGGGTCCGCATCCTATCAGCCAAAAAAAACAAACGGAACGGACAAGGAAATAAAATACGGTCGTGTGCATGAGCCCTTAGGTCATGCCCGATTTGCAAATATATAGAACTTGTTCTATTATTGTCCGCATAACGGACAAGGATAGTACTGTTCAATTAGGGGCCAGCTGTTCCATTCCGCAAAATACGGAATGCACACAGACGTCGTCCGTATTCTTTGTGGATCCTTTTTTTTGCGGACCACAAAATACATATGGTCGTGTGCAAGAGGCCTAAGAGAGAGTAATTATTATGTTGGGCTATACGCAAGGATGAATTCACACTAAGGCCTCATGCACACGACCGTTTTTTTATGCTGTCCGCAAAAAGGGGTTCCGTTGTTCAGTGATCCATGTCCGTTTTTGCCTTCCGTTGTGTTTCCGTGTGTCTTCCGGTTTTTTTAGCGGACAGGACCCAAAATATTTTACCAAAAGACAGGCTGACAATTTTTCCCCAAGTGCCTGCCAAGGGATCCGCAAAAAAACGGACACGGAACGCGGATGACACACGGATGGCCATCCGCATTTTTTCACGGACCCATTGACTTGAATGGGTCCGTGAACCTTTTTTCACGGACAAGAATAGGACAGGTTATATTTTTTTGACGGACTGGAATCACGGACCACGGACGCGGAGGACAAACGGTGCATTTGCCGAGGTTTCCACGGACCCATTGAAAACCAATAGGTCCGCAGAAAATCACGAAAAACGGAGCAACGGACACGGAATCAAACAACGGTCGTGTGCATGAGGCCTAAAGCGTAGGTTTGGCATCTGCGACAGGGAAAACTGCTGTGTATGTCAAATGCATCTAGCCTATTCACCCCAACAGAGGCCAAAAGAGGGCCCTTTAAAGTCTCCTTTGGGACGGTTCACATTTTTTTCTGTACAGAATAGATCAGTCGAATACGCTGTTGTTAGAGACGTTCATTAGATAAAGTACACTGTGCGGTATACAGGTTTTTACCATAAAAGCCTAGAGGCAACATGGGCCACTATATGCCTATGCAGTGGCAGAAAATACTCCTCATATATACGGTGTGAACGTACTGTAAAGCAGCTGGAAATACAAATGATCCCCATACACATGCACACTCAGCTGAGCGTGCATGTATTCTGAATTAGGAGAGGGGAGTAAGTCCCTTTCAGACTTCGAATGTAGTGGCTTGTTTTCCTAAGAACAAAGACTGGCCATGTTGAACCTCAACCGCTCAAGCCCTCTCCCCCAATATCTCCCAAAGGAGGGAGGTTGGGGGTAGGATTGGGAGGACACCAAACAAACACATTAGATGGTTGGCAGGTCCAGCCAAAATTGATCTAGGGTGTCCGGAGAAAATGCTCCAGAATCAGTATTTTCTAGGGAATACAAGTATTTATTAAGAGTATGACTCCATAATGCATCCGGCCCCACGCAGCCAAGCGATGCCCATCCGTGGTTGCCAATGGCTGCACGATTTTACTGCAAAATTGGGCAGCCACTGGTTGCCATGGGTGGATGAGGCTTGCGCACCATGGGGTTGTACCCAAAAACTGACAAATCAGGAGAGCAGACAAATCCTTGTTAATGGGGTTATCCCATGATCATCCTTTATCACCTATCCCCAGGATAGGAGACAAATGTAGGATCAGGGTCAGATTAGGGGTGGGCGATATGGCCTAAAATCTATATTGCGATATAATTTTAAGCATGTGCGATATGCGATATATATCGCGATATATTATTTTCTATATTTTTGGGGAGGTGTTTAAACTTTTTTTTTTTTAATAACCATTAGCCTCCTTAAAGGCTAGAACCCTTGTCATATTCACCCTAATAGACATCTATTAGGGTGAATAGAACGTTACACTCTCCCTGCTGCCCTGTATATAGTACACACAGCAGCAGGGAGCTGACCATGGCAGCCAGCCTCTGATCACCCCCTCCCCAGCCTCTCATGTGCCCCCGCAGCCTCTGATCAGCCCCCAGCCTCTGATCAGCCCCCAGCCTCTGATCAGCCCCCCAGCCTCTGATCAGCCCCCCAGCCTCTGATCAGCCCCCAGCCTCTGATCAGCCCCCAGCCTCTGATCAGCCCCCCAGCCTCTGATCAGCCCCCAGCCTCTGATCAGCCCCCCAGCCTCTGATCAGCCCCCCAGCCTCTGATCAGCCCCCCAGCCTCTGATCAGCCCCCCAGCCTCTGATCAGCCCCCAGCCTCTGATCAGCCCCCCAGCCTCTGATCAGCCCCCCAGCCTCTGATCAGCCCCCAGCCTCTGATCAGCCCCCCAGCCTCTGATCAGCCCCCCAGCCTCTGATCAGCCCCCCAGCCTCTGATCAGCCCCCAGCCTCTGATCAGCCCCCCAGCCTCTGATCAGCCCCCAGCCTCTGATCAGCCCCCAGCCTCTGATCAGCCCCCCAGCCTCCGATCAGCCCCCAGCCTCCGATCAGCCCCCCAGCCTCCTATGTGCCCCCAGCCTCTCATGTGCCTCCCAACCTCTTATGTGCCCAGCCTCTCCCTCTTATCAGCCCACCCAGCCTCTGATCAGCCTGATCTGATCATTGGTGGCAGTGGCCACAGGGTCTCCCTCCCCCACATCATTGGTGGCAGTGGGCAGTGCGCCCCCTCCCTCCCCAGTATTAATCAATGGTGGTGGTGGCCCCTTCCGACTACCCCCTCACGTGCGCGGTGGCCGCTCCTTCTTCTCTGTGCGGCGCATTGCTAATGCTTATAGATGCGCCGCACAGATCTATGAGTAGAAGGAACGCCCGGCGGCCACCGGCTCCTTCTTCTGTCTGTGCGGCGCATTGCTAATGCTTATAGCATTAGCAATGCGCCGCACAGATCTATGAGAAGGAGGAGCGCCCGGCGGCCACCGCGCACGTAAGTATAATGCTGCTCACTTACATACCATGGCAGCCAGGACTTCAGTAGCGTCCTGGCTGCCATGGTAACCGATCGGAGCCCCAGCATTACACTGCTGGGACTCCGATCGGAACTGCCGCTCAAGGTCATATCGCGGTCCGGCGATATAGGCGATATGCACAAAATCCATATCGTGGCACAAATTTATATCGCATATCGCCTATACCGTCCACCCCTAGGTCAAATATACCATCGGCCCCGAACCCCCATCTAAACGGAGTGGTAATTCGCAAGTTGGCTTGCTGCCTCATTCGATGGGACCAAGGGAGAGCTACCTAAAAATCAGTCCCATGGAAGTGAATGGAGTGGCAGAACACTGTGCGCCCTTACGACGAGGACTAGGTGGAACCCGGCTGTCGCGATCGCTGCGATCCCAGCATCTTGCATATCCCAAATTAAGCGTGAACATGGTCTACGTCATCTAGTAACAGGATCATAGCGGTCGATGCGAGCTGCATAATACAGCTATGGGCTGGAGCCAAGAACAAGAGATTTTGGAAAGGCAACCCTGATGTTCCAAGACTGAATCCGATCCAGTCCCTGGCAGTAAATGTATGGCTTGTACACAGCTGTAACATGGACATGTGCAAAAGCTGTCAGGCCTAAAACGACAGAAGTTGAACATCATTCACTTCCTAACCCAAGTAAGGCCTCTTGCACACGACTGTATGGAGTTTTTAGTATTTCGCGGCTCACAAAAATTACGGATGACGTCCGTGTGCATTCCGTAATACAACCGTACTATCCTTGTCCGTTATGCGGACAATAATAGGACATCTTCTATCTTTGAACGGAACGGAAAAAAGGAAACGGAAGGCATACGGAGTACCTTCAGTTTTTTTTGTGGATCTATTGAAATGAATTTGTGTGCAAGAGGCCCAAGACGTAATGTAGGCCGGTGGATGCTGCTTATTACATAGTTGATAGAAAATGCTATATTTCCCCTGTAAAGCAGCTGTTTCCTCCTCCCCAGGAGACGGCACACCGTCACTCTCTGTAATCAGCACGGTTCCTATGTTACTTTAAATGGAATGAATTCCTCCAGGCTCGCTCAGTGGGTGATGAATAAGAACCGCTGACCAGTTCAGCCAGAAATCCCTTACATATATTTCCCTCCTCGAGGCTATGTTTTTTCCTCTCTTGTAATGTAACTTGCCGCAGAGGGACACAGTATATATTTTGGACGCTTCCGGGTATTTGCAATTGTTTTTTTTTTTTTTTTTAAAGGATGACATTTGGTGCCAAAAGCTTTTCCAAACAGCCCTAATCTCTAAAAACAAACCATGAACGAAACGATAGCGGAGGGATTTTAGGAAAGAACCTTTTTATTTGCTGCTAATTCCATTGCACTTTATAAATAGACAGAACATTATTAATTGATGAATGCAAAAAATTTTAATCTCTTCCTAACAAACTCAGAACCAGCCCTGTACCCCACGTGGATCCAGAGATCTCCCCATTCATTGCTCCAATCGCTCTGCTAGATGCATTTCAAGAAGGCAGCTCAGTGGGCGTGTCCTTTATCCTTCTACTGCTGCTGAAGGATGGACTGAGCATGTGCTTCAATCTCAGTGAGACGGACAGAGAAATTAGAAAAGAACAAAACAGCAGGTGGCGCTATACAAACAGATTTCGGTGAATAGCTCAGTGGCTATGCTAAATGTTTAATTGCATGCAATTACAAAAGTATTGAGATCCAGGTGCTGGTTTGTAAAATATAGAATATTTTTTTCCACGGGACAACCATGAGAACTGGAGAGTGCCATCTCAGGATGTCCTGCTGCTGTGTCCCCAGCAACTGGCTGGGATCTGTGCGGGGAAACCCGGCAGCGAGGGTTCATTTTCCCTCATTTTACACTGTTCTCTATGAAAACCAGTGGGCTGTCCTTGTAAAGCAGTAACGCGACGGATCGCCCAGAGCAGGGATGCCAAACCTGCGGCCCTCCAGCTGTTGCAAAACTTCAACTTCCATCATGCCTGGACAGCCTTCAGCTAGGAGTTGAAGTTTTCAACAGCTGGAGGGCCGCACGTCCCTGTCCCAGAGCAAGAGACATTGAGCCAATGCAGTCAAATCATTAGAGCAGCCTAAACTTACACCAGGCCGTCACCAGATGCGCCAAACCGACCACAGCAGTGCATGCTGTGGGATGGATTAGCCCCTTCTTGCCAAAACACTAGCCCCTTCTTGCCTACTTACAGTAGTTGCCAGTAGTTTGAAGCTAAAAATGAATGCAAAAAATTTAAATGCCACACCCGATTTGCAAGCAAAAAAAAAAATAATAATAAAGTATGGGTGGTGTACCGCCGTTTGGTAAAAATTAATAAGTCGATCCGAAAGCCACTGCACCTAAAAACAGGCTATACGCACTAGGCAAACGTGGACCATTGTTTGTCGTAATCAACCGAACGCTTCTTCTATTGGCTGCTATCTCTCGTTACTCCCCCACAAACATGCATGCATGGATCGGCTTAGCATGCATGTGTACTTTATTAGGAGGGAAGGAAAAGCAGATGGCAGATAACGCAGGCAGAGGTTTATCTCTTGAGACCAGAAGGATCAGGCCCTGAAATTTTAATCTGCTGTAGAGGAAGAGTCGGGAGGCCCGCCATACACATCAGATGGTCAGCTGGTCCTGGTGTAATCAACAGGTCCAGACGTTGATGGATCCCATTATAGTCCATGGTAAACCCTGGTAGTCTGTTGTGGAACAGACTATGGGACTTCGTGCCACATGTGACCCTACCGGAGCTCTTGGCATTCGCATGTATAATCCTACAAGCTAAACACTCGGAACTGAAGAGGCAGACGAAGATCAGACGCGATCAAACCTGTGCGATACAGCAGGCTTTGTTTTCTTTTTGCATTTTGATGCCTTTTCCGCAGATGAGAAATCCTAGACATCCCACACAAGTCCGAACAAGCCCCACATGTTATCTAAAGATAGCAAGAGCAAAAAAAAAAAAAAAAAGATCTCTGCATGTCTTTCCATAGGAATTTTCAGGTTTCAGATGTGATAGGCGCAACATGATGATGATACTTGGCAACAAAACAAAAAAATAAACTCCTGAATACGAACAGTGTATAATGTGATGGAAAAATGAATCCAGCCAGCAATGGAGGCCATATGGACAATCACAATACATTAGTAAGGGCCTTGTATTAACTTTCTCTACATGATAAATTCCATTTGCTGAAGTGAGATGATCACTTTAAAGAGGTTTTCTGGGATTTTACTATGGATGACTTATTCTCTGGACTGACACCAGGGACCCCCGCCAATCAGCTGTTTGAGAAGACACCGGCGATGCTGTGAGCGGCGCGGCCCTCTCCGTGCTCACCAAGCACCGCACCATATAGTGGATAGTGCCTGTGAGCTGCGAGGCGGCCATGGCGCTCACAGCTGATCAACGGGGGTCCTGGGCGTTGGACCCCCACCATTCAGACCCTGATGACTAGTGTTGAGCAAACTTGTTTTTTAAAGTTCTGCGTCCAAAGTTCGGGTTATCGAAGAATCCCGTTATGGATTCCAAATTCCGTTTTGGTCCGTGGTAGCGGAATCCATAACGGGATTCATCGATAACCTGAACCCGAACTTTGGACGCAGAACTTAAAACACAAGTTCGCTCAACCCTACAGATGACCTTTCTTAAGTATGCGAATCCCGGAAAATCCCCGGAACACAGATGTCCTATTTATCACCAGCATCGGAAGTTATGACTTAGTCATGAAGGTCAGGCCGTCCCGGTGGAGTTACAGACGGCAGAGCACTCTTAATTGTAAAATGTCATTTGTTTGTCTTCATCCCAATGGGGACATCATTTACGGAGCTGCGTGCCGTGCTCTCTGAACCCATGAGAGGTTATGCTTTTATGAAGAGTTCACTACACAAGATTCTTTTAAATCTGTGCAACTGAGTTTATAGTGTAAAAAGGACTTTTAATAAGACGCCACGGAGAAAAAGTTCCATGCCGAAGCAGCTGTGTTAAATTTTTTTTTTTGGATTAGCCTCTTTAGTTTCCTCAGTCAGTACTGCACGCTATTTAATGCACAGAGCCGTGATCTGTGACTACAGCTTCGTTACATTGCCTACAGGGCAACTGTGGTAGTCTGAGACACGCCCCCTTTATCACCAGCAGCCGCTGCTCTCTCCGCCTCGCTGCGGCTCAGCCTCTTCTGATTGGAGGAGGTGTATAAACACAAGCCCATAACAGGATCCCCAGAAATCAGTACATAAAGAGATGACTTATGACAGCAAAGGCGGAATGACTATAAAGTCCAGATAAGGCCTCATGCACACGGCAGCTGTCTTTTTCGGTCCTGGCGGTGTGCATCCCCATCTGCGGGCCCTATTGCAGAAAAGTCTGTTCTTGTCTGCAAGAGAGACAAGAATAGGACTTTTATAATTTGCAGAATGGCCGCATGGACAGGGACAGCACACGGATAACATCCTTGTGATTTCTTGCGCCCGTCCGCAATCTGCAAAAAATGGCGATTGGACGAGGACCAGAAATATGGTCAAGTGCATGAGGCCCGACTAGGGGAAAAAAAGAAATTGCAGTTAAAGGCGTTATCCCATGAGTAACGTAAAAAATTTTTTTACTGCTTTAAAAAACATAGTACAGGACAGCCTATTTCTAACAAAACTCAGAGCCAGCCCTGCACCTCACATGGATCCAGAGATCTCCACCTTCATTGCTGCAACTGCTCTACTAGATATATTTCCAGCTGGCAGCTCAGGGGGTGTGCACTCTCTCAGGTGCCGTGTCCTTTCTGCTGCAGCTGATGGATGGAAATAAGCATGCGTGTCAACCTCAGTAAGCTGGACAGAATTTAGAAAAAGGGCATGCAGCAGGTGCCGCTGTATTTTTTCATGGGACAACCCCTTTAAGATACTGAAGGAAAGAGGAGTCAGAATATGCAGCAACCTCATTAAAATGTAACCCCCCCCCCCATCGGAACATGTGCCGATAATCCAGTAGAAAGGCCCCAGCGATGAGGTGACATACCGTACAGTAGAGCAGCGGTGCCATTAAGCTCGGCACATGACCGCTGAGGCCTGCGATTGGCTGCAGCGGTCATGTGCCAGTATGCAGTATCATAGCTGATAACCTGTAAATAAAGACTGCCAGATGGGCGGATTCAAAATGAGAGAATATTTTTATCAAATTCCTAGGCAACCCCTATAATTAGCATTATTAGTAAAATAAGTAACGTGGATTAAGAAGACAGTCCATTCAAAGCTTGTGCGAATTCATTCAGCACACAGAATGGCGTCCTCTCGAGACTCAAAGGACGCAGGATTGGGGGAAAATATATGTTGGGAGAAGATTTTTGTTAACGCTCCATTACCCAGAGATAAAGTAATCACGGCCGCAGCTACCAGAGCTTGGAGTTTCCCACCAAAATAGCGAAACATAGAGGCGATTCATTAACTAAAATACACATAACCGCTCAGACAAAGCACAATACCCACATGTGCTCAACACACAAGAAAACCAACAAGGCACCCTACTGTCTGGAGGGTCGACATCTGGGCGGGTGCTAGTAATCTCTGCCTAGTTCAGCGTAAATCTTAGAGAGGATTTCCAAGATTCTGATGACTTATCCGACACCCAGGACCCCGCCAATCAGTTGTTTGAGAAGGCAATGGCACTCACAGTAGCTCCGCGGTCTTCTCCGTGGTCACAAAGCACAGCGCCGTACATTGTATAGCGGCTGTGCTTGGTATTGCAGCTCAACCCCATTCACTCATAAGAGTGCCGATGCCTTCTCAAACAGATGACCAGCGGGGTCTGCGAGGACCCCCACCGATCAGATACTGATCACCAATCCTGAAAGGCCTAAAAATCTCAGAAAAACCCTATAATTCTAAAGAAAATATTAAAGTGTAGATTGTACCTATCATTTTATTTAAAAAAAATTGTCAAGCCATATTGACCGGTGGCGCCAAGTCCCTCACTTGCTAGAAGAGCTAAGCTGAATGCTGCGCCTGGTCAGTTCCGATGGGCACATAGAAAGTCTATAGATGCATGCGACAGCTTCCTCCGCTCTCACAGTAGAGTCGAGCAGGGGCAATTGTAATCGAATGGTAAGGCTACCTGCACACGTTGCCAATCTGCACACGTTGCCAATCTGCACACGTTGCCAATCTGCACCGATTTTCGTGAGGTAAAACCACAGCGTAATTCACAACCAGACGGTAAGACAAGAAAATCTCATGTACACTGTGCTTTTTTAGTCCGTGTGGAAATTGACCTGCCGCGCGGGGTTTTGAAATTCACAGCACGTCAATTCTTTGTGCGGATTTCCCCGTTTTCAATGCAAGAGTGAGATCTGCGGCCAAACCGCATCAAACCCTCATCAGAAGCTGTAAGTGGTTTTTGGTGCTCATTTGGGTCAGAAATGCACACAGAAATCTGCACGGAAATGTGTGTGCAATTTCTGCAAGACAGGTAGGCCGACATTGCCTGCCCAACAGCGCCCAGCTGAGCGCTCCAGCTCTTTGCTTTAGTAATAAGTGGGGGTTTCAGCACATGGATCCGTAGTGATCAAAACTTTTGACATGCCATTATGACGAGTGAAAAGGTCTCTAAAATATTAGGCATCCTTTAGGCCTCACGCACACGACCGTTGTTTGATTCCGTGCCCGTTGAGCCGTTTTTCGTGCTTTTCTGCGGACCCATTGGTTGATTACTGTCCGTCAAAAAAATATAACCTGTTCTATTCTTGTCCGCGGACCCATTCAAGTCAATGGGACCGTGAAAAAATGCGGAGGCACATCCGACTGTCATCCGCATCTGTGACCTGCATATATATTCTATTATCCTGGGTGGAGATATTAAAATTACACTTTTTTTTCCCTTCCTTTTTTTCTGGCGGACCACGGAAACACAACGAAACCAAAAACGGACACGGATCACGGAAGAATGGAACCCCATTTTGCGGACCGCTAAAAACAACTGTCGTGTGCATGAGGCCTTAAGCATAGGAGTAGGTTTTACTCCCATTTAGGTCTTATAACGTGTATGCTGAGCAGCACAGCAAGTCTCGTCTAAGCTGACCACACATTTCCCTGCTGAACTGTAAAACGCAGTTGTGGTCACATCACTTGATATTACTCCGAGCTGGAGACTATGGATGACCACAAATTGTGGTGCACTTACAAAAAACATGCGGCTGCAGTGGTCATAGAAATTAGATGATAAATCCCATAAAAGTGACTAATCCAAATTTCTGACCCAACAGGGGCACTGGATTGTCAGCAGACGGAGTCAATTTGGTGCAATCTACAAGTTCAGCTGAGCCTGTGTTTTAAGGAGGGAGAGCGGAGAAAGCTGCTGCCAGAAACCTCTGGAGTCTAAAAGGGATCAGGCGTTGAAATTCAAACCTTTTCTCCACCGATGTCTTCTATTAGGGAAAGTCGGGAGCCGTCACACACATCAGGACCCATTCACACGACTGTAGTGCCGCAGTGCCCATGTTGCGGACAGCATGGGCACCGGCGGTGTGAAGTCCACACCATTGACTTCAAAGGGTCTGCGGTCTGCAAGACACAGCAGGTCCATGCCTCCACACTGCAAAAGATAGGACATGTCCTATCTTTTGCCGTATCTTGCGAATCTATTGAAGTCAACAGGTCCACATGGAAATGCGGCGTTCACAAGGCCAGGGCCAGTGTTTTGCGGTCCGCAACACAGGCACGGCGGCACTACGGTTCGTGTGAATGGGCCCTTAGATCGATGATTGGTCCTGCTGAAAACTGTGGTTTCAGTTGAAAATAGCCTAATGTGTATGGATAGGTCATCAATATCTGATACCAGGCACCCCCACCGATCAGCTCTGGTGAGCACCACTGCCTCCTCACAGCTGACCAAGCACAGTGCAGTCCACTGGATAGCGGCCACACGCGGTATTGTAGCTCAGCGCCATTCACTAGGCCATGTGGCCGATGAAGGCACTGGCTCAAACAGCTGATCAGCGGGGTGCCTGGAGTCGGATTCCCACCAATCTGATATTGACGGCCTATCCTGAGGATCTGGACAGCTCCTTTAATGTTGGCCATGCAGATAAAATAGCTGTCAACTTATTGCTTGTTTGGTTGAAAAAAAAAAGCTCTCTCCTCACTCCTCCGTAAACATGCATGCTTGGCAAGAGTGCCTGTATTACGTGGCAAGTAAATAGGCCGCTGCAAGACACTTCGCCGGAGGCCTTCTATTCACCATGAAAGCCACAATGCTGTGTCAGATCCCAATGGCACCCAAGGGGCACTATACTTGTTTGCAAATCTGACGGTACCACTGACAGGGCCTCCAACAGAGGGAAGGACACCGCCTCGGCTGGTTTCAGCAGGGCACGCTGAAGTCATATGTTTGGGTATGTAATGTACACATACACTCAACAGAATACACAAATATGGCGATAACTGCCAAAGTACATAGTAAAATACAAATAAAAATACAAAGTACATAGTAAAATAATACAAAAGTCAAACAAACGAACAGGAACGATTCTGCCATGTGGAGACTTTGGATCTTTTAGCAGGTATTCATGAAATAATTCCCCCATCAGCACAAACAGAAGGTCCCTGGCACTAATTATACCCATTGTTGACAAATCAAACAGTTCAGTAATTAAAGCCTTGACTTCCTTAACGAAGAGGTAGTAACTAGTGATCCATCACTGGCCACTGGGAACCCTGAGAAAACCAAATTGAAAATGAAAGAGGAGCCTTGTGGACACAGCTGTTTTTGTAAGAAGACAGAAGAGAACAGAGATGTGGGACCCTCGCGTCGCCGCGGCACATCACGAATACTAAATATTCCAGTCTAGGACCATTTAAATTCCTCACAAAATGCCTAATGAGGCTTTAAACTGCTGCAACCTCATAATTACCTGGAATAAACAGACACAGACATGGTGTCGGAGGCTGCTTTTGAGGCCTACGTAGCAGACTCTGTCAAAGAGGAAAGAAATTGCATGCGTTTTTTGCCTGGTAAAAAAAAGTGGCGTCCCAAATAGTCCCTGCTGACCATAATGGCATCTGTTTGGCTCTGCTTGGTACAGTCTTCTGGCTGATTCTCAGCATATTTGCCAGGTTGCTGCCGGATCTCCGCCGATCCCCATTATAGTTAAAGGGGGCCAGATGGAGACTTACAATGCCGGAATGCAAAGCGGTCAGCCTGCCGGATCTCTAGCGCTAGTCTAAAACTAGTCTGGAGCAGAACAATGGAAATTATCAGCACTGGTGTGAACCAGTAGGCCAGTTAAAGGGTTATATCTGTTTTTAGACATTGGTGGCACATTACTAGGATATACCATCCATGTCCGGTAAATGGGGATCCCAACCCACCCGTATGTCCAGAATAGGGACCCTGAAGTGAAGAGCACACTGTGCATGCGTGGCCACCTCTCCATCCAGCGCTATAGGACGGCCAGAAATATCCAAGCCAGCGCTCGGCTATTTTTGAAACTCCTATAGTGATGAATAGAGGGTGCCTGCAGTTGCGCACTATGCTCTCCTTTACTTCGGGGGGTCCCATTTAAAAGACAAGATCGGGTCCCACAGGTGGGGCCCGCAACGATCGGACATTAATGGCATATCCTAGCGATACGCAGCAATGAATAAGATGGGAGTAGTCAAAAGCCTTCAATAGCCGTCAGCTGAAAACACATTCAATAACAAAACAGCCTATGGAAGCGTGGCACTGTTTCTGAGAGAAAGGGAAAAAAAAAACAGCAACATTTTTTTAATGTCTGGGCGTCCTATTTAATGAAAATATATATATATATATATATATATATATATATATATATATATATATATATTATTATCATCTATCTACTCAATGTGAGATATCCATTTGTGTAAATCAGCTGGAGAATCTGTCACCAATTGTAAATTCGCTATCGAGAAGTGAATTGCTATGGGTAAGGCCTCATGTACACAACAATATGTATTCTGTGTTCCGAAAACTGCAGATCCGCAAAATACGGATACAGTCTGTTGCAACTGTATTTTTGGGGTCCGTATTTTACAGCCAAGTAAGGCCTAATTCACACGTCCGTCGTGTTTTGCGGATCCACGGATCCGCAAAACACGGACATCGGCGATGTGCGTTCCGCAATTTGCGGACCGCACATCGCCGGCACTCTCATAGAAAATGCCTTTTCTTGTCCGCAATTGCGGACAAGAATAGGACATGCTCTATTTTTTTCGGGAACGCAATTGCGGACCCGGAAGTTCGGATCCGCAATTGCGGACCCGGCTGGGACATCGACTGTCCCCATTGAAACTAATGGGTCCGCAATTCTGTTCCGCAAAATGCGGAACAGAATTGCGGACGTGTGAATAAGGCCTAATGGAAATGGTCTATTTTTGGGGGAACAGACATACAGATGAGGAAAGCACACAAATCATCCATGTGCTTTCTGCATCTTTATGTCTGTACCGAAAAAAGATGCAGGCCATGGACCCACTAAAAAAAACAAAACTAAAACTGGAGACGGCAAGCATACAGCATCCGTATTTTGCAGGCAACAAAATGGATACGGTCATGTACATAAGGCCTTACTGTACAACTGGAAATTTCCCAAGTGGCAATCAAATTTACAAACAAACAAAAAAAAAACCACGCCTTTAAATTTGAAAAGACAATTATCCGACCTCTTCATTCTGAAACACAAGATTCCACAGATAATGTGCGCGTATGAATATTCAATAGCCCAGAACGTATGACAATAGGCTTGTATTAGCACACTGATCACACTCCACGCACCATTTTACACTGCAATTTCACAAAATGTCTGTTAAACCGACCGAATTGAAGTTAATTTGGTAACAGGGAAGTGTGGGCCACAGATCGCTGGTACCGATTATCACCCTGAACAATAATGAAAATCTTAAAGGGTTTCTGTCACCAGATTTAACCCATTAAACTGGCTGACATTAGCGATGTGTTAGTTAGCAGACTTTCCTAATCTTAGGCTTCTGGGTGCCCCCATTACTGGACAATTTAAACTTTTATAATAGGCTAATTATCCTCTAGGAGCAGTGGGGGCATTGCCCCTGCGCCTAGAAGCTCCGTTCCCCCACCTCAAGTCACGCCCTGCTGTCCTTGATTGACAGGGTAAGGCAGCGCTCGTCTCCTCCTGCCAGGCCCTGTGTGCTAGGACTGCGCATGCACGCGATTTATCCAGCATACAGGGAGAAAACGACCGACGGCCCTGTCAATCAAGGATGGCAGGGCGTGATTTAAGGTGGGCGAACGGAGCCTCTAGGAGAAGGAGCAACGCCGCCCCTGCTCCTAGAGGCTAATTAGCACATTATAAATGTTAAAATTGTGCAGTAGCGGGGGCATCCAGAAGCATAAGATTAGGAGAGTTAGGTCTGCTGACATTAGCACATCGCTAATGTCAGCCAGTTTAATAAGGTTAATTCTGGTGACAGAAACCCTTTAAAGGGGTCGTGATGGCCTATCTGCGGGGGTCTGACATCCCGCACCCCTGCTCCTGTGTAGCTCCAGCACCACACAGCTCCATCCATTCTGTAGCGGACAGAGCCCGTTATTGCCACAC
Organism: Bufotes viridis; assembly: GCA_033119425.1. Lineage (NCBI taxonomy): Eukaryota > Metazoa > Chordata > Amphibia > Anura > Bufonidae > Bufotes > Bufotes viridis. Next base: position 127,252,437 of record CM065596.1, read on the forward strand.
TGTTCCCTCTGAAGTCAACGGTTGCACTGCTGAATTAGTTATGTTGGAGATGGATGCAGTTTATACTCTGTCCCTTCCTGCTGTAACTGGGGACAGAAATGTATAACCAGTGCCAGTTTCAGAGAAGGCTCTCCTATGATGCAGTAGGAACACCAACATGACAACCCACATTGGGGCTGGACAACTCCCAGAAGCCAGGTAGTCAGTGCCCCTAAATATTTGCTATTGTTTTAGGTTGATTTCCACCGATTTCAGATCTAATACTTGGATTAGAAAAGCAAACGGCAACCTCTAACCACAGATGGAAGCATATCTGAGAACAATCATATGGAATTAGTTTCCGAACCTCCATTGGGTATTATTGTCATGTCACTTCTGTACTGCATATTCTTGTTTTCCTCCAATATCAATATGAATCTCCATGAACACAGGATATGGTCCTTTAAAGAGGGCACGGATAGGAAAATCTGAAGTCTGTTTGACCAATGGAAAGATGAAGCAGCGGAAGAGGAGTGTGATGACCTTGTAAGAAGCAGTGACCTGCCCTCTTAGGCGAGCAATGTCATGATAATGGGCAGAGGAAGTCCCATCCAGGGTGTGGAACAGGCTGTATTTTTTTCCAATTTTATGTGAAAAGACTAATAGCAGAGAAATATCAAAGAAAATCGCAGAAATCTGACTTGGTGCGGTTAAACCATTCTAGAAGGCGATGGGACAGGCATGAATGTCTTCACAGTTTGGTTCCTTAAAACAATGGATGTAAAGAGGAACCTTTTCAATGGCAAGGTATCAAAGACATCTTTTGTATGCACTAACCCCTTCTATAAGCGTGGAGTAATCGCCAAGTTCATCAGGAGCGCTATTTGTTTGGCAGGAAGCCGCACAGGAAACCCATTAAAAACCTAAACCATCCGACCGCAGACTAAGCTAACATCTTGTGTGCAGCTGCAGGACCCCACGAGGTGGAGATCAATTAAACATTACACAACAGGCCGAAGAGGCACACGGCACCATCGTGTCACTGTCAGCAACCAGATCTGCCCCACATGTGGTACCTTCTACTTAACTCCAGATGACAGCGGAGTAACCTAACGAAGAGAAAATAGAGAACTACCGGATGGTACAGGCAATAGAATAGGTACCGATAATACTGCAAACACACTGAGAAGCTCTGCAAATTGTGCCCATGGAAGGGCACCCCTAAATGAGCACATGTGGCTATGACTCTTCTTTTAGCGCATGGCTTCTCAATCTTTTTCTTCTATGGCCTTATGTATGTGGCACAAGTCTGTGATTGCCAAAGGATGGGCCTCTTAAATCCCGACTGGGATTATCTGGGGGAGAAAACCACCACGTGGTGGATGTTCTACTTCATTATGTTCTGTTCTTTGCAGATATTTGCCTCTTGCAATGCAATGCTTGAAAGGTGTTGCAAGTCAAGAACTAAAATTGCTGAATTTGGACTCAACCTTAAAGGGGGTGTCCCTAAATTGCCAAAATGGCCATAAACTTTCATGTTTCTTTTACACAGCTATAAAGGACTTCATATTTTATGCCAGTTTTGACAGTGAAGGCCTCCTGCTCCCTGGTATTGGCAATAGAAGCAGACAAGGATGTCATCCCGCACGTCCAGAGGACACAAGAGGACTCATCCGTGACATCTCTATTGGGATGTTCCCGTCTCCCTTCCACTATGGCACAGGTACTAAATGGTAAATGGAAACGTTCAGCACTTGCGCAGTATATACAGGGAATTCTACGCCTCCTATCTGCGCATTCACTGGATGCGACCAGAGCAGTCAGAGGCCTTCACTGTCAGACAGGGGATAAAATATAAAATTCATTCAGTTGTAGAAATCACACATTATACTGTTAACTTCTCTAGAAATGTACGTATGAAGTGTCCTTTTAGTTATCCGTACCCAGGGCTCATTAACGTACGCAACGTTCACTCAACTTTTGGAAATACACAAGCTTGCAGCTTTACATTTTGTTCAGCCACGCTATTCTTCCAAGGTTGCAGCTGTGGAAGGGTCATAAAAATGTCCTTTGGCCAAAAAAAACGAGAACATATACAGCTTGGCCTGGTGCTCCATCACATCTGCCTTATTCAGTGATGGAGCCAGATATTATCTGGACTCTCAGGAGGCACTTGGTCTTCTAAAGACAGAATATGAGGACAGAGAGAGATACTGAAGATGGGAGGAATGTGTGAGGCTCCACCAAAGAGCTTTAGGTCCTACTGCACCAAGAGAGATGGAAGATGTGGAAATTTCAGCTACTGAAGTTCATTGTCAGCTGGCTACTATGATCGCGCTTGGATCTTCAAATGCTGGTCCACGGTACAACTAGTGGTCATTGGCTGAAGTCTGTAGTATGTTCAGCTCTGGCTTACTGGAGCTCACCTTTAAGACAGGACCACCCCTAGCTCCTACCCTGCTAAAACCTAAAGGAGCAACCAAATTTATCTTCTCAGAAACCATTACAAGGACACTAGGTTAGCGTAAAGACACAAAGCCACCGGTCAGGCTGTACTATGTGAACGTGCAACATGTGTGGCCAACAAAAACCTCTTCTTACCAGGACAATAAAAAAGGGATTCCATAAGTCAGGTCTTTTTTACGGGTGCGCTATAAACTCTGCATTCAGTTTTATTCTTGGAGCAATAAAAATAGATTAGATTCAGCGGACTAATAAAAACCTCAACGTCAACCAGCAGCAATCCAAACTTTCTAAACAGAATTTGAAGGAGACAGTATGTCAGCAATGCAAACCTAAAAAAGGAAAGAAAATGCATCAAATGACAATAACAGCAATGGGACATACTGTCTCCTTCAAATTCTGTTTAGAAAGTTTGGATTGCTGCGGGTTGACGTTGAGGTTTTTAATTAGTCCACTGAATAAATCATAGCCGGCTAAGAGAGAAATGAGTGGCAGGTGCCTTCAGAGAACACAATGGAGCCAAAATCTAAACCAGACGTCCTCAAACTGGCACCACTAGTGAGAAATAACCCGGCACCTAATGTCACCCACTGCCCTCACCAGTAAGCTACATTACCCCACCAAAGCCCATAACCTGCTGCTCTGTGCCTTTGCCATTCAGCTACAGATACAGCTGGTAGACTGCTCACAAGTGACATCATAAGGGAGTGATGTCATTCTAAGGTCTTGACATCTAGAGGCATTGCTCTAAGGATCCATTCACACGACCGTATGTTGTCCGCAAAAAAACGGATCCGTGTCCGCAAAAAAATGGATTGTATTCCGTTTTTTTGCTGATCCATAGACTTCAATAGGACATGGCCCTATTGAAGTCTATGGATCAGCAAAAAAACGGACACGGATCCGTTTTTTTGCGGACACAGATCCGTTTTTTTGCGGACATGGATCCGTTTTTTTGCGGACAACATACGGTCGTGTGAATGGAGCCTAGGGCAACTTTCACACTAGCATTTTTATTTTCCGGCATTGAGTTCCTTCGTCGGGGCTCAATTCCGGAAATAAACGCTTCCGTTTTCTCCTAATGCATTCTGAATGGAGAGAAATTTGTTCAGGATGCCCCAGGATGTCTTCAGTTCAGTCACTGTACGGCATTTTGGATGGAGATAATACCGCAGCATGCTGCGGTTTTATCTCCGTCCAAAATAAAGGAACACTTGCCGTAATGCCGGATCCGGCATTAATTCCCATAGGAATGTATTAGTGCAGGATCAGGCATTAAAAATATCGCATTGCCGGATCCGTTTTTCCAGTCTGCACATGAGAAATGAGAAAAAAAATACATAACGTATCCGTTTCTCCGGATGACAAACGGAGACACGGATCCATTCTTGCAATGCATTTGTGAGACGGATCAGTCTACAAATGCTGTCCGTTTTCATGCAGATTGCAGGATCCAGCAGGCAGTTCCGACGACAGAACCGCTTGCCAGATTCCTCTGCCGCAAGTGTGAAAGTAGCCTAAAGCAAAACACAAGACAGACTGGCGAAAAAAATCTGACTCCAAATAGATGCCAATTTAATAGCTGCCATGCATCGTGAGCTTTGTCAAAACCCTAAAGCGTCATTCTACCGGCATCTTTTTGACCACCACCCTTGCCTAAGCTGTAGAAAATGCTAAGACTTAGGGCCTATGCACATGGCGGTTGCCCAGCCATGCCCATGTTGCGGCCCACAAACAGCAGGTCGACAATATACAGGCACTGGACGTGTGCACACCGTATCACTGGTGCGTACCCATTCACTTGAATGGGTCAAAAATCCGGGAGATACGGTGCTATGTGTTACAGAGGCACAGATTGGAAGCCCACGCAAGCACTACAGAGTTTCATGTCCATGCCTCCGCACCGCAAAAAACGTGGATGCACTACTTTTTTGCGGTGCGGAATGTCGGATGCGGATCACGAACCCTATTCAAATGAAATTTGTGGTCCGCAGCACGGGCAAGGCCGACACACGGGCCTTAAAGGAAATTTGTCACCCATCAGCAAGAACAGTAGCACACTCAAACACCATTGCCACCATACCTTTATATCACCACATTTTGACTTCCCCCGCTAAAAAACCAACAATACCGCAGGTTGTGCACCCCTGATCTATATGCAGATTAGGTACAAAGTGCCCAGCTGGGAGGGTTCTAGTTTTTTTTTTTCCAGTGCCCAAGCCCTGCCGCTTCAAGCCGATTCCAGTGCCTCCCCCAATCCTCCGAACCATCCCGCCCCTGTACCTTGGCGTCACAGTTCTGTTCTGCAGGTGCTCTCTGGGCCTTCCGACGAGATTAAATTTCATATTGTGGGCTTTAGACTCCCAGTATCCACCGAGCATGTGCTGCGGAGGGCACAGGCAGCAGATATACTCAAACATAAAATTATATGCTGCAGATTTAAAATCCGCACTCCATGTCAAGTTACGTGCAGACTCTACATGTGAGTCAGCATGTGGATGAGAAGGTTTTAAAAATCTCATCCACTTTGCTGTTATTGCAAACTCTGCAGGCTTTCCGCATGCAATGTTCCTGCGAATGCTCGTTCCCGACAATCTGCCCGTGTAAGGGTCCGAACGATCAAAACGCTCGCTCATCGGGTGCTCCTGTCGTTCGTGCAGGCACATCAATTACCGTTTCTGGAAAGCAGGCCGTGCCGTTGCGCTGTCCAGAAACAATGCAGCTGTATGAGGAAGAGCAATCACAAAAGCGGCCGATCCCCTCATCCTCATATTGTGGAGGTGATCGCTGCATGTAAATACAGCACTTCCCCTCGACTGAACAAGCAGCCGACTATGGGGAGGGAACGGCTGCTCAACTGCACGTGTAAATCCACCTTAAGGCTCTGTTCACACGTCTGCTTAAAATCTGACTTTTTTTTCCTGCTGCGAGTCTGGACCAGATTTGCCCAAAAATTGTCTTTGATGCAGTCAAGACTCCGCTTGGAAATTTCCTGGGTTTGCGGAAACTCCATTAACAGGTATGGTATGTGGCTAGTGTTGAGCGAACTTGGAAATTAAGTTCTGCGTCCAAAGTTCGGGTTATCGACGAATCCTGTTCTGGATTCCACTACCACGGACCATAACGGAATTTGGAATCCATAATGGGATTCTTCGATAACCCGGAACCCGAACTTTGGACGCAGAACTTAAAAAACAAGTTCGCTCAACACTATATGTGGCTAGTCATGGGACTTGATGCGGCGTTTGGTACAGAGTCTGTGCCGAAATCAGCGTCAAATCCGGCGTGTGAATAGCTCCACGTTCTATACAGTCTGTATACGTTTAATGGGCAGGGGATCTTTACGTACTCTCCAAGCAAAGATCAGATCTGGACAGTGTTACCTTCCTCCCCGAGATTCCTAACTCTCCTCCTCCCTTCCGAAGTGCAAACATACACACCTAGTGCTAGTCTCCATGAGAAAATGACACTTCCCCCAATGATGTTTGACTCCCAAGTCAAGCTTTGTGATTTAAGAGGCTGTAAAGGTCAATTACCTTACAGATCCCACCTTGCGTTCACTATTGAACTGGGACGGGAGGGAGGAATGTTGCTCAAAATGCAAACACAAAGAAAGCCGACTTAAAGGAAGGGATTGTACAAATCCTAACATAACACATCGCCCGGCAAGGAATGTAAGACCTACTAATGGCGGGCAATTCCATCGCTCCGGCAGCCAGCTATCAGCTATACAGAGCTATTCACAAGGCAATGTCAGCAATTACCTGCATACCTTTTAAGTACAGAAATGTATACTGATAATGTAAATGGAACATTATAATAAGAAGCTTAGTAACGGCATAAGAAAGGCTCTTTACCACCTTTCTAAACTGGGCGCAAAAACAAACCGAAAAGCTTCAGATCGTGGGTGGAAGTTTTGCTGACAATTCATCCGTCCAAGTAACGAGAATGTGTTAAAACAATTAAGAAATATTAATTTATGAACCACCTATAAATACCAAAAGAAGGGCGGATGTACCCGACCACTGAGCGACCTAACAGAATGCACATCTGTCTAAGCGGTTACATAAAGGGGACTTATGTTATTAAAGGGGCCGTGTCACTGGTTAGGGCCCATTTATCAATGTACAAGGTCTGACCGCTGGGATGCCCACCAATCACAAGAGTGGCCGTTATACCGGGCACAGTGCCATTCTCGCCTATGAGCTGTGACTGGTATTTCATCCTCTACCATTCATGTGAATGAGGCTCAGCTGGAATATCTGAAGTAGTGCACATACAGTTGCGTAATGTCCAAATATCCAGAGGCCCACCCCGAGTGTTAAACCTATCATCAATGGAAACTTGGCCCTAAGGGTACTTTCACAGTTGCGTTTTTGTTCTCCGGCATAGAGTTCGGTCGTCGGGGCTCTGTCAGAAAAAACGCCTGTTACAGATAATACAACCGCATGCATCAGTTTGATTGGATCCGCTTGTATTAACTAACAATTTTTTTAATATTGCCAAAATGGATCCGTTTTGAACTCCATTGAAATTCAATTGAGGACGGATCCGTTTTCTATTGTGGCAGATTGTGCATTTTGCAAGGCATCACAGGACGGAAAGAATACCGCAGCATGCTGCGGTATTTTCTCCGTCCAGTGACTGAACTGAAGACATCCTGAACGGATTTTTCTCCATTAAGAATGCATGGGGATAATACTGATCAGTATTTTTCCGGCATAGAGCCCCGACGACGGAACTCTATGCCGGAAAACAAAAACGCAAGTGTGAAAGGGCCCTTAGTTTACTTTCACACTCGCGTTTTGGCTTTCCGTTTGGGAGATCCGTTTAGGGCTCTTACAAGCAGTCCAAAATCGGATCAGTTTGCATTCTGAATGGAAAAGGATCCGCTCAGAAGGCATCAGTTGAGCGCTTCGGTGTCCGGCTGATGAAAACGGATCCGTCCTGACACACAATGTAAGTCAATGGGGACGGATCCGTTTTCACTGACACAATCTGGCACAATAGAAAACGGATCCGTCCTCCATTGACTTTCAATGGTGTTCAAGATGGATCCGTCTTGGCTATGTTACAGATAATACAAACGGATGCATTATCTGAACGGATCCGTCCATGATGGATCTGCACAAAGCGCGAGGGTGAAAGTAGCCTTAAAGGGGCTATGCCATGTAAAAAAAAAAACTCTTGGACCTGCACCTATACTGAGAACAGAGCGGGGAAAGGTGTCAAAGGGGCCCATTCATTCCTATGGGGCCGCGCAAAAGCGGTGTGCTCCCATTCACTTGTATGGGGAGAGCGCTTGGTGGTGGCCGGACCCCGGGGTCCCCCAACCACCACTCTCCCCACTCCATTCTCGGCGTAGGTGCGGGACAATGAGGGCATAGCCTAGTGATATGCCCCCATTGTCTGTGATGGGAATACCCCTTTAAGGCTCTCTTGGATATATCTCACTCTATAGATTGTAAGTAGAGATGAGCGAACTTTAAAAAAAAGTTCGGCGTTCGGGTTGTGGTAATCGCCGCATCCCGTTATGGATTCCACTACCGCGGACTATCGCGGCATATGGAATCCATAAGGGGCAGCTTCCACCAACCCGAACTGTTGAACAGCCAAACGACCTGGGGTGACGTCACCGTCATGTGATCAGTGCAGGGGGCGTGGCTCAGCACGGGATCAATTACCACAACCGTGGCGTGGCTCAGCGGCAATTACCACAACCCGAACGCCGAACTTTTTTTTAAAGTTTGCTCATCTCTAATTGTAAGCTCTTGCGAGCAGGGCCCTCATTCCTCTTGTAATTGACTTGTCTGTCGCAATGTCATTTATGACTGTACATGAACCCCTGAATTGTAAAGCACTGTGGAATATGTTGGTGCCATATAAAGATCATTATACCAAAGCTCATCGGGAGTTAGGTGAGGATACAGACTATTTTCAAGTATTTCTTCCCACTCACACCCCCCCCCCCCCCCCTTTCTTGTGCCTGCCACAATTCATGAAAACGCTGAACAATAGGAAAAGAGGGGAAGGGCCTTAAATACACATAGCAAGAGGCAACAAACTTCCTGCTGGGGGCCGCGGTGACAGCTATACGCCGAGGTCCCAGTATTGGCAGAGGACACGGAGGGCGGATACCAACCACACAGGCAGAAGAAGCCTGGTCAGGACTACTCCCTGGGCCCACTAATGACCCCACAACCTCTATCATGTAGGTTATAACAGCGCTCATTACACTTTCATCATCCATACCCCTGATACTAGCGGCAGTCACTTTTATGAAGTCACACGGTCACTAGAGTGAAAGGTTAAGTACCAGCTAGCGTATGTGAAAGGAGATTGTCCAGGGTTCACTGAGCAGAAAAGGCTGCAGTCCGGGCGACTCCATCAATCCGGTCAGCGAGGCAAAAGACATGAATTAGAAGAAGTCGCCTTAAAGTGCAAGTCCACCAACGTCGGAAAGTTCTCCCCATCTACATGACTACCATTACAATGCATGCCATGGACAATATCCTGGCCCTGGTGTCCACGTAGTAAGGTTAATCAGGCTTCGTTTTTTAGACCAACGTATGAAGGGCCTTGAAAAGTGACTACCATTTTATGAGGCCGTTGTCAATTTCCATGGCAGGTCATACCACGTGCAACACTCAGCAGAGGGGGGGCATTTCCTGTGTTATTTTCTTCGACGTAATCTGGGCCATTCCACAAAGTATGCCCCAGTACTGTCTCCCTCGAGATGTCATCAGGTGTAATACTAGAAACATACAATGATGTAGAGTCCAATCCAAGACATGCCTTCTATTTATGTGAATGAGATCATACTCCACATGGTTATTAATGGAGCAGCTCCCAGAATTACAGGACCCCCCCGACTACGGGTCTCATGACAGGTCTTGAAGACAAAAATATACTGGACGCGGTCATAAATCATTTGCACCTTCTGACAAGTAGATGGCCCGATTTAACCAGGTGTATTGATGGCTCAATAGCAGCTCCGCTCTGCCTCCCTTCCCCTCCAGGCTTATTTTCTTAGGGTGGTGAGCAGAGGATTGGCAAGTGATGACAGGACCTGCTATCTTCAGGTGATGTCACCGCAGGTGAGCACATAGGGAGATCCCACACAAAGCTCTCCTTGCTTGTTTTCTGAATTCGGGACAGGGACCTCCATCAATGGAGATGAAAAGCACTTGATAGGATGACTACCTGGGCAGAGTAGACCGATGTGAGGTATGACGCTAAAATTGGTGGCACACAACAAAAACATACCACCACCCAAAATGCCGGGGGCTGAGAGGATTTAAAGTTTTCCGGTTAACTGGAGTCACGCACGTTGAATCTACAGAGGTTAGTGCCAGGTTGTTTTAAAGGGGTTGTCCAAGCTGTAAAGGTGCGTCAGTGGAGGAGGCAACTATCTGGAAGGAACTGTTTGTTCCCGATAATTGCCTGTTCAGCAGTGGAGCGGAAGAGCCTCTTTTACCTGCTACAATCACCTTCCCTGTATGGAGACGAGGGATGGCTACTGCTACTGATTCATTGTTTCTGGGCAGCATGATCGTTGCTGCCCAAAAAGGATGATTTAGGTGTCCACATGTACGATGAATTCATCTGAAGGACGAGCGTTTGCTCATTCATCGGGTGATCTGTGGCACCTTTACTCGGGCCGATCATCAGGAACGAGTCTTTGTTCTGACGTTAGGTCCCCATAGTCAGTCCTCCAAGAGAAAAGGAAAACCGATCACGATGTACATGATAAAGAGAGAAGCCCTCCCTCGAAACGCGTTACACTGAATCCCAGTCTTGTTTTTAATGCATTTTATTTACCCCATTTTTTTGAAACAATAAAATCTGCTTACCTCAGCACCCCATAACCTGTTTTATCACATCTATTACAAGGTCACACTTGACGGGGCACAGCTCCCAGCCAAGTACTTTTCTCCCTTTTCGTTTCAGCAATCGGTGGGGTTAGAAACGTCACGTCATGCAGATAATTGTGCTGCAGTACAAAGGCTGATACATGAAGCGCAGTTTGCTTATATAGAAGTATGAGCAGCACGACTCCCTGAAGTCAAATTTTCCAAATCCCCCCCCCCAGAAATACCCACCAATGCTGGGCTCTAGCATGCCGCCATTTATTTTTATTTAACCCGACTATAAATACGAGTAGAATATAAATATACAGCGCCAACTTGATAGGAAAGCCCCGCATTAATAAATATGGCACGCAGTGACGACTATAAGGCTAATGTCATAGAGGCAAGCCTTAAGTATTATTGAATTTCCTGTGGGAAACTGAACTGCAATCCTCATTCTGCCAAAAATGCCAAAATATAACGGCTCTTTCCCCAGAGACGGAGGGAAAACTCTGGGAACTGCAACACACACGGAGGCCAAAAATTCTGTTGTATATAAAAAACTAAAAAAAGTTCAATGATTATACATATCGTTACATCTGCAAGCAATGAACATGACTGACTAAAAAAGAAACCTCTCAAAAGGAAACGATCCACTTTACTGAGGGGGACATTTCTAGCCTTGATATAATCCAGAAATATTGGTCCAATCTCCAAAACAGCTGCCTCCGTGGCACGTGAATCAGGTCATACGTGCAAATTTACGGAAGATGACATTATCCCTCCCCTATGGGGAGGTCAAGGTATTTTAACCGTACCGGGTATTTACCCATTGTTTAAGACACTGCTCAAATGGTTCATATCATAATGACTCCGCCGTCATGGGAAGATTAAGAGGCATAAATAAGAACGTAAATTCTGCAAATACTACCCAAAGCAGATCTGTGTATTGTAGCATGTGCTGACATATTCCAGCTGGGGGGGAGATCCTTTCACGAATGGCTGCCCTTGTGCTTTCTGAGCAGGCCCAGATCACACTCACACACATTAACTAGCCAATGTTTAACCCACTGTTCACCGCACAAAGGCTTTGGTGAACCTTCTCAGCTCCAGCCCTAACAGAGCACAGGAGACATTGTGAGGATATCCTTAGAGCGGCTGCTCAGTCTTCGCTAAGCAATGGCCTATCCTCAGGATCTGCGGGGGTCCAACACCCTGCACCCATGCCAATCAGCTGTTCTGTGTAACGCTATCGCAGGAAGCCACCCCCTCCACATTGTAGTGGGCACAGTGTTCGTCCCAGCAGAGCTTCTCCCATGGAAGTCAATGGGAGCAGCGCAGCAGTGACGAACGTTGCCCACTACATCGCTGCTGGTGCTGTGCATCTCCGATGCTGGCTTCCGGTGACCGAGCTACACAGAAGAGCTGAGTGGCAGGGGTGCGGGGTGTCAGACCCCTGCCGATGGTCCATCCTGAGGATTGATCCTCACTTAAAAATGGCTGGACACCCCCTATCAAGGAGACAAAAATACTGATCCTAAAGCTGGTCATACATGGGACAAAAGTTTTTAAAAACTGACTCCCTGGTTGGCCAATTTGCCGGTCAACCAATTGGCTGATCAGCTAAAAAGGGTCATTCCATGATTTATGTAAAAAATGAAAACCAGACATCATATAGTACATGACCGTCTCTTTCTAACAAAGCTAGAACCAGCCCTGTACCTCACATGGGTGTGTCCTTTCTCAGGGGGTGTGTCCATTCTGCTGTAGCTCTTTCCCTGCAACTGCCACAGCTTTCAACAGAAGACCTGGTTTGTGACAGTTGAAGATTTAAACCGAGCGCATGCGACAACCTCAGAGGTGGACAAGAAATAAGAAAAAGAAGAAACAGCAGGTGGCGCTATAAAGATACATTTACTAAACTTTTAATTACATGCAATTACAAACCTATTCATATCTAGGTGCTGGGTTGACAAAAACTTAGATTTTTTTTGTGGCGCAACCCCTTTACGGATAGGCAGTCAATATTTGATTGGTGGAAGTCACCTTTATAGCTTACAGAGGCACAGTCGTATGTCCACCAGCCAAGGTAGCTTTTTCCTACTGGAGTGAATGCGGCAAGGTTGCAGTACCTGGCACAGACTCAACTGTATGAATGGCGATGTACTTTGATCCTAAAAAAACTGCTGAGGGAACCTACAGATTAAAGATTCACTGCATGTATCATCCGCCATCTACAAGGCAGAGATAATGGACTTTTTTTCTTGGAGAAGTTGCATTAGTCATTCGACTGGCTTTTAGCGAACTTTTTTTTTTTTTTTTAAGTTCTGCATCCAAAGTTCGGGTTATCGAAGAATCCCGTTATGGATTCCAAATTCCGTTATGGTCCGTGGTGGCGGAATCCATAACGGGATGCTTCGATAACCCGAACTTTGGACGCAGAACTTAAAACACAAGTTCGCTCAACACTACTGGCTTTCACAAACTTGGATGAAACGTTTTCAAGGGAAAAAAAAATAAATAAAAATACACGTTCAGTTTTTCTGACTTATTACTACAGATAGACCATCCCCTGGATGCATGAGAACCTTTACAGGCATAATCCACCAAGATTCTCAGGAACGTTGCCATCCATGTTCAATAGGGGTAAGTGGTAGTCCGAAATTGTTGAATAGTCCATCGCTATTCGGGCAAACAGCCAATATCTGCTCGAATGACGAACAAAACTTGCAATTTCGAGCTGTATTTCAAAGATTTCTGGCGCTTGTCGTTGTGCACTCATGGATTGCAACATCAACAACTCGCATGAAGAGGACAAAACAATTCTTGTGTTCCCAGGCAAGATCTTAAATGTGCTCGGTCGTCAGTGTGGAAAAGCACGGCAGACCCATGAATTTTTATGATGAAAGTCAAGCTGTTCCTGGTGGCCCCACACATGGGCAGACATAGTATTGTTTGCTGCTGATAATTCCATGCTTTATGTTGACAGACGTGTTCTCAGCCAAAGCAATCCCAGCAAAACTTTTCAGACTACCTCTATTTTATCCATTAAAGGGGTATTCTCTGACGAGAATATGACTCCTGGGCGTAATCAGCCGATCGCCACGGTCCTGTCCCCGGAACCTCCAGCTGATTTTGTCGGTGGAAGCTCGGACAGCCAAGAAATTTCTAACAACCACAAGGGAAAACGTAGTATTACATAGCCACTACTCAGATAAATGGCCTTCCTTGTATTTTAAGGACAGTCCAAGTCCAACAAAATGGAAGCCGCTCATTAGCGTAGAGTGTGGGACACCGCCCTCTAGGAGAAAACCCCTTTAAATTCTTTGTGGCTCTTGTCTTAGATGTGATAAACTCTCAGTTCTCCAACAAATTGGAATATTTTAAAGGGGTTGTACGGGATTTAAAAAATAAAATAAAAAAGGGGACTTTTGTTCGGACCCTCATTCATGTTCCAGACAGTAAACAAGACGAGTTTTCAAATGGCGTCTGTTGGCGGTATGTTCTTCTCAAAGGCCTATTCACATCAGGGAATTCGTTTTGAAGGAAAATAAGAGCTGGATAGTACATATTGTGATTTTCTTGGCACAAATTGATGGTCCATGTGGAAAACAGCACAGAGCCCGAACAGAAATATCATTTGTCTGAATTAACCATTATCCATGGGCCTTGTCTGGTGTTGTGGTTTAGTTCATTCAAGCAAATGAAGCCAAACTGCAATACCAGTAACGGCCTATGGACAAGAGCGGCGCTGTTCTGGAAAAGAAGTAGACCCTTTCATCCTCTCTCAGACAACTCCTTTCCGAGACATTTTAGTCTAAAGCATTAACTGTAAAGATCAGGGGGTTTTCGAGATAGGTCATCAGTATTCGATCAGTGGGGGGGGGGGTCTGACACCCGGGACCCCCGCGGCCTTCTTCACGCTTACCAAGTAGAACGCCTGTGCTTGGCATCACAGCTTAGCTCTAATCATTTCAATGGTGTTGAGCACGATATCAAGCACAGCCACTATGCAATGTACGGCACTGTGCTTGGGGAGTACTGAGAAGGACGCAGGACTCAGAGGAGCGCCAGTGCCTTCTCAAACAGCTGATCAGCGGGGGTCCAAAATGTCAGACCCCCACGATCGGATACCAATGACCTATCCTGAGGATAGGTCATCAGTATCAAAATCCCAGAAAACCCCTTTAAACTTTTCCTGGTGCCCTGCATTTAACATGTACAGTACCTGAAACATACCTTTTTAATCTTATTTTTTTATATTCTATGCCCCTGTAAAACATCTTCATTCATATGCAAATTACAAAAGAGTCCAAGGGGCGGACCTATCGCCAACGGTGCCCAGTCACGCCCAACTGAATGGAGCCTGACTCTCAGCAGGTTTTCCGGCACCACTGAATTAACCTGCGCCCCTCCCTCTGGTCCAGAGTCCAGACGTCATCAAGCCACTGCGTGAGATTTTATCCAGTGGAGCAAACCGGGATGAACTGTGCGCCTGCGCAGGAATTCAACTAGTAGCCTGATGTCAGGACCAGAGAGAGGAGCAGGGCTCTATTTAGTTGGGAGTGTCTGAGCACTGTTAGAGATGGAACTCTTTTCAAGTAATTTGCAAATAAAATATAAAATGTTTTACAGAGGCTCAGAATTTCAAAAAATGGGTTGTAAAAGTATTTTTTGGATACTGTACACGTCAACAGCATCTCACAGTTGAACTCGCGAATTGGCGGTGGCAGACTCCTGTTAATTATATTTTCATCACCGGCTTTGCCCGTTATGGGCCATAAGTGTGTCCAAAAAATATAATTTCCATGTCACTGCATGCCTACAAAGACGACCAAGGCACGGCGTAATGTATGGCCCTAGAACAAAGAAGCTATTCTGACTTCAAAACAATCAGTTGTGGAGCTGTCACAACCTTTCTTATGTTCTAAAACATCTCCGGCATTCTGCAAAAAATGTCAGCGGGCCTAAAAAGCGGGTTACTGTATAATATGGACAATCACAAACTTAATGGAGAATCTCAGAACCCAAAGACGAAGGGGACTCATTTACACAATGACTACATTCTACAAAAGATGCACTGTCTTGAAAGAAGGCATCTTTGAAGAGAAGATCAGAACGAACGGACGGCTTTAAATCTCTCTCCACCCACTGCTGAATTCGCTGGTTAACCACAATATCCCCCACCTCACCAGCTTCCTAATCTGTTCAACTGATCTGCAACAAGCTCAGACACAAGGCCACCTTCCTTCCTTGATCCGATGCCACTTAGATACACCTACTTAAAATTAAAAACACAAAAGAGGGCAGTCAACCACGTGCCATTTCCGGTGGGTTTCCGTTAGTTTGGATTGTGTCAGGCAGAAGGGTCAAGTATTGCGGGAGAAGAAAACAAAGTCATGGAAAGAGGACATCTTCATTGTTCTGCTTTAGGATTAAAGCAGAAGCTTTTTAAAAAGACTTAAAGGGGTTATCCAGCCACTTGAAACGATTTAAAAAATGCACGGAATGCGTTAACATAATAAAAGTACCGTAATAATACTCACCTTACCAATCCCTCGACGGTTCTAGCTCTAATGCTTCCTAGGTTCCCAACCACTTTGTCCCTATTGGTTCTTGTCTACTCAAACTTGATCACTCAGCCAATCAATGGCCGCAATGATGACCCACCATTGCTAGTGCCTGGCTTCAGCAGTCGTCTGTGCCAGAGACCAAGTCTTGATGCTTTCCAAAAGAGAAACGATATAAAATATTGTAACTTGATAAAATAAATAAATGTTATAAGGCAAGCTTTCGAGACTCTGTAGTCCCTTCTTTTGGCCAGGAAATGGATTTCCTGAAGAAGGGACCTCAGAGTCTCGATTGCCTTATAACAACATTTATTTTATCAAGTTACAATATTTTATATAGTTTCTCTTTTGGAAAGCATCAAAACTTCTCACTACTGGCTTAGGCTACTTTCACACTAGCGTTAATATTTTCCGGTATTGAGATCCGTCATAGGGTCTCAATACCGGAAAAAAAACGCTTCCGTTTTGTCCCCATTCATTGTCAATGAGGACAAAACGTAACTGAACGGAGTGCTCCAAAATGCATTCCGTTCTCATACCGGAGAGAAAAATCGCAGCACGCTGCGGTTTGCTTTCCGTCCTGGGATGCAGAGCAAAACGGATGCTTCCTCCAAACAATGCAAGTCAATGGGGATGGATCAGTTTTCTCTGACACAATCGAAAACGGATCCGTCCTCCATTGACTTTCAATGGAGTCCATTAACGGATCCGTCTTGGCTATGTTAAAGATAATACAACTGGATCTGTTCATAACGGATGCAGATGGTTGTATTATCAGTAAGGGAAGCGTTTTTTTGCTGAGCCCTGCCGCATCCAGTAAAAACACTAGTGTGAAAGTAGCCTAACATGGTACCAAACCTTTTTCTTTTGAACAGAGACCAGTGGAGGACCTGGGAAGCTTCAGAGCGAGACTGCCTAATACAAAGCAAACTGAAGATATTCAACAATAAAGGTGGCCTTTTGTACCTAGTCGGTGGGGTCTCCCATCCGAGATCCCTCCGATCGGCTGTTTGAAAAGGCACCGTAGGATAGGTCATCACAAATATCCTGGAAAATCCCTTTAATGCCAGCCAAACCTGCCAATTTCAGATGTGTATGGGGGGCCGCCCAACTCTATCGGAGAAGGAAGGATTGGGCAGCTGGAATGCAGCTTGCCCAATAATACTTTCCATCTCATGGAAGGAATGTCACAAAGGCTTGCTCCTATTTACCCCTTCAGAAAACACTCAACGGCGACTGCACATGTATTTTCTTTCCTGCAGCCGGTCCATCGGTCAGACCACGTTGTGTAATGCGAGGTAGCATAAAGTTGTGTATGGGATAATGGCCTCCATCATAGGAAGCATTGGTGCATGCAGGCCTTTACGGTATGACTAGAGAGGAGCAAATCACTCAAAAATTCAATCTGGCCAAATAGCTTGAACAGCCCGAGTAGATTCTACGCGAATCAAAAACGCTCTAATTCGCCTGAAAATTCAGAGGTCTAAATTTATTTTTTTATATTTTAATACATTTTTCTCTCTCTCAGAAATGTGTCGCAAATCCAATTAGTTTAGAATCAATTTGCCCATTATTTGTTTGTCGTCTGATATTTCACTACTAGACAGGTTGCCCGCTGGTGCCCTTACACGTACAACAATTTCAACACCGAGAGAGGCCTCGCTAGTGCCAGCGGCTTTTGGCCATTCCGCTACACTAATGACTCCAGGCAATATTTCACAAATGAGAAAGCCGCCTCTCGCCTTTTGTTTTGCCACGGAAACAAGTATAATTAATTATCCTACAATGCAAATCAATTTGATCGGCTTAGCAGGGACTGCAGGGCAGAGATTCAAAGCCTCGCGAGGCGCTCTCCAGGAAATCTTACTCAGCAGGGCTTTCCCTCTGGGCATGCGATGGGCAGGAGGGATTTAGCATCAAAGAACTGACCTCCAGCAACAAGAGATAAGCTGACAAGAAAAGGACAAAGATGGCATTTCCTGGAGGGGAGACAGGGGAGGAGGACGGCGTTATGTGGAGGGGGGGCGGAAGCTCCATATACTTACACACCTGGAAGTCAATTAGGAAGAGGAATGAAAATAGACACTAATGAATAGGGGCCGGGACCCATCTACAAAGAACGGACGCCCTTCAAAGCCTAGGGTTAGACATATAATGCACGTCAGCAGGTAAAAATGCTGGGGCCGCGGCTTCCGCTGAAAACTAATAATAACAGCAAGCCATTCAGTGAATAGAGGGGGAGGGGAGGTCAGGATGACCCACTGTAACAGCCCTCCTGCACTCTACAAAGAAAAGACTGCCATAAACAGCACTTATATTCAAGGGTGTACGTACCATAGAAGTAGACCACGAATCCTTTACAGGGCACTAGATGAAGGACGTACGCACTATAAAAGAAGGCCACGCACCTGCTATAGGGCACTAGGTGAAGGGCATCCAAACCGTAGAAGTAGACGACGCAACTGGTATAAGGGCAATTGGTGAAGGGCGTACATACCAAAGAAGTAGACCATGAATCCGCTACAGGGCACTAGCTGAAGGACGTATATAACGTAAAGACAGACCATGCATCTACTATAGGGAACTTGGTGAAGGATGTGCATACCATAGAAGTAGACCACGAATCCGATACAGGGCACTAGGTGAAGGGTGTACGTACCATAGAAGTAGACCATAATCTGCTATAGGGCACTTGGTGAAGGGAGTACATACCATCGAAGCAGACCACGCATCTACTATAGGGCACTTGGTGAAGGATGTGCATACCATAGAAGTAGACCACGAATCCGCTATAGGGCACTTGGTGAAGGGAGTACATACCATCGAAGCAGACCACGCATTTGCTATAGAGCACTTGGTGAAGGGAGTACATACCATAGAAGCAGACCACGCATTTGCTATAGGGCACTTGGTGAAAGGTGTACGTACCATAGAAGTAGACCATAATCTGCTATAGGGCACTTGGTGAAGGGAGTACATACCATAGAAGCAGACCACGCATTTGCTATAGGGCACTTGGTGAAAGGTGTACGTACCATAGAAGCAGACCACGCATTTGCTATAGGGCACTTGAAGGGTGTACGTACCATAGAAGTAGACCATAATCTGCTATAGGGCACTTGGTGAAGGGTGTACGTACCATAGAAGTAGACCATAATCTGCTATAGGGCACTTGGTGAAGGGAGTACATACCATAGAAGCACACCACGCATTTGCAATAAGGCACTTGGTGAAGGGTATACGTACTATAGAGGCAGTTCACCTCCGTGTATAACCAGAGGCACAAAGAGGTACAATATAGGCCCATTGATTTCTGCGTGAATTTTTTTATAATTGGAAGGTCATACTTTCAAGGTGCCGTACATGGTGGCAGATCAGTGATGATGTCAGCCGCTTACTCAACTGTAGCAATATCTCCTGAGTCCTTCGCTCACGTGCATGCTCATTCAAGCATGCATATTTAATAGCAAACTCCACGATTCCCATGTACTGGGGTATCCAGACGGCAGGTAACGGAGAAGAGAAGGGTCCTGAACGATGCTCTTTACTAGGAACGGCCAAATAATGGAATAATTAGAATATTTTCTCCATCTACCATGAAAGTACTTATGCGTGGTTTATTCACAGGTTACACCTGCCCTAAGGCATGCTACAGTTATAGTACATGCAGGGTCAAGGGTCACAGTCTTACCGTTTCACCAAGCTTCAGCTATGACCGGTATGGCTGGAACCTACTCAAGCGAAACCACGTGACTTACAAAGTACAAGCACAAGTAAAATAGTAATGTAGATTCCATCTACAAAATGCAGTGCCAAAATACCGCCATTAAGAGATCTTGGGGTAAACAGAGATGCATTTGCGCCCGTGTAACCTTGGCAGTACATCAAGTTATATCAATGCCAGCTCTGAAATATGTCCTTAAATCTTTACTCATCACTGTTAACACGGCCATAATGAGGATAAAACCGTATCTGTGGGCCAAAGCAGTTATAGTAGTTATCACTATGTGCTCTATATCCCAGTGTGAGGCTGCATACAGACCACACACAGGCTAGCTGCCCATGGATGCGGGTTTCCAAAGTTTCGCATCATTTCCGCACCAAATTCCGCATGTGCTGGGGCCAGTGATGCCTAACCATCTGCACTCCAGCTGTAGTGAAACTACGACTCCCAGCATGCTCCAATCATTTCTACGGAGTTCTGAGAACAGCCAAGCGAGTGTGCATCTTGGGAGTCGTAGTTTTACCACAGCTGGAGTGACAGAGGTTAGCCATCAGAGTGCTAGGCTATGTTCACCGGATCACCGCCAGATCCCTATAGACCATAAGTTCTGGCATAAATGCTGGGTTTCGGACTGGAAAAAAAAAAATAAAATTACACGCACGGGTTTTGTTCTGGCCAATAGCCGGAATTTGTGCCGGATCTGCTGGACGGAGATGTGAACAAGGCCGCAAAGGGTGAAATCTGCAGGATCAATTGACATGCTGTAGATTTGAGAAATCTGCACAGCAGGTCAATTTCCGCACAGAAAATATATGCAAAGGGTACATGAGATCTGTCAAATCTCATTCACTTTGCTGCTACTGTATTGCACTGCTGTTTCGGAGGCCAGGAAGCCTTAAGATGGCTTCACACACTGCAGATTTTGTTGCGGAATTCTCCACGAAAATCCGTTCCATTCATTTGAATGGGGAGGCAAGTACGTGGATTTCTGCAAGCCTCATTTTAGGTGGACAAAACTGATTTTCAATAGCGGAAAATGATGTAACTAAATCTGAATATGGAAATCTTTAAATATGGAACCCGAAATGTTACCTGCATGAGATTTTGAGCGATTTGTAAGAGGAATGCAATCTGGATAGTGCGATAATTTATATCAGACACAAAAGCTTCTCTCCACTGCAAATTTATTACTTGAGCACCTTTAAAAAGGGTTTTCTGATATTTTGATTGATGTGGGTCCGACACCTGGGACCCCCACGATCAGCTGTTTGAGAGGGCACCAGCGCTCCTGTGAGCGCCACAGCCTACTCCCTGCTCACCAAGCACATTGTCGTACATTGTATAGCAGCTGTGCTTGATATCGCACTCAGCCCCATTCACTTCTATGGGGCTGAGCTACGCCTAGGCCACGTGACACATAAACGCGTCGTTACTTGACCTAGGAGAAGCAGAAAGGAGCACCGATACTTTCCCAAACAGCCGATCAGCCGGGGTCCCGGGGGTTAGTCCCCCCATTGATCAGATACTGATGACCTATCCAGAGAGCTGGCAGACCTGGCCCACCAAGGCATTATTACATGGCCGCTGCATGGGAAACCAATCGCTAGTACGTGCCCTGTGATAACAGCTGATCCCCATGGTCAGACGGAACTACACAATTTGGGAAGGGGGTCCTCCGATTACCCTCTTAACCCCTGATTCTAAGGAGGCCAGGCAAGCGATTTAAAAGCATTCTATTCTTCAAAAACGCTCACGCTCCCCGACTTCATTCATTACAAGCATTCGATAATAATGCATCTTTTATGTGCAATGCTATACATACACTGTGTAAGCAACTTCTCCCATTACAAGCGTGAAGCTGTGAAATTACAGCCGCCATACTAACAAAATGGTCATTTGTGTGGGGGACATGGAGAATTTAAAGCGCAGGTAGACCATAACCATGGATGGCATTCATCGAGCTCTTACTTACACAGCGCTGTATGGCTAGCATTCACACAAGCAGTCTGCAGTGACGAGCACAGTCTAAAGCACACAATGTCACAGGAAGCCATTTAAAGGAGTCAGATGAAACTAGAAAGCGCCATTTAAAGGGCTATTAGGTGGTGCCTTATCACTAGGATTGCTGGGGGTCTAGGATATGCCCCCAATGTCTGTTAGGTGTGGGTCCCACGACCGCCATATATTCCACAGCGACTGTACTTGATACTGTAGCACAATCTCATTCACTTGAGATCATGCGACCAATGGACGCGCCATCACTGGCTGCAAAGCTAAACCCTACGACCATTTCCAATAGTTGATCAGCAGGATTGCTGGGAGTTGGACCCAAACTCCGATTTGTGGATCCGTGGTTTGCAGACTGCAATACGGACACGGTCATGTGCATGAGGTTTTCAGATGAAGCGATCTGTAAATTCTACATGGAGATGGGAGTGAATGTTTGCTCAGCGGCTCGATCACCAGGTGCTCGGTGTTAATATGTCATCTATAATAGTGACTTATAGAGGGTCAAGTCTCCTCAACATGAAAGACGCATGCAGGTGAGTGCAGGATCTCGTCTGAGAAGTGTGTGCCAGTGGCGTCAGGCTAGTCACCGGCGGCACCCCCACTACCCCCCCCCCCTCAGTCCCGGCACTTCACTTCAGACTTTCTGCAAATAGCTGCAGCATGCCATAAAATCCTAACTCTGGCAGCGTCTTAAAATAAGCACGGGACTCAATGGATACGCTTCCAAGGCTCCATTCTAAGGATGGAAAGGCAGGATGAGCCTGCACAAAAGGGTGGGGGTGTATGTGATTAAAAGGTAAAAGGGCGGAAAAGGGAGAGGAAGAAAAAAAAAAAAAAAAAAAAAAAACTAATTAAAGAAAGACAAAGGAGAAAGAATGAAGGGGGCATTTAACAGCTGAGAGGGGAGGATGCCCCTCTAAAACATAAGAGTGTACTGTAACCTGTTCTAGCCCAGACATGCATGCGCGTAAAAGCAGCTCTTTGTCAGAATGCCTCATAGAGACCCCCCTAAGGGGGGCAGACGAATTCCAAGGCCGGAGCTCGGCAAAATCCTCGGAAACTGTAGCACTTCACAGCTCAGGGTGCTTTTCTAGATCAAGCGCCCCCCATCAGACTGACATCTTAATAATGAATTATGTGAGAGAACAAATAATAAATATTTATATTTTATAGTAATAAATATAAAAAAATATAAAATCTATATAATTTTATTATTCGTAAACATGCCTTGTGTGTATATACACACAGGCAAACCTTTTATAATCCACATACCTTACTGTCGGACATAACATTCATTAGGCATGTAGGCCCCAATGAACTTTTATGCTTTCCTCCTAATTCGGGCCAACATAAACAAAAGAAAAATGAGCGAGTCACGAAGGCGAACTTTTAAGAGATTTCAAACAATGGCCTCATATTTATGCAGTGAACGCAGGAGGTCTGCTGCGCCGTAAATTGTTCACTACTTGTGGGCAGCTCAGGGTCATGCTTCTATAGGTACGACGGTAGACATATACATACTAAACCTCATTACTGCATTTGTAAGACTACTAAAAAACCATACTACCCCTACCCCGCATGATTCTCCTGAACCAAACCCTTAAAGGGACGATTACAAGGGTCATATCTGCAAGCTGCATGTTATAGAGGAGAAGAAGCTGAGCAGATGGATATATAGTTTTGTGGGGGAAAAAAAAAAAAATACACTAGAACGCGTCATTTCTTCATTTATTTCCTGCTCTTTCGGTGCTTGAGTCCAGTGGGCGGTCCCACTGACTGACATGTATGCACAAACGTACTGGAAACGACTGGATAGGACCACCCGCTGGACTCCTAAGCATAGAAATAACAGCAGGAATTAAATGAGTAAATTACAAGTTTTGCTGAATCATTTCCCTTAAATCCACATATCAATCTTCTCATCTCCTCATGCTGCCTATAGATGGGACTGCATGTATAGCATGACAGGTTCCCTTTAAAGGGGTTCTCCAGGCTTTCTTGAAAATCTTGCTGTAGAGGGAAGATAGCCTGCTCGTTAGTTATCCCTCCATTGCGATCCCGATACCCTATCTCCACTGTGCTCACATGACTGCAGGGACTGGATGAAGACTCTTTCGCTCAGGTCATCACCCCCGTTCAGAGCTACAAAGAAAAAAAGGTGGGGGGTTCAGTCAGCACAACCCTATACGCAGGTGCACATTGCTATGGTGAAATACCCATACAAACGCAAAAACAAAAATGCAATGGCACTCTGCAACCAGCACTCTGCCCTGCCTCCATGCTGGATGTTGAATGAGGCATTAGTGTACATTTTGGCCAAAGCGTAATACGCCACTCACCACGTCAAGGTCGCCTCTATGAGTGGTCCCTAACGCTAGTTCCTACCTGTTATGGGCCATGACAGCCACACAAAATCCAGGGAGCGTAGGTGCAGCATGAATTACGTTTGAATTCCGGTTAGTCCGATGCGGCTGGGGGTCAGACTACCGGAGCTCACCCTATCCTGCATTGCCATATACAAGGCGTGTACCTTCTAGGTTCATCTTTTGCATTGCAAAGGGCCAAAGTCTGCAACCAAAATGCAACCTTTCTGCACAGTGTGAATGAGATTTTATGGATATGACTTTTGCCACAGACGTCACGGCAGAAATTTTTCTTTGAACTTTTTTTCTGCACCAGGGACACATTGACAATGCTTTCCTCCATTAGGGCAAGTCAGATTCCAACTTAAAAATAAAAGCAGTCTTTTTTTTTTTCCAAAGGAGAGTTTCAAAATCTGTGCCAAGGGGGAAAAAAAAAAAATCTGTGACATCAATTACCTACCAGATAACCCTTGTCTAACAACCATACTCGTTTTTCGGTGCCATTTCCAAAAACAAGAACTTCATGTTTTTGAAACTAGCCGAGGTTCTCATATCATTTTCTTCTGCAATTCAGAAAAGGAGTCAAACTGTTATTCTTCCTGTCCGAAAAGATAATTCCCTGCCTCGAATGTTATTTAAAGTGTGGGTGGAAAGACGATAGCAGGAAAACCGAGCGCTGCAAAGTTATCTATGGAGAGGAATGACGACTGATAATAGAAAAATCTTCACCCCTGGGGAGGAACTGAAGTGACCGAAGATCTCAGCATCACTTCCTGAGGACACCAAGCCAATTCCGCTAGCCAACAGTTGCAATATGGATTACTCGAGTGTTTACACAAGGTCCAGACTCCTCTTAAAGTAATCTCGAGTCAAACATTTCCTTGAGAGCTCCTGACAAACCTCAGGACTCCAGACCAAATGCCAAACGCTAGAGCACACCTACGAAAAAGCTCACGGTTCGGTGACGTGACCACTGGGATTTTTGGAATTCCTTCGGTATGATTGCCTCAGAGGCAAAGGCGGGTCTGCTAGAGAAGAATCCACGGTGGATCGATGGAAGTAGGCAGAGTCCAAGATCTGCACGGTTCTTGGTTGCAGGAGGACTGCACGTTCGTTCTCCATTCGCCCCCCCACCGAGGGTGACATTGTCTAAAATCTGTGCTTCGCAAACCCTCCGAACAAAACCCTTGTACACACATTAATTCCCAATCCGATTTAGACACCAATATGTCAAGATACAAACATCTCTGTCCCCGGCATTCAGATGACCGTTCCTTTGTATGGTGACAAACATACCCCACAGAGCAAACCTTGCTACCATTATAGAAGAAGTGTATGCGATAAACAAAGGGGGGCTTATCCGTGCGGGGCATGCCAAGCACTGAATTCAGGACGGCTTCTTATATAAAAATAAAGTGGCAGCGATGCAACGGCGCCAGCACTGTCTGGGTTAAGTAAATCTTAACATCGGGTCGTGGGAGCAATGCTCAAAAGCCCAGAGGCGAAAGAAATAAAAAAAAATAAAAAAAAACAAACTGAAACTGAAGAAGAAAACTTGGAAAAATACAGATGCTGAATTTAACTGTCCCCAGGAGCTTTGCCCTCTGCCCCCTCCTAGCACTCGGAAACTGGAAAATTCATCTCAGCGAAGAGGACAAGGACACACGCAACGACTGGCCCAAACAGCATTGACCAACTACGATCAACAGTGCTCTTTGTTTCCTCCGTCTCCCCGGTCCCTGGAATGGGCCCACTGAAAAAAAAGGGCTTACTGAAGCTGGAATGCTACAAAAAAAAAAGAAAAAAAGCTGTTTAGCCTGTGGTCTGGAAAATCCCTACCCATCCCCCACGGGTGGACACATCCAGGCTGTCCATGAGCATTCCCAAACCTCCCCTCTCTCTGTAGACACAAAAACCTATACCCTTCCCCTGACCTCGGCCCTCTCGTCTCTCCAATGTGTCCCCCTGCACTTGGCAGGAAACACGCCTCGATTCCCAAGACTGACCCACAACACAAACCAGAGACCGTTTTGTAAAAACACTCGCTGGACCGTTCTTTTTCCTGCGTGACGGACATGCAGCCTGGCTGCCGAGAGGGAACAGGTGGCACTTGTTAGCTGCAAAAATTCAGTTTGCGTATGACTTAATGATTTAATTAGAATCGGAAGGAAAACACAACAGAATCTTAAGTTAATAGCTGCTTCTTCATTAGAGGTAAAGAGCGTGAAGACAGGGCACCTGGAAGAGAAAAATACCGAGAAACCAAGTTCCCAAAATTTACTGACAGCAAAACGCCTTAAGGGTCCATTCACATGTCCGTAAGTGTTTTGCGGATCCGCAAAACACAAACACTGGCAATGTGCGATCCGCAATTTGGGGACCGCACATAGCCAGTACTATAATAGAAAATGCCTTTTCTTGTCCGCAATTGCGGACAAGAATAGGACGTTCTATTTTTTTTTCAGGAACAGAATTGCGGATCCTGAAAAAAGGATCCCGAAAATGCGGATCTGCATCCGTTTCAGCCCCATTGAAAGTGAATGGGTCCTGAAATTGCGGAACGGATGCGGACCCAAATTACGGATGTGTGAATGGACCCTTAAAGGGCATCTGTCAGCAGATTTGTACCCATGACGCTTTCTGACCTGTTACATGTGCGCTTGGCAGCTGAAGGCATCTGTGTTGGTCCCGTGTTCTTATGTGCCCGCATTGCTGAGAAAAATTATGTTTTAATACATGCAAATGAGCCTCTAGCAGCAACGGGGGCGTTGCCGTTGCATAGAGAGCAGAGCCTGATAGGTGTAACGGTCACGCCCTCTGTACTTTAATCAACAGGGCCAGGCAGTGCAAACATGATCATGCCTGGTCCTCTCACTCAAAGAGCAGAGGGCGTGACAGTTGCAGAGAGAGTAGAGCCTCAAGGTGTAACGGTAACGCCCCGGTTGCTCGTATGGGCTCATTTGCATGTATTTAAACTTTATTTTTCCATGCATACATATAACTGGTGTAAATTTTGAAATACGCAGCATGTCATGCACATTTCACCCATTGCAATGATCTGGGGCAAATCTGCGTCAAAATCCAAGATATAATCAACAAGTAAAAATATGCCGATTTTACTGCAGATATATATAAAAAAATAATAATAATCTGCATAAACGTAAGGGTGTATTGTACATCCCGATGCTGCAGGCGATTGTCGAAAGGGAAGTGTTCCCTCACTAGATAGCTAGCAGAGGACACTGCTGCTATTACATGCAACGATCTCCTGCGCAGCATGGGGAGGAGCGATCGCTATGCCATCACTCGTCCCAATGCAGGATAGCAGTGTGCCGGCGGCAGATCGTGATTACACAGTACGACCTGCTGCCGGCAAATCCAGATCTTTCAGCATACTGAAAGATCTGAATTGCCCGATGAGCAAGTATTAGACTCCCGGATGATCGCCAACGAGCGTTCATAGGAAGGCTCATTAGCGGTTATCGGGCAGAGAATCTGCCCATCCAATATACCCTTTAAGCAAAGCCAATAGCTGGTTGTAGATTTTACCGTTGGTCTAGTCCAGGGATGCCCAACCTGCGGCCCTCCAGCTGTTGAAAAACTATAACTCCCAGCATGACCTAAAAGCTGTAGGCTGTCCAGGCATACTAAGAGTTATAGTTTTGCAACAGCTGGAGGGCCGCAGGTTGGGCATCTAGTCAATTTCAAGTAATTGGACTTCCACCGTTCCAAAATGTCAAAGTATCCGACAAAGCTTTCTAGTCCATCCATGAACGTTAACGTGGCGTCACACAAATGCATGGGATGACTTGGCTCTCCATAACTGACTCCTCTACTCATGACGAAGTTCATCTGCACGTTACTCCATAAGATCCCGGGACATAATCGTTTTATTTCTATTTTTAAAGAAACAAAAAGGAAAAGGCCACAGGCAGACACAGGCATGTCAAGAGGTCAGCCCCATTCATTTAAGAGAGAAGCTGGTCCTTCTGAAAGGTCATGTACTCATAGCTTCCTGATTACAATATACTGACGGATGAGGATGCACTGAGGTCAACCAAGCTTCTACTTTTCTAGGCCGGCAACAAGGAAGAAATGTACTATTTGGTTCACTACCAGCATCACCCCCATCATAAAGAATGTTAATGATACTCATATACAAAAATCGATTCCGGGAGACTGACAAGTCTCTGCACTGCAATATCATTTTTTACCATGGCGTGGTTTATTGGGAGCTTCCTGGAAGACTGGAACGAAATTATATAGTAATTTTGTAAAAAAAAGTTTCAACGACAAAAAGTAGCACAGGGTAGCATTATGGATCCAAATCTATCTCTGGGCCTATACGGTTCCTCCTTAAGCCTCAGATTTCAAACCTATTACGGAGTTATTCATTCATAGGGCTCATTCACATGACCATAAGGCCATCATGCCCGTGTTGCGGACCGCAAACAGCAGGTCTGCAATACATGGGCACCGGCGGAGTTGACTTGAATGTGTCCGCGATACGCAAAGTACAGCAAAAGATATAACATGTCCTACCTTTCACAGAGTGGAGGCACGGATCGGAAACCCTCGGAAGCGCTTCCGTGGGCTTTCGGGTCCGTGCGTCCGCTCCACAAGAGACAGGACACGGACTATCTTTGGCTGTATTTTGCGGAACCATTCAAGTCAATGGGTCCGCACGGCAATATGGAATTCACACGGCCGATGCTCTCGTATTGCAGACTGCTATTTGCGGTCCACAACACGGGCATGGCAACCATACAGTCGTGTGAATGGACCCACATGAGGATTGGTCCTAGGAGAGGGAAATACAGTGTCATACGACACTATGCTGCAGCACACAGTCACACACGCTGTGTTCTCTGATCGGCAGGGGCGCTGGGAGTTAAACCTCCGTCAATCTGATATTAATGACCTATCCTGAGAACAGATTATCAATATTACAAAAGGGACAAGTCCATCAAACAAAAAGGGTGTTTTTTTTTGTAAATTCAATGGGGGAGATTTATTATACGTTTTCCTGCTGTAAAGTTTTTTGCATTTTCCAACGCATTTGCCACTTTTGCAAAAAGGTTGGGGGGGGGGGCATGGGTAGGAGGAGACAGGCTGTGTGAGGGACCTCCAAAACTAGACTCATTTAACAAAATGTGCACATTACACCAGATATCTACTCCAGCACCTGGCTGGAGTACATTTTATTTCTAGTGCAAGGGTGGCTAGACAAACTCCTCTTAGTAAATTTGTCAAAAAAATTTTGCCAGCACGGTGCCATGACACACAATGCCAGTGTTAAAGGGGTTCTCCGGGAATTAAGGAAATGAAAATAGGTAAATATTACTTTATTATAAATATATTCCCAAATACCTTTCATTAGTTATAATGGCTCCTTTTGTCTAAGGAGCAATGATTAGGAAGAACAAAATGGCCGCCATCCTATCAGTTCACACAAAACCTGTCCTGATCACACATGAGGACAAGTTACTTCACAACACTGAGGTAAAGAGCTGCCTCATCCTCCTCTCCGACTTGTCAGGGATTATGGTCCTGAATACAGATGAGAAGATCTTCAGCTGAATCTCTGTAGGAATGGAGATCATGAGGAGACATGAAGTACAGAGAGGAGGGACAGGACAGACAGTGGTAACGGAGACTGCCTACAAGTGCTGCTGCTCATCAGCCACATCTGCTCATGAACTCTATTCCTACAGAGATTCAGCTGATGACCATATTAAACTGTATTCAGGATCATAACCCCTGACAAGCAGAGAGGAGGATGAGGCAGCTCTTTAGCACAGTGTTGTGAAGTAACTTGTCCTGCTATGCGATTAGGACAGGTTTTGTGTGCACTATTGTGTGACAGTGGCCATTTTGTTTTTCCTAATGATTGCTCCCCAGACAAAACGAGACATTCAAACTAATGTAAGGTATTTGGGAATATATTTATAACGAAGTAATATTTAAGTATTTGTATTTTCTTAATTCCCAAAGAACCCCTTTAAAAAATCCATCCCCCCCACCCCTAAAATATTCATTTTCATTTCCGTAGAACTAGACCATTGAAAATTGAATACGACATATTTCCTTCTGTAGCAATCAACACACACGGCAAGGCCAACTATATAGATGGGTAATCCAGTGTGCTGCTGTGAGGGAATGTTGCTATCTGCAGGATAATCTTCATTATAATAATAGGTGTAGACTTGGGATAGCAGTATGACAGCTTGATTATTCTCTTGACAGGCCTAGATAAAGATACCCACAGAAGAGCATTGCATTCATTAGCGTAATGTGTGATGCGCCAATTAAGTCACTACGGGGGAAGGGGGTGGTTTTCTCTGGCCGCAGGGATCGTCTGACAGTGAGGTTGTTTTCTGTCCAAATTAAGAGAAAGTTAAAGGGGTTATCCAACCCCTATAATGACGCCCTCCAACGTCCAGGCACCTCATATAGGTTATATAGGGTGCGGGGATCAGGAGAGACACGGTTGCTGGGGAGCGGGGTGATAACCTATATATGCCTGGGCATTAGGTGGGGGTCATTATAGTGACTGGATAACACCTTTAAAAGAGCCAGGGCAGGAAGCAGAACACGTGGAGAGACTTTAAAAAAAATTATATCCAGAGAACCATCCACCTGGAAAATTACATTGAATATTCACATATATGTTGTTAATTTAAGAGTTGAAAAATTAAAAAAATAAATAAATAAATTATGGAAATGTCTCTTTAAGGGGCAGCCGCTGTGTAACCGTGCTGACACGACATGACATGAATACAGCAGCAATTGTCCTTTTCTTTAGGTCTTGCCGATGTAACATCACATTCCACCATCTGCAGTGTTTAAGGGGAAACGGCCTCCCCTAAAACACATTCCTCACAAGCAGGCTGACTTCATAATGCAGCCTTGTTTTCTCAAACACAATTCTCTTTATTTTCCCAAAATTCCAGCAGGAGTAGGCGGTGGATTATGTAATTTCATCATCTGTACTCTTCCAGATCTATGGGAAAAGTCTGGATTCAGGATCCAAAATCCTGATTTTGTATAGTTGAAAATGTGAAAAATGTCATTCAGGGAATAAAATTCTCAGTGTCAATAAGACATACTTCACTGATAAGGGCACGCCCTGGCACAGCGGGTGAAAGAGTTTGTGCAGCAGCTTCTAAGCCCGGCCTACTCGATCCAATTTATTGCACAATTCCACGTTTCCAAGGTTTTAAAAGCTAAAACTACTAAATAGCCTGGGTACGTTTTGCTTGACATGTTTTGGGAGGTGATCTCTACTCAGACAGTCCGGGCCACCTCAAGGCTCTATTACAGAGCTGGCCAACCTGTGGCTCTCAAGCTGTTGCAAAACTACAACTCCCAGCATGCTCAGTCTGCCTACAGCTATCAGCCTACAGCAGAGCATGGTGGGAGTTGTACTTTTACAACAGCTGGAGAGCCGCAGGTCGCCCAGCCCTGCTCTATTAGACTACTGATGTTCAGGGAAGACATGCGGCAATTAACGCTAAACATGCTGATCGGCGCCCGTTTGCACCGATATATTACAAAGGCAAATGCACGGTGAATGGAGGGGGGAATGATCGCTACCGCAGTTGTTCCTCCCTCATTCAGTTCTATTGATTGGCTATACAGATTTGCACCTCTTTCATGGTGAATGAGGGTACGGCCACACAGCACAGTTTAAAGGGCATCTGTCAGCAGTTTTGTACCTTTGACACTGGCTGACCTGTTACATGTGCATTGGCAGCTGAAGGCATCTGTGTTGGTCCCATGTCCATATGTGCCCGCATTGCTGAGAAAAATAAGAGTTTTAATATATGCAAATGAGCCTCTAGGAGCAACGGGGGCGTTACCGGATCTGCGCTCTCTGCACTTTAGGAGAAGTCAGGACCAGATGTGATCACGTTTACACTGCCTGGCCCTGTCCGTCCAAGTGCAGAGGGCGTGGGAGCTGCAAAAAGAGCAGAATCTCTAGAAGTAACGGGGGCATTGCCATTACACCTAGAGGCTCTGCTCTCTCTGCAACTGCCGCACCCTCTCCACTTTGATTGACAGGGCCAGGCAGTGTAAAGGTGACCACATCTGGTCCTGACTTCTCCCAAAGTCTTGTACTTCCCCACGCACTTCAGTATACAGCGCAGGCGCAGTACAGAATAGAGGCTTGCCCAATGTTCTCTTCTGTACTGCGAGCCTCTTTCCTGTACTGAGCCTGCACCCGATAATGAATCTCCCAGCGCAGCATGAGGCTTTAGAAGTCACTATCAAAGTGCAGAGGGCACGGCAACTGGAGAGAGAGCTCAGCCTCTAGGTGTAATGGTAACGCCCCCGTTGCTCCTAGAGGCTCATTTGCATATATCAAAATTTCATTTTTCTCAGCAATGCGGGCACATATTAACATGGGACCAACACAGATGCCTTCAGCTGCCAAGTGCACAGGCAACAGGGTTGTCCATATACGCCCTACTGGAGCATATGAATAGAATGCGATCCCTGCTCATGACCCTGTCATGTAAGCGCGGCTCCCCCTCTGGCAGACATCATTTGAATGGCCACCATGTAGACCTACATTTCTAATACGACGTGTCTGGCCAGTGAAAGCTTATCTCAGCGCGGTCAGCCGCTTGTTGAGGACTATGCGGCAAACAGCAGATGCGGTGGCCACATCCTGAGACTACTCACCGCTCCAAAAGTCTATGACGGATATAGAATTAGCAAACTTCTCCTAGTCAGACCGTGAAAAGGAAACACATAATCTGACATTCCATGTGGAGAACGACAAAACGTGGAATGAAGTCCAAAACTTCTATGACAACAAACTGAAAAAACATTGGCTTTATAACCGGCAGGTATGCCATCAGGAAACTGGCAGTGCGGGCGAGGTATTTCCAGGCGCTGCGGCTGCCAAGTAAATCAACCCAGACTAAATAAGTGCGCATTATGCCTTCATCCTCCCGCTAAACACAATCGCTCTCATTTCACATAGGTTATAGGAATATAATACAAGACGGAAGAGGATGGGACGGAGGTGGCACTTCCTAAAAGCTCAAGGAGATATAAGTCACATATAAAAGTGTGCCTGTCCCAGTTCTCTGTTGGTGGGTGGGTGGGTGGGGGGGGGGGGGGATTTCCTGGAAACCTCAGTTGCATGCATTTAGTGGCAGCCGACACCCAAAAAAGATAAAAAATATATATTTTTTATGCACTTATATAGCGCTGACATATTCCGCAGCGCTTTACATCAACATGAGGCTGTTCCCAATGGGGCTCACAATCTACCGTATATAAAAACTTAGATTGTGAGCCCATTTCGGGACAGTTGGATGTTAATACATGCGCAAAGCGCTGCAGAATATGTCAGCGCTATATAAGTGCATAAAAAAATATAAAGAAAAATAAATGAATTATATATATAACCAGCCACTTGAGCAGACAAATGCTGGGGTGCACGCTCAATTCTCCAGGCATCTTGGAGGACGGGATACTGGAGGCATGACTGGTTTCTACTGCGCCGACGGCGAACACTGGATAGGACGTCGATGCAGCAGAAAACAGAAGGGGAGCGCACACACCCAGCAGGACGGGGTTTGAAGATGGAGCCATTTTCTATGATGCCATCTATAGGGGCCAGCACTGCCAAAACAGAGCATAGGCGCCATTTACAGGAGGAGCAGCCCCGTCCTAAGGCCACCTGGCACGAGTGCGCGTTAACGGACATAAGACCGGCATGAATTTCCAGGCGTTTCTGCACCATAGCTGCAATTTCTAAATGCGGATTTTGGTGTGGATGAGTCGGATGACGGTAGGCGCAGTTTTGCCACGGATCTTGTTCCTCATTGGAAAAGGGTGAAATCCACAAACATAGGCCATAATGCAGATTTGGAAATCTGGACGGAAAAAAAATATATATATTAAAATCTGCAAAGTGTACACGAGATCTGTGTAATCTCATACCCTTTGCAGGTACTGTACTGCTGTGGTCTTTCCGCAGTGTGCGCGGGTGGCCTAAACCAGCAGGGCAGAAACACTACGGAACAAACTGATTGACGATATCGGGAGCAGTCACGGGAGACCAAGTAAACTATACATGGTGCAAAGTTGAAAGCCCCTTTAACATTGCTTGCCTACTGCTAAGATTTTCAGAAAAAATAAATAAAAGCCGAATATGTGCGCAGCAGCTGAGCAAAGGCACCACCTGGATCTGACAGCGCCGTCCGTAACTCCCCAGCAACAAGGAACCGCCTGGTGTTCACACACAACCTCGGTTCTGAGCAACAAGATGAAGACTTATTTTCTCGGTAATAGATGCACAATTAACCAATATAAGCAAAATGTGAGACATCGGACGTATTTGCCTGGGAGCCAGGAGACTGGGAGGAAATCTGGTTCTAATCCCCGAAATCTGTTATTAACTACGTGTTCCCTTTGTGCATGAGCTACTAAAGAAATCGCCTCTACCTGGGAGGAGGGTTCCCCCTCTGCAATTATTCCTCAGTTTCCCAAGACAAAAGGAGCAAAGCTGCAAAATTATACTCTGTGCACAAGGGGTGGAGCGGAATAGTAAACCGTAAAACGTAAAGTTATTGAGACTTCTGTCTGGAGCTACCAAGACGTGGATCAGCTGAAGCGCCATTCATACGGCCATTGGTCGTACAGGGAAATTTCCCGGTGGACCGATGCGAGGGGGGGGGGTTCCATCGCCAAAGCCCTTCTCATGGCCACTGACTGGGTACATATGATCTGATGCTCTAAACATTAATTTTTGCTAGAAGCATCAGGTACTTATGAACTCAGGTGCCTTCATGAACTCAACTGTATCACTGTCCTCAGGATGCAGATACAGTTGAATACTGGGGTTCAGACAGCAGTATTTTGTGCTGCACTGTGGTATTTGGTTCTGCCGGGGCGGGGATAACTTTAACCAAGCGGAATACCTCTTTAAGTGGCTCAATGATAGTCTAGGCTGAATTCACATGTAGCAGATTTGTTGCAGAAATTTCACTGACTGTCCCAATCACGCTGAAATCCATCGGCTGGCCGCAGAAACAAGTCCAAAGGATTTTTCACAAGCGGCAAATCTTAGCAACAAGTCTGCTGCATTTGCAAGATCACCCTGAGATCCCCAAACAACACGCCTTGGAACAACGTTTGGAAGTCTAGACTGGAGGACACAAAAGGGGCCCATGCCAGGGCCTCCAGCACAGGACTGTGTTAGAGCTCAGTACGAGTCCCGTGTCCTATGGATCCTTGTAAATGAAGCCGCCATAGGTGTGTAGGCAGGGTATATGTCAGCTCTGGCCAACATTTAGTGAAGGCACCTTCAGCACTTGTGGTTTCTCAGGACAAATACTGGTCCATTTCTGGTCACAAGACCATGTTAACATACACAGAAGCATGGAGAACCTCAGGTACAGCCGGAAAGTGGTTACTGAACCTTAAAGGGTCTGTCCTAGGGCTGAAACGATTACTCGATTAAATCGAGTAATTCGACACAAAAAAATCATCGATGCAAATTTTTTGCATCGATGATTCGTTTGTGTCACGTGACCACGGAGCGGGAGTGAAGCGTTTGCTATTACTCCCGCTTGGTGGTCTCCCGCTGGCTCGGAATACTCATCTTTCCAGCAGGGGGCCTCCAGAAGCTCCACAGCATGTCTATGGTCCCGCGCTGCTCTGCGCCTGACGTCACACAGCGCGTCAGGTCACGGCGCGCCTACGTCGGTAGGTCAGTTCAGCGCGGGACCATGGATATGCTGTGTAGTGTCCGGAGGCCCCCTGCTGGAAAGGTAGTGAAACTGAGGGGGTGGGGGCCGACTAAAGCCGGGCGCCCGGAGTGCACAGCGTCATAGCGACCAATGACGCTGTGGACTCCCGGTGTCAGGATGAGTAGGGCAGCAGAGATGATGGCACTGGGGTGGGGGGAACAGATGATGGCACTGGGGTGGGGGAACAGATGATGGCACTGGGGTGGGGGGAACAGATGATGGCACTGGGGTGGGGGGAACAGATGATGGCACTGGGGTGGGGGGAACAGATGATGGCACTGGGGTGGGGGGAACAGATGATGGCACTGGGGTGGGGGAACAGATGATGGCACTGGGGTGGGGGAACAGATGATGGCACTGGGGTGGGGGGAACAGATGATGGCACTGGGGTGGGGGGAACAGATGATGGCACTGGGGTGGGGGGAACAGATGATGGCACTGGGGTGGGGGAACAGATGATGGCACTGGGGTGGGGGAACAGATGATGGCACTGGGGTGGGGGGAACAGATGATGGCACTGGGGTGGGGGAACAGATGATGGCACTGGGGTGGGGGGAACAGATGATGGCACTGGGGTGGGGGAACAGATGATGGCACTGGGGTGGGGGGAACAGATGATGGCACTGGGGTGGGGAGAACAGATGATGGCACTGGGGTGGGGAGAACAGATGATGGCACTGGGGTGGGGGAGAACAGATGATGGCACTGGGGTGGGGGAGAACAGATGATGGCACTGGGGTGGGGAGAACAGATGATGGCACTGGGGTGGGGGAGAACAGATGATGGCACTGGGGTGGGGAGAACAGATGATGGCACTGGGGTGGGGGAGAACAGATGATGGCACTGGGGTGGGGAGAACAGATGATGGCACTGGGGTGGGGAGAACAGATGATGGCACTGGGGTGGGGAGAACAGATGATGGCACTGGGGTGGGGGAGAACAGATGATGGCACTGGGGTGGGGAGAACAGATGATGGCACTGGGGTGGGGAGAACAGATGATGGCACTGGGGTGGGGGAGAACAGATGATGGCACTGGGGTGGGGAGAACAGATGATGGCACTGGGGTGGGGAGAACAGATGATGGCACTGGGGTGGGGAGAACAGATGATGGCACTGGGGTGGGGGAGAACAGATGATGGCACTGGGGTGGGGAGAACAGATGATGGCACTGGGGTGGGGAGAACAGATGATGGCACTGGGGTGGGGAGAACAGATGATGGCACTGGGGTGGGGAGAACAGATGATGGCACTGGGGTGGGGGAGAACAGATGATGGCACTGGGGTGGGGGAGAACAGATGATGGCACTGGGGTGGGGGAGAGCCGGCGGCACTGGGGTGGGGGAGAGCCGGCGGCACTGGGGTGGGGGAGAGCCGGCGGCACTGGGGTGGGGGAGAGCCGGCGGCACTGGGGTGGGGGAGAGCCGACAGTCTATTAATTCATTTTTTCTTATTAGATTACTCGATTAATCGTAAAAAATAATCGATAGAATACTCGATTACTAAAATATTCGTTTACTGCAGCCCTAGTCTGTCCCATGAAAAATATTCTGCAGTTTTCAAACCGGCACCTGAATCTGAATACCTTTGTAAT
Source organism: Bufotes viridis (assembly GCA_033119425.1). Taxonomy (NCBI): domain Eukaryota; kingdom Metazoa; phylum Chordata; class Amphibia; order Anura; family Bufonidae; genus Bufotes; species Bufotes viridis. Next base: position 127,289,760 of record CM065596.1, read on the forward strand.
TGCATATAATTATAAATTTAGTATAGCCACCGAGTTATTCAATAAAATCTATCTGTATAGCGCCACCTGCTGTTTGTTTTTTCCCCTTATTTCTTTGTCCAGCTCACTGAGATGGCCGCACATGCTCAGTTTTATCCTTTAACCGTCTCCCGAGTTGTGATAGAGTGAGAGCTGCAACAGCAGAAAGGACACGCCCCATGAGCTGTCAGCTTGATATAGACATCCACATTAATGCTTATATGCAGCTCGAAGGGACACGTGAAGCACGCCTGAAAAGCTGGTGTAAACGCAAGGTCTACCAGGTGCTACTGACCACACAAGACACGCCTGACATGCAAATATTATCTTCACCGATACTGGAAATCAGGGACAGCAGATTTATATATAGAGGAACCGACAGGAGGCGACATAAAACACCAGAGACTGCGGCAGGTTTAACCAATCGAGGGGCAAGCGTGACTCATCAATACAACCGGCATTAGGGCCTTAGGCCTCATGCACACAGCAGTTGTTCGGGTCCGCGTCCGAGCCGCATATTTCGCTTCACTTCAATGGGGTCGCAAAAGATGCTGTGCTGTCCGCGTCCGTTGCGTGCCCCCGCAAAAAAAATATAGCATGTCCTATTCTTGTCCGTTTTGCGGACAAGAATAAGCATTTCTATAATGGGCCGCGTTCCGTTCCGGAGCAGCTTCCGTGTTTTGCGGATCCGCGGCAGATATGCTGCAGAAATGTCTGCAACTAAAAATCAGGTCCATTCACTTAAAAGAGGTCCCCACATGAATGTCTGCAAGCTCCATTCACATGAATGAGACAGAAATGGCCACAAATCTGCCGTGTGTGAATACGGTCTGAAATCTGCCTCCCATTTCAAAGGGCATAAGCTACTTCTACATCCCCCATGATTTATACTGCAGCTTTTGATTAAGCACAATTCAACCATGTGACTTTTTTTTTTTTTTTGGTGGAACTTCCATTAGAGGGATATTCCGGTTATAACTTGGCTATTTTTGGCTTTTCCCATAAAAATGAAATCAATGCATTTCCAACCAGCCAACCCATCCATTTCTGGGGGCTCCACAGGGTATGGGGCCCCTGTTCTTATTACCAGTCGGGGTCCTACCGGTAGGAGCCCAGTTATTTCATTTTAAGTTATCTCATCACTTGTTATAACTAGAATACCCCTTTAAACTCGGATATGGCATGTACCATTAGTTTATAAGCCTGACTGTAAACTTCTGGGACAAGTCTCCATCTGTAAAGCCCCTTTCACACGAGCGAGTTTTCCGCGCGGGTGCAATGCGTGAAGTGAACGCATAGCACCCACACCGAATCCTGACCCATTCATTTCAATGGGGCTGTGCACATGAGCAGTGATTTTCACGCATCAGTTCTGCGTTGCGTGAAAATCGCAGCATGTTCTATAATCTGCTTTTTTCACGCAGCTCTGGCCCCATAGAAGTGAAATGGGCTGTGTGAAAAGAGCATTGCATCCGCAAGCAAGTGCGAATGCGACGCGTTTGTTACTGATGGTTGCTAGGAGATGTTGTTTGTAAACCTTCCGTTTTTAATCACTCGCGTGAAAAACGCATCAAAATGCATTGCACCCGCGTGGAAAAAACTGAACAACTGAGCGCAATCGCAGGCAAAACTGACTGAACGTGTTTGCAGAATCGCACGTTTTTAACTGAACGCTTCCGCACCTAATCCGTCACGCTCGTCTGCAAGGGGCCTAAGACCTAACTGGTGGCTACCGGGGTCCTTATGGGCGAGATTGGACAGATTCTCAATGTCTTTTACAGAGCTCGTTTAATGATTCCACTTCCCATGGTATTAGTTCAGGGACTTTCAGAGCAGTTCAGTAAAAGTTCAGTGGGCGCATGGAAGGGTCCAGCAGGAAGGGCACGGAAGGTAGACAAAATAACGCGATCTAAGAGCTCCGCACAGTTACGCCAAGGGCCGGCAGACTGCTTTGAAGACGTCTCTATTCTGGTAGTTCATCTACGCAATGGCAGAAAATAGACTGATCTTTAGGAATGTCCCCAAAAATACCACGGACAGACGTGATGCCGTCCCCGAGAAAGAACCTGCGTTCAGGTCTGGACTAGCAGCACAGCTCATACTGGAGACTGTCACCTTTCCTGGCAGGCGGGGTGAGCAGGGGACAGGGGCCCGAGCAGATGGCGCGCTCACTCACACAGGGCCTGGGGGCGCCAGGCATTTTAATTGCTGCTTTGGTGAGGGAAAAATTAAAAGGTCTAATTACACAAAGGTATAATCAGGTCTTTGGACCTCATTCATTATGGACGGTTTCCCAGTAGGTATGCTCGCCGTTTTGTTTTGTTTTTTTACATTTTTTGTAAGAACTAAAGGGGAAAATGTATAATTTGCCTTACGCCTCTTTTTGGCATAGAAAAGTAGAAAAAATCCACCGGATTTGCAACTTTTTAATACACAAGACTTTTCTGGTTGCAATCTGCATTTTACCTTGCCCTCGACAAGTCTACGAAAAGGGGGCGTGTCGAGGGCGTTGCCCCTCAGCTAAATAATCTTTATTTACGCCAGAGTCTGCCGAAATCTGCACTAGGTCCGAGGTGCCGTGGATTTAATGCCAGCGCAACAACTGTCGGAGGCAACAAAACGCAGTACAATGTATGAACTTTTAAAAGCCGTAGCATGCCCCGTTTCTTTCCTATACAGTACATAGGGCCATTTCCACCTGAAGCTAGTCATGATACACATTAAGCCTACATGCATACGGCAGTGGTTTTTTGCGGCCTCCGTTCCGTTTTTTTTGCGGATCTGATGGTTTCCCATTCATTTCTATGGATCCGTTAAAAATGAGGATGCCTCTTCCGTTGCCTGTCCGCGTCCACATTTTACGTCTGCATAAAAAATATGGCATGTCCTATTCTTGTCCGCAAAAAACGGTTTGCGGACTCATAGAAGTCAATGGGTCCGCAAAAAATGCGGATGACCAACGGAAGCCATCAGTTTGTCATCTGCATCCATCCGTTTTGGTTTCTTGGAAACTACGGCACTTGTACAGGTACTTTAAGAAACTGGTTTAAGCCATCCGTCTTTTTTTTTTTTTTTTGCGGATCCGCAAAAAAAAAAAAAAAAAAGCGGAAGACACACGGAAACACAACCTACAAAATTTGCGGACACACGGAACGGATGTAGATGTGAAAAAAAAGGATCCACGATTTGCAGACAGCAAAAAACAACTGTCGTGTGCATGTAGCCTAAAGGGCATCTCTCAGCAGATTTGTACCTATGACACTGGCTGACCTGTTACATGTGCACTTGGCAGCTGAAAGCATCTGTGTTGGTCCCATGTTCATATGTGCCCGCATTGCTGAGAAAAATGATGTTTTAATATATGCAAATGAGCCTCTAAAAGCAACGGGGGCGTTGACTCTATGCACCATCATACATGGTCCTGTCAAAGTGCAGAGGACGTGGCAGTTGCAGAGAGAGCAGAGCCTCTAGGTGTAACGGTAACGCCCGTTGCTCCTAGCGGCTCATTTGCATATATTAAAACATAATTTTTCTCAGCAATGCGGGCACATATGAACATGGGACCAACACAGATGCCTTCAGCTGCCAAGAGCACATGTAACAGGTCAGCCAGTGTCATAGGGACAAATCTGCTGACAGATGCCCTTTAATAAGTTAGGCACATCTCACTTTTTAACGTATTTCTTCGTCTCCTTCTGGGCTCGCTCTGCTCTGCACTGATGAGGGGCAATCACTGCCTTAGCGTCGATCCTAAATGTTATCTCAAAGGCCTATTTATAAGGGCTCGTTCAAACGACTGTATGGTTTTGCGGTCCGCAAAAAACGGATAACATCTGTGTGCCTTCCGTTTCTTGCAGAACGGAACATCTGACCCCTAATAGAACAGCACTATCCTTGTCCCTGATGCGGACAATGATAGGACATGTTCTAACTTGGAACGGAAATACGGAAACGTGCTGTATTTTACCATTTTAGTGACGACTCAAAATAAATCTGATGTGTGAACACAGTGAAGGGTGCAGTTACCAGCTCTTTCCACTACATAATGTATTGTTGTGCGGCCATTTAGGCACAAAAATGACACATATTAGGCCACGCCCCTTTCTTGCAAAGGCGCGCCCTTTCCTCCTTTTCATAAATTGGAAAACAAATTAGAAGATTTTTGCACACATTTGACAATTTAGAGCAAGAAATGCTCAGTCCATGACTATAAGAAATAAGGACACTATGAACAGGTCCATGTACTGTACTCCTTATGAGCGGCTTTTTTTGGCCCCTGTCGGGCGGGTTATTAATATACTATTTTTTCACTGTAAAGGAGAGCACAGTTGGGCAGTGCAAAAAAAAATATAAACTTTCCACACACCGTATACTGTTATACAAAGGTAGCCTACTGGCAAGGTATATACCTACACGGCACAATAACGCAAGGGTTATACCTCCAAGCAGGGCGGAGCGTTGTGGGCTGAAACGGTGACAGGTAGGAAGCAGGGGTAACCGACAAGCAAGGTGCCAGCCACAGACTGGGGTCATATGCAGGGTGTCAGAAGGTTTTCAATGTGGCAGCAACAGCCGGGCGTGTAGCAGGCCGAAAGGCAGGTGGGTACATGGTTTACAGGTGGGTGGTCAGCTGCCCATGGTACTGTGCCAAAGACTATGTGAAAGCAAGAGAGTGGTCGCTAGAGGCAGCGTATGCCAAACCCACAGCACCCAGGCTGGAAGCAAAGGGACCGGGTGCAAAATCAGCAACAAGACTGACATGTAGCAGACAAGGACGGCAGCAAAACCGGGGCGCACAGAGACGGGCAGGGCGGCAGCAAAACCGGGGCGCACAGAGACTGGCAGGGCGGCAGCAAAACCGGGGCGCACAGAGACGGGAAGGGCGGCAGCAAAACCAGGGCGCACAGAGACAGGCAGGGCGGCAGCAAAACCGGGGCGCACAGAGACGGGCAGGGCGGCAGCAAAACCGGGGGGCACAGAGACGGGCAGGGCGGCAGCAAAACCGGGGGGCACAGAGACAGGCAGGGCGGCAGCAAAACCGGGGCGCACAGAGACGGGCAGGGCGGCAGCAAAACCAGGGCGCACAGACAGGCAGGGCAGCAGCAAAACCAAGTTGCACAGAGACGGACAGGGCGGCAGCAAAACCCGGGGCGCACAGAGACGTACAGGGCGGGAGCAAAACAAGGGTGCACAGAGACAGGCAGGGCGGCAGCAAAACCAGGGCGCACAGACAGGCAGGGCAGCAGCAAAATCGGGGTGCACAGAGACGGGCAGGGCGGCAGCAAAACCCGGGGCGCACTGAGACGTACAGGGCAGCAGCACTGTGTATTGTGGTGTCCACAACAGAGATTGTGTATTCACGGCCCCGGGGGATGGAAAGAGCTGCTCATAACATCAGAAGCAATTATGTGGTGTGGAAGGAAACCAGAGGGAATGTGTCACCCGAGGCCGGTGACAGGAGAGGAGCGCTGCTGTGAAGCTGGCACCATGTACTAGGGTGCGTGTGGACAATCCCAAACAGCGTGGTGCCAAGCTGTAAATCGCCCAGTGCTGGGGTAGACGACTCCACTGTGCGCTGCGACAAGAAATGTCTCACAACCAACATAGGCAAAATGAAGACCATCGAAACCTGCCGGGGACCTCAGTGCCTATTCTATCTGTGAGGTGACCAAGACTCGCCCATCACTGATTAGGAGAGGGCTACATGGCAATTTTGGTCACCTGGCATCAAAGGGGTATTCCCACCTCAGATATTGATGGCATATGGCTAGGCTATGCCCTTAGTGTCAGACAGGTCTGGAACCCGCTGCTATCTCCAGAATGGGACCCCCAAAGTGAAGGAGGGAGCACTGTGCATACACGGCCACCCAAAAGTAACCAAGCGCATGCGCAGCTATTTCCAGCAGTCCCATACCAGTGAATGGAGGGGTGGCTGCACATGCGCAGAACTCTCCATTCACTGCTATGGGACTTCCGAAAATAGCCGAGCATGCGCAGCCATCCTCTAGTCACCGTTATGGGAATTCCGAAAGTAGCTGAGCGCTGGCTTAGCTATTTCCGGGATGTCCCATAGCAGTGAATGGAGAGCATGCCGTGTATGTGCAGCACGCCCTCTTTGGCTTCGGATGCCCCTGTTCTGGACCTAGAAGTGGGGCCAGAGGTGGTACCCGCACCTATCATCCCAGCGAATCCGGACAATAATAGGACATGTTCTATCCCTTTGTGGAATGGACATACGAAAACGGAATGCACTTATCTTCATTCCGTTTTTTTTTTAATAAGGACCGTATGCGGAACCATTCATATCAATGGGTCCACAAAAAAAAAAAACACGGAAGTTACAACATGTGCATTCCGTTTCCGTACGTCTGTTCCACAAAAAATTAACAGACAAGGAGAGGACTAGTCTATAAGGGGCCCGCTGTTCTGTTCCGCAAAATATGGAATGCACACGAACAGCATCCGTTTTTTTTTTAGCGGATCCTGAAATACATACGGTCGTGTGCACGAACCCTTATTGTCTGCGTAATGGACAAGGATACGACTGTTCTATTAGGGGCTCGCTGTTCTGCAAACTACGGACGTCCGTGTTTTTTGTGGTTCGTGTTTTGCAGACCATAGTCGTGTGCATGAGCCCTAAGGTTGGAAACCACATTGGCTGCTGTCACTCAGGGTGGCCTGGTCACAGTCCCCGGGTCAGCAGGACCACCCCTGTGACAGCCCTGGGGGCACAGGTCACTCACCCAGATGCAGGGTCAGGTTGATGGAGTGCGGGTACTGGATCCCGGCCAGCATGGTCTGGCTCTGCCACCACGTCGTGTTCGCCTGGGTGTTGTAGTCGGTGAGGTACTCGGCGCCGTGCTGCTGCTGGGGCTGGCTGCTGTCGCACAGGTGGCAGGACTTGGTGACCCCGGTGACGCCGGTCTGGACGCAGTACTCCTCGGGCGGGGAGCCGCAGCTGTTAGTAGCCACCACAGTCACGTTAAAAGCGGCGTTGATAAATTCGGGCATGCAGCGCTGCGGCCGGCCGCCCTCCGTGCACTCGTCCATGGCGGCCCGGGCTGCGTCCACAAGGAGCAACAGGGCGACTAACACGGGAGGCCGCATGTCCGGGGCTCGGTATGCTGGGCAACTACGGGAAACACACGGGAAGGGTCGCAATCAGCCGGGAGAGACGCGGAGGGGCAGCGCTCATAGGTGGCAGCGCCGGCCGACCTGCACCAACTTCTCCGGAAAGTTTCTCGGCTCCTCGGACAGAGCGGGACAGGACAGGAGAGCGTCCGGCGGGTGGATCAGTATCCCGGGGAGGTGTAGTGCTCCGGCTCCCGGGACCTGGCTCTGGGCGGGGGGGAACAGACTGTGTGCTGCGCTCTCCTCTATGGGGCAGGATAGAGGGGCCGGACGAGGACACGGGGTGGGGGCTCTGGGATCGCGGTGCAGCCTGGGAATGAATGTGAATGAGCTGGAACCTGGATCCCGGGAGCTGGGACTGCCCTTCGGCACTTTCCGGAAATGTTCGCGGAGCGGGCCAAGTACTTCATGGGGGGGTGGGGGCCCGCTTACCTGACTAGAGATAAAACATGTCCGTCCGTCCCCCCCATCAATGGAACGGTCCCCTCAGAGCCCAGACAGCATGGCCCGTGTTATAGGCTCTGCTCCTGAGGAATTTCTGCACTTTTAGGGAATGTTCAGACAAGGGGCCTAACAAGTGACCATGGGGCCCCAGATCACCATGTAACATGTTCAGAAAGCTTATTATTGGTCTCTGTAATGCACAAGGATAAGACACACAGTGATGTCACATCACAGTATTGGCATAATGCACACGGTGATGTCACAGTATTGGCATAATGCACACGGTGATGTCACAGTATTGGCATAATGCACACAGTGATGTCACAGTATAGGGATAATGCACACAGTGATGTCACAGTATAGGGATAATGCACACAGTGATGTCACAGTATAGGGATAATACACACAGTGATGTCACAGTATAGGGATAATGCACACAGTGATGTCACAGTATAGGGATAATGCACACAGTGATGTCACAGTATAGGGATAATGCACACAGTGATGTCACAGTATTGGCATAATGCACACAGTGATGTCACAGTATAGGGATAATGCACACAGTGATGTCACAGTATTGGCATAATGCACACAGTGATGTCACAGTATTGGCATAATGCACACAGTGATGTCACAGTATAGGGATAATGCACACAGTGATGTCACAGTATAGGGATAATGCACACAGTGATGTCACAGTATTGGCATAATGCACACATTGATGTCACAGTATTGGCATAATGCACACAGTGATGTCACAGTATTGGCATAATGCACACAGTGATGTCACAGTATAGGGATAATGCACACAGTGATGTCACAGTATAGGGATAATGCACACAGTGATGTCACAGTATTGGCATAATGCACACAGTGATGTCACAGTATAGGGATAGTGTATCCAGTGATGGTGCAACACTGGAATTATACAAACAGTGACGTCACATGCAAGTAAAATGCACATGTATGATGTCATAGTGCAGCAATAATGCAGTGATGTCACAGCACAAGAAAAGTGTAAAAAGTAATGCCGCACAGAAAAGATAATGCAGAAAATAGAAGTAACCTTGAGGCTCCATAGTACATTAGATTGAGGTTATATTAGATTTTCCATGGCACCTGGTACGCATTTTATCACTAACTGCACCCTGAGTCTGAGTGTAGATGGGGCCCTTAGATACCGGCATTTTGCCGAACGGAACGCCCGGCCCATAACAGAACAGTCCTATCCTTGTCTGTAATGCGGTCAAGAATAGGACGTGTTTTGTTGGTTTGTTTTGCGGATGCCGTGGAACAGACATGTGGATGTGGACAGTACACAGTGTGCCGTCGGCATCTTTTGTGGCCCCACTGAAGTGAATGGATCCGCATCCTATCCGCCCCACTTCAGGAATGGACAGGTCACTTCTTTTTTCCATAGCGCACTTTTTTAAAAACCACATGTGGGTTGAATTAACGCACGGATTCCTCGTTGAAATCAATGGGGAAGATCTGCATGTGTATTTGGTGTGCAGTCCGTGCCAAAATCTGCACCCAAAAAACTGTGTGAACATATCCTCAGGGCATGGGCATTTTCTACAGAGTAATCAAAACGCCTACAGCAGCTTACCATTGACTTCTGCTCTCTTCTCTTCAGGGGCCCAGTTCTGGAGGTGGGAGCAGGTCCCAGAGGTGGACCTCTGCCCAACAAATTTAAGGCCGAGTTCACACCATTTATTTGGGAAGTAATTTCCATCAGTTCCATTGTGAGCCAAAACCAGTAGTGAAGCCTACTCAGAGATAAGGGACCTGTTCCGTGTTTTTGATCCGCACCTGGTTTTGGCTCACAATAACTGATGGAAATAACTGACCAAATAACTGAAGTGTGAACTTGGCTTTAGCCCTCATGCACACGAATATGTGCCAACCGTGCAGTGCATTGGGAACCGCAATTTGCGGTCCCCAATGCACGGGCACCGTCCGTGCATTTGCTGCAGACGGGGCAGACCCATTCAACTTGAATGGGTCCGTGATCTGTCCGCACCGCCAAAAAATAAAACATGTTCTCGACGGAGTGCTTCCGTGGGGTTTCTCTCTCTGCCTCTGCACTGCAAAAAAAATAGAACATGTTCTAAGTGAATGGGTCTGCATCCGTGATGGTGAAGGGTGTGCCCAAGGCTGTTGCCCGTATATTGAGGACCCACCGTTTGCGGGCCACAATACGGGCACAGCCGAGCAACGGCCATGTGCAAGGGGCCTAAAGTTAAATTTGTTGGGTCACGGATGTCCTCCCCATGGCCTGCCCCCACGCTCCACCCAGTGTGTATAAAAAGGCGATGATGGCGGAAGACAGCAAATAAAAAAAAAAAGCACAAATCTTGGTGCAAAACGCCAGTATTTGCAACACTCTGGCGTACCACAGTGATGCCTGCCTCCATGGTATTCTGCATGAGCGCCATTTCTCTCTCCCACACGGAGTCTGTTTCCTGCAGTCAACTCGCTTGTCTGAGACTGGCTTTATTGGTTGGCTTAATTTGCAACAGAATTCGGTGCCCAAATTTTGTCCAAAACTATCACATCTTAGGACATGGGTGAGCAATCCTGAGCACTCCAGCTGCTGTGAAAGTACAACTCCCAGCAAGCACACAGAACTCCCATAGAGGTCAATTGTGCATGCTGGGAGTTGTAGTTCCACAGCAGCTGGAGTCTTAGTCCCCTTTCACACAAGCGAGTTTTCCGCGCGGGTGCTATGCGTGACGTGAATACATAGCACCCGCACTGAATCCTGACCCATTCATTTCAATGGGGCTGTGTACATGAGCGTTTTTTTTTTCACGCATCACTTCTGCGTTGCGGGAAAATCGCAGCATGTTCTATATTCAGCTTTTTTCACGCAGCTCTGGCCCCCTAGAAGTGAATAGGGCCGCGTGAAAAACGCATTGCATCCGCAAGCAAGTGCGGCTGCAATGCGTTTTTCACTGAGGGTTGCTAGGAGATGTTGTTTGTAAACCTTCATTTTTTTTTCACGCACGTGAAAAACGCATCAAAACGCATTGCACCCGCGCGGAAAAAACTGAACAACTGAACGCAATCGCAGGCAAAACTGAATGGCTTTGCCTGCGAAATCGCACCGTTTTCACTGAACGCACCTGGACCTAATCCGGACACGCTCGTGTGAGAGAGGCCTTAGACCATGTCTAGTTTCCCACACACTCTCAGTGACCTACATGCAGTGAATTTTTTTTCTAAAACTAGATCCTCCAAACTGGACCAAAATGTGGACAAGGTCTAGGGGCAATCACATAAAAAACTGTGTGGACCATTGTCATAAGACAATGTGATTTACCTTGGACTGCAAGGTAAGGCTCTGTTCACACCATTGCTTCAGGTTTTTGTTGCAGATGGCTGGCAGAATAGCATAGACTGCTGCGCTATCCTACCTGGCAAATAAAAAACAGTAGATGAGATTGTTTAGGATTAGTGACATTCAGTAACCCTGGGTTCAGACCTGAGCGTTCTTGAAACGCGTGTTTTTGTCGCGCGTATTTCAGCTCGTTTTTGCAAATAGGAAACGTGCGTTCGTACGCGCGTTCTTGTGATTGACTACTGTGGTGTCAATCACAAAACGCGCGACAAACGCCCCCAAAAAAAGCTCAAGTACTTGTTTATGCGTCGGGCGTTTTACAGTGCGTTCAAACGCTCAGGTGTGAACTTACCCTGGGAACACACCTGAGCGTTTTTCAGCACGTTCAAACGCGCTGAAAAACGCTCAACAAGTGAAAACCCATGTATTCCAATGGACATGGTTCACACTTGAGCGTTTTACAGCGCGTATGAACGCGCTGGAAAACGCCAAACGCAAACGCTTGTGCATGAGCTTCTTTGGGGCGTTTGCCCAAGCGTTTGCACCCATTGAAAAGCATGGGAACGCACATATAAGAAAATATGCGCGTTTTCCGCTTCAAAAACGCGCATATGATCGCGCGTTTTTGTAGTAAAACCCAGCAGAAAGGCAGAATCTCCACCCACCTTTGCTGGGTGGGGATTCTTTTTTTCTGCAAACTGTAAGCTGTCAATCAAAAAACGCCCCAAATACGCGCGTTGCAAAAATACAAAAACGCCGAAAAAAAACGCGCGTTTTCCGCGGAAAAAACGCTCAAAAAAACGCCTGATCCAAAAACGTCTAGGTGTGTTCCCAGCCTTAGGGTAAGGCTGGGAACACACCTAACACTCAGTTCACACTTTCGCGTAAAACGCCGCTTTCGAACGCGCAAAAAAACGCACAACAGTACAGGAACCATGCATTCCAATGGAGGTGGTTCACACTTGCGCATTTTAATGCGCGTTCGTAGGCGCCTAAAAACGTCCGACGCATAGGCAAGTATGTTTGCGTTAATTCGGGCGTTTATCCAGCGTTTGGTTCCAATAGACTTCAATGGGAAACGCGATAGGCGTGTTGTTCGGGCGCCTATGGACGCGCGTTTTTCACAATTCACACCTCAGATTGGCCAAACTATATAGGGAGGGCTGTTTGGTCATTGGCCAACTATGCAGTCAATCACAGAAACGCGCGTCAAACGCGCCTACACTATTTACCAAAACGCTTGAAAAAACGCGCCTACACGCCAGTCTTGAACGTCTTTGGATGCGCGTTTTTGCAACTAAGAAACGCGCATCATACGCGCGATTCAGTGATTCACCCCTATTCAGCATGGCCCATAGGCGCGTTAAAACGCCCCAAAGAAGCTCATGCTGAAGCGACAGCGTTTGGCGTTTTTCAGCGCGTTCAAACGCGCTGTAAAACGCCCAATTGTGAACCATGGCTTTTCACATGTGCGTTTTACAGCGCGTTTGAACGCGCTGTAAAACGCTTAGGTGTGTACCTAGGGTAAGAGTGCATTCACACTGCAGAGTAGGGGGGACTGACAGCCATCTCCTGTCTGACCAGCCTAAAAAAAATGTAATTTTATTGTTTGGGCTGCCTCACCCCCATGGGCCTTGTGTTGGTGTAACATCTTTTTAAGGCCTCATGCACAGGCACGGACCGTAGGGCCTCCGTATGCGAAGGCAAGACCTATTCACTTGCAAAAAAGTAGTGCACGGACTACTTTTTTTGCATTGTGGAGGCACGGACAAAAAACCCATGGAAGCACTCTGTAGTGCTTCCGTGGGGTTCCCTGTCTTTGTTCCGCACTACACTTTCTGGATGGCAGACCCATTCAAGTGATCGGATCCGCATCCATGATGCGGTGCACAAACAGCCGGTGCTCGTATATTGCGGACCTGCAAGTTTGCGGGCCGCAATACGGGAATCGACTGACAATGTCCATCTGCATGAGGCCTAAATGTTGTGCTTTTTCTCTCATTAATTGGTAAACTCTCCTGATGTAGGAGCCCTGTGCTCTAAAATCTTGCAAATCTAATTTCTCTGTTTAGTCAGTAAATGTATCACTGCTAGAATGCAGAACGTGACAGAACTTTCTACAGCTCTGCAAGTCCATTATGGGTTTTGGAACAGTGACACCACCTATGGGCCACACCTAGTATTGCAGAAGCAAGTCATTATTTCTCATAAAGTTCTGGCAAATAGCTCTGCACCAGACGTAAGAAAGTAAAACTTCCTAAAGGCTCTTCTACATGGCTTTTTGCAGACAATTAATTCCCAATAATTGCCTGTCCGTTGGAGGAGATGAGAGCTGCGTTTACGTGCAGCAGTCATCTCCTCTGTATGGGGACGAGCGATCGCTTGTCCCCAGATTCATTGCAGCAGATTCCTGTTTACAAAGAACATTCTGTTGCTCAGAAACTACGATTTTGGTGTCCACATCTATGATACTTTCACCTCACAAATAAGCTTTCATCGGGTGATCGGCAAAAACCTTAGGGCTCAGTTTGCGAAACACGGCTTCTGTGTCAGTCGCATTTTCCGGATTGACGGCGGCTACTCTGACATAAACTCACTGCATTAGGGCTCGTTTACACGACCGTATGGTTTTGTAGTCTGTTTCTAACGGATCCGTTTTTCCGTTTTTGGTTTCCAGTAGTGTTTCCGTTCTGCTTCCGTTCCGTTTCCGTATGGTTTCGGTTTGTGATCTGTTTTTTGCAGATCGGAAACGGAAGCATATAATAATGTTTTAACAGTAAGTACATTGAAAAATTGGGCTGGGCATAACATTTTCAATAGATGCTTCCGGAAAGTTCCAAAAACGGAACGGATATGGAAAACATACAGATGCATCCCATATGCATTCCGTTTTTTTTACAGCCCCATTGACTTAAATGGAGCCACGAAACGTGATTTGTGGGCAATAATAGGACATGACTCAAAATGTAGTGGAATGGAAAAACGGAAACGGAATGCAGATGGAGTACATTCCGTTTTTTTTGCAGACCCATTGAAATGATTGGTTCCCTATATGGACGGTATACTGAACGAAAAAAACGGCCGTATACGGAATGCAAAAAACGTTCGTGTGAGTGCATGTCAGAGGAGCCGGCGCCAGTTCAAGAAATGCATCCGACACATGGGCCGTGTTTCCTGGACTGCACACAGTCGTGTCCATGAGCCCTTAGGATTCTTTCCCACAAGCAAATACACAGCATCCGGACTGAATCTTGACCCATTCATTTCAATAGGTCTGTGCACATTTTTCAAGCATCATTACTGCGTTCAGGAGAAATAGTAGCATGTTCTATATTCTGCGTTTTTTACGCAGAGCTGGTTCCATAGAAGTGAATGGGACTTCATAATCCGGATACAATGCGTTTTTTACTGATGGTGTCTAGGAAATGTCAATTGTTATTCTTAATTTTTTTTCACGCGCATAAAAAACGCATCAAAACTGATTTCATCCGTGCGGAAAAATTGAAACACTTGAACGCAATTGCAGACAAAACTGATGGAACTTGCGTGCAAAACCATCAGTTTTTCCCTGAACAGATCCTGATTTAGGGCTCATGCACATGACGGTAGGTATTTTGTGGTCCGCAAAACACGGAAAGAATACGGATGATATCCAAGCGACATCCGTATTGCATCCTTTTTTTTTTGTAACAATGCCTATCCTTGGCCGCAAAAAGGACAAGAATAGGACATGTTCTATCGTTTTTGCTGAACGGCCATGCGGACATACGGAAACAATGCACACAGAGTAATTTCAGTTTTTTTTGTGGCCCCATTGAAAAAAATGGTTCCACATACGGGCTGCAAAAAAAAAAAACGGAACGTACATGGACAAAAAAATACGTTCTTGTGCATGAGCCCTTAGGGCTTGTTCACACGAATTTAAGGGCTCTGTGCATGTGCTGTGGACCGCAAATTGCTGTCCGCAATGCACGGGCACCAACCGTGGGCCAGCCGCATGCGGATCGCGGACCCATTCACTTGAATGGGGTCCGCGATCCGTTCGTTCCGCAAAAAGATAGAGCAAGTTCTATTTTTTTGCCGCGCAGAGGCACGGAACCCCGGGAAGCACTCCGTAGTGCTTCCGTGGGGTTCCGTATCACACCGCATCTACGGATTTGTGGACCCATTCAAGTGAATGGGACCGCATCTGTGATGCGGAATGCACACGGCCGGTGCCCCGTGTATTGCGGACCCGGCGTAAGCAATGGAGGGGCAACGGCCGTGTGAATGAGCCCTTAATCCGTATCGCTCGTGTGAAAGAGGCCTTAGGCCCCTTTCACACGAGCGAGTTTTCCGCGCGGGTGCAATGCGTGACGTAAACGCATAGCACCCGCACTGAATCCTGACCCATTCATTTCAATGGGTCTGTGTACATGAGCGTTGTTTTTCACGCATCACTTCTGCGTTGCGTGAAAATCGCAGCATGTTCTATATTCTGCGTTTTTCACGCAACGCAGGCCCCATAGAAGTGAATAGGGCTGCGTGAAAATCGCATTGCATCCGCAAGCAAGTGCGGGTGCGATGCGTTTTTCACTGATGGTTGCTAGGAGATGTTGTTTGTAAACCTTCAGTTTTTTATCACGCGCGTGAAAAACGCATCAAAACGCATTGCACCCGCGCGGAAAAAACTGAACAACTGAACGCAATCGCAGGCAAAACTGAATGGCTTTGCCTGCGAAATCGCACAGTTTTAACTGAACGCATCCACAACGCATCCGGACCTAATCCGGACACGCTCGTGTGAAAGAGGCCTAAGGGTATGGCACCATGGTCAGGTGTCTGCATGCAGTGAAGGCCAAAACTGGGAGTGAATTCAAATAAGGAGAAAAGTCGTACCTGTCCTTTATTCTTTCTCTCCTTTTATGATCCTCTCCTGATTTTGGTTTCCAAATCTGCATCCAGAAACCTGAAAGTGTGGCCGTGCACAGGACAATTATCAGGAACGAACATCTCTAGGAATGCTGCTTTCAGCTAATTGCCCCGATCATCGGCCCCTGTGAAGGGGCTTTAACATATAAGAGACATTTTTTTCTTGTCGCTCCATATTCTGACTAAGACACAAAGCCTTGCCAAAAAGCAATCAAGATAATATTCAAGTTAGAGACAAATGTAGTTAGGAAATAAACTTCTGGCCTATGCAACATCTGTCGGCCATTTATCTTCTGTGTCATTCCTGGCAACTTTCATGAGGTTTATGTAGTATTCCTTGATCAAGACATGACTTCCAGGGTATGTCCATATACGCTGCACATTGTTTCACAGTAGCAGCAAAGTGGATGAGATTGCACATTGTAAGGGTACGACCACACAGAGGTTTTTGGACAAGGTTTCGAAGCAAATCTGCCTGCAGGATTTCTTGCCAAAGTCAGAAGTTGATTCGATAGGAATCGGAAATATAAAGGAAGGATTTATGCATCCCTTTCCTTGTGGATCCACTTCTGGCATCAAAGCCTTGTCCAAAAAACTCTGTGTGGCCGTACCCTAAGGCTAGGGCTACACGACGACATGTGTCGTGCGACAATTTTTATAATGATAGTCTATGGTGTCGCACTGCAACATGCTGGATTTTTTGCAACTGTTGCAGAATGTCGCATGTCGCAGTGCGACACCATAGACTATCATTATAAAAATTGTCTCGCGACATTGGTGCAACAAAAGGCGTCGTGTAATGCTAGCCTATATCTGCAGCATGTCAATTTATTCTGCAGACTGATGTCCACAGCAAGTCTGCATTAAAAATCTGCAAGCAAGGAATCTTTCACAGGTCAGCGAATCACGGACGCAAGCTGTCCGTGGTCTCCAAAGAAATCACATGTAGGGGGCTCATGCACACGGGGCTCATGCAAAACACAGATACTGGCCTTGTGTGTTCCGCATTTTGCCCTCTATAGAACAGTCCTATCCTTGTCCGTAATACGGACCATAATAGGACATGTTCTATTTTTTTGCAGGTGCCGTGCAACAGACATACGGATGCAGACAGCACATGTTGTGCTGTGCCCATCTTTTGCGACCCCCATAAAAACATGCAGATCGGATGTGGAGAAAAAAAACGGTCTTGTGCATGAGCCCTAACTTTAATGTGTGCATTTACACATCAGTGGTTTTCCACAGACCATGGGTCCTTGGTGACATCATGGAAGCATGCCCTATTTTGTCTGTGCAATCCCTAAGGCACATTAAAGTCTGTGGGTCCATGGAAACTGTGGACACAACATGGAAACCATCTGTGTTTGGTCTGTGGCTTTCACAGACCATTGGTAGGAGATGTTCTAGAAATTAATTTTCAGCCTAGCAGGGTCTGTGGAATATGGATGATATGCGAAGGGCAAAAAAACAGACACATAGACCAAACACAGATTCTTTATCTTCACGGATGAAACACTGACCATCTTGTCACGGATGTTGGAATGAGGCCTAACTGATGTGGACTTTGCTGTGAGTTCATTGTAGATTTAGCTGCAGATCTGCAGCAACAAAAACTGTCGATTCTGCAGGAAAATTTACCCTATATATCAATGCAATTTAAAATCATAAAATTATTCAATTTGCATGTATCTTATCGCCATCACGGTGATTTTAGCATCTCTGTGGTGTTTGCTGTTACTCCACAATGTAGTAAAAGAGTTGATATTGTGGCAGCATTACATTGCATGTGTTGTCTATTCATTGCAACATTTTATAGCAGGAGACATTTTGCTGCTGCAGTCACTTTATGGCACATGCTTCATTGCGCACTAAGGGTACTTTCACACTTGTTGCAGGACGGATCCGACAGGCTGCTAACCCTGTCTGATCCGTTCTGCCGCTATTTCGCCGTGCCGCCGCTCTGTCCCCATTGACTATAATGGGTTGGGGGCGGAGCTACGGCGCAGCACAGCAGTGCACGGCGAGAGGCTGCCGGACTAAAAGTACTACATGTCCGACTTTTTATTCCGGTGGCCTCTCGCCGTGCACTGCCGTGCTGCGCAGTAACTCAATGGGGAC
Organism: Bufotes viridis; assembly: GCA_033119425.1. Classification (NCBI taxonomy): domain Eukaryota; kingdom Metazoa; phylum Chordata; class Amphibia; order Anura; family Bufonidae; genus Bufotes; species Bufotes viridis. The sequence continues at coordinate 127,307,725 of CM065596.1, forward strand.
GGAGTGGCAGTCCGGCGGCACGGCAAAATAGTGGCAGGACACATCCGTCCTGCCGCAAGTGTGAAAGTACCCTAAGATAGTTCCCAGATGTAAACTAATACTGTCATATTGACTACAGTGAGGGTCATATAATACAGTAAACATGCAGCACAGAGCCTTCCTTGTGAAGCCAAATGTAAATGGGAACACATGTTCCGTGTTCTCTAGAGCATAATAACATGGATTTGAAGATTTAGATAACAGTGTCAGCAAGGGTGCAAAGTTTGCAGCGCCTCCACTGGGAGAAGTTGGGCAGATCAAGGGTGTTCCATGCTGAGGGTGGATTTGCTGCATGAATGCACTTACTGTTGCAGGATTGGTAGTTGAGGGGTTTTGTATAATGACAGTGACGAACCACAGGCTTAGAATAATGGTAGTGACAAACCATGACAAATGAATGGCTTTCACTGAATGACTAGGATTGCCATGTAGCCATTGAGATGGCTTAGATGAAAGGTAAAGTCATAACAGCATGGGGTTCGTGAAGGACCAGCCATGCCAAACCTATTACGAAGACTGTAAGTGGAGATAAATTGCACACTGAACCTTGTAAGCACAGCATATGTGAGACGTTTTACTTTTTTACAAACGTCTTAAGATATCCCACAGTTATATGAAATCTAGCTAAATGTGAAATGTATCATTATTTAAGATCTCATTTAGCCTAGTTTCATCATGTCTTTAACGGCTATGGAGACATCTGAACAGATTTAATTTTTACTGCCGATGTGCTTCCTAAATGCAAAATGAAGCAACGTTCTAAACAGTCTTCATACAACAAGTCCCTACCATTTTCCTGATGTACAATCTGTGTAACACCTTCACGTAGCTGGTTGTCCTGCTCCTTGTGACATAGATCTGATAGCATACTTCTCTTGGCTGAGTTGGAGCTCACTTCGTTCTCCTCTTTCCTTGTCTCAGTATTAAAGGGCATCTGTCAGCAGATTTGTACCTATGACACTGGCTGACCTGTTACATGTGCGCTTGGCAGCTGAAGACATCAGTGTTGGTCCCATGTTCCTATGTGCCCGCACTGCTGAAAAAAATTCTATATAAAAATTCTATATATATGAAAATGAGCCTCTAGGAGCAATCGGGGGGGCATTGCCATTATTCCTAGAGGTTCATCGTTATTGTTACTTCTAGAAGCTCTGCTCTCTCTACAACCGCCACGCCCTCTGCACTTTGATTGACAGGCAGTGTAAACGTGATCACACCTGGCCCTGTCAATCAAAGGGGAGAGGATGTGGCAGTTGCAGAGATAGCAGAGCCTCTAGATGTAATGGTAACGCCCCCGTTGATCCTAGAGGCTCATTTGCATATATTAAAACATCATTTTTCTCAGCAGTACGGGCACAAATGAACATGGGACCAACACAGATGCCTTCAGCGCACATGTGACAGGTCAGCCAGTTTCATAGGGACAAATCTGCTGACAGATGCCCTTTAAAGGGAATGGATCACCCAATTTTTTTTTTAATTAAAACCAGATACTGAAATATATCAAATTTTGATATCTGTTTTTATTTTCTGATTATAGATTATAATTTTTTTTAAACTTTTCATTAAAGAGGACCTTTCACCGGTCCAGACATTACAATATAAGAACCCAACACCGTAGGGCATGTTGAGGAGATATCCACGCGCTTGTGCCCCCTATTCTGGTTTTTTGCCCTGTATGTGTCACTACCAGAGTTTTGAGGTGTTCTCACAACTCTGTTTCTCCGCCCCTGTGATGATGTCACTACCAGAGTTTTGAGGAGTTCTCACAGCTCTGTTTCTCCGCCCCTGTGATGAGGTCTTTACTTTCAGTTTCCCTCCTCCCAGCTGTCCCTCCTGTGATTGATTCCTCTTCCTATAAATCACCCCTCTTCCTGTTTAATCGTGCGGATTATATTTCTCATCTGAGTTGTGTCAGCCTCTGGAGTATCTGCACTTGTGTGGTCTCTTTACACTGGACCTGTGTTCTGCTGAAGCAAGTAACATCGGATATTGTCTGCTGAGTTTGGATCTGTCTTCACTGCTGCTGCAGCTCCTACAGATAAGTTTGCAGACATTGTGTGTTTTAGTTTATTTGCTGACTGGATCCGAGGCGACCCCGGTTCCGTCCGTATTCTGAGTAGGGCGCCGATGGCCGTGCCCCTCCCACTATTGTAGGGGTTTCAGCTGTCACCAGCCTTAGGAACGCGGGCATGCCTCAACCCACCATCAGGGTCTGGGCATGAGCATAGCAGCATAGGAAGAGCTCTTAGGGTCTGACAGGGGTCACCCTTTATGCTCCCTAGTTTGGGTCCGGTCAGTAGCTTCTGCACTGTTTATGCTCCTGTTGTTCACATATACCCGTGACAGTATGCTAATCTATACCATTGGTATAGGGAGGAGGAGACAGCCGTGTTTCACAGGGGATGTCTTCTTCTCCCTGTAGCTGCGAGCTGTCCATTTGCAGCGGAACATGTCATAGCTAGGGAGAAAAAAATGCTCACCTTCTCCCTGGCTGTGACGTGCTCAGCTGCGATTAGACAGCTCACAGCCAGGGAGAAGGAGACATCCCCTGAGAAACACGGTCTTCTCCTCCTCCTTGTACCAATGGTATGGATAAGCATACAAGGCGGGAAACCACGTAACATAGACCTCACATCCCTCATGTATTACTGAGAGATACATGCCCACATGAGTAAAGATTAAAACTAGGAACAGATTGCAGCATATCTGAAAATGACTGAAGGAATTAAGATTGCAGCCTGAAACGCAGAGCACTTTTTTAACTCAAGGCAAGTACACATACACTACTCCCAAAAAGTTTGGGATATTTGGCGTGTGGATGAAATTTGAGGATGAACCTAAAATGCACTCTAACCTTTACAGGTGAACTTAATGTGACCTTCTCTAAACTTTTGAATGCACATGTCCAACTGTTCAATGTTTCAGTACTTTTTGCACAACTTGCTGTTCTCTAACAAGGATCTTAACGGCAAAAATCACAACAGGTATTTGATCCATGAATCGCCGAGTAGATTTTCTGGTTCAATTAGAATTGGTATTTAAACAGTGCTCCTCATCATGCTGTTCACATTTTGACATCATGAGACCAAGACCACACCCAACAATTGATCAACAGTGCCTCGCCATTGCGAGGCTACAAGCAGGATGTTCTCAGATGGAAGTGGCCATGGAGCTTAGAGTGTCATCAGCAGGTTGTAACAGAGATACAGAAGACACCGGTCTTAATAAGCCCCATACCTGGCGGTGGATCCGCCAGAGATATGAAGAGCGTTGGCCTCATAACATAACTTCATCGGATCCACCACTGCTTCTAAATATAAGACAGCTTCCTAGTTGTCTTATATTTAGACCATTTTCTACACCTAAAGCAGGCATAGAAAATGGTAAGTGTGATTGGCCTGCCCTTCCCTGTCTATGATATACCCACTTTTTTAGACCTGGGGAGAAGTAGCAGATTTCTCCGCAATCTGCGCCAGACATAACTCTAATTTAGGCGTATTTCTGTTTAGAGGGGTTGTCCCATCAGCCCATTTCATACTTACCTGCGGCGAGCGCGACGTCCACTTCCGGGATTCGGCTGGGAGGGCTAAGTCAGCTTGATTGACGTCTTCTCCCGGCCGGTCCACGCGCGGTCTTGAACATGCACGTCGCTGCACATGCTGCATGGTGACCTCTTCCTGTCCAGTATAGTAAAGAGCCGGCGTGCATGTTCGTGGCTCCGTACTATACTGGCAGGAAGAAAATCCTATGGAACATCTGTGGAAGGAGCTGTAACATACAGTCTGGAGAAGGCACCCTTCAAACCTGAGACAGCTGGAGCAGTTTGCTAATGAGGAGTGGGCCACAATACCTGTAGTCAGGTGCAGAAGTCTCAAAGGTTTGTGCAACTAAATATTAAGTTTTGGCCTTATGCACACGACCGTTGTGTGTTTTGCGGTCCGCAAATTGCAGATCTGCAAAACACGGATGGCGTCCGTGTGCGTTACGCAGTCTGCGGAACGGCACGCACAGCCATTAATATAACTGCCTATTCTTGTCATCAAAACGGACAAGAATAGGACATGTTATATTTTTTTTGCGGGCCTACGGAATGGAGCAACGGATGCGGACAGCACACTTAGTGCTGGACACGTCTCGGATGCGGAACTAAACAACGTTCGTATGCATGAGGCCTAAGGGTATCATCACTTTTGCTCAGACCAGTTTCATTAATTTGTTTTATAAATTATTTTGTTGAACCACAGTTGAAAAGCAATGTCTAATTTTCATTAGCTGATTTTCAGTAAATTTTTATTTATTATTACTTTTGTCAGTTTCAAGTTATTTCAGTGAGCATTTTGTGGGTTAGAACATGTTCTATTTTTTTGAGGGGCCGCAGAACGGACATACAGATGTGGACAGCACACGGTGTGCTGTCCGCATCTTTTGCATTGAAGTGGATGTGTCCGCATCCGACCTGCAAAAAATGTGTATCGGAGGTGGACGAAAAATTTGTCTGTATGCCTGTGTTTCTTTCTACTACTAAAAGATGAGCAGTGAATGGAAAGGCTATATGTGGGGATTTAGGAATATTACTATGCAGTAAGCTGAATACCACAGCACAGAAGCAGACAGCTGCTGCTAAATTTGATGAGCTCTTGTGACGTATGGTAGAGTGACGTATGGAATAGCTTAGAGGTTTGAATACCGGACACAGAGGTTTTCCCACGAATATTGCTTTTTCCATATTGTTAGGGTGTGCAATTACTTACAGACTGCTGGGCGTTATGCCTCTGATCACAAGAAGTGGGTGTATCTCTGATGAAGCACAGATTAGCCACTTCATAATTTTCCCTTTCCAACGCCACCTCCAACTTGCAAGAAATATAATGGAAATATAAATTACATCATTTATTGCTTGTGCTAATGTTTTTGAACATTCCATTTATCAATTTTCTATCTAAACTACTTGACCAAAAACAGGAAGAATTTACCCTACCACCGCCACCCCCTGCTTTTGTTTTGTTTGTATCCGCCCATCCGCCCTCACCAATCCGGTCCTCATTGCTCTCCATTTGCTCTCCATTTGGTGGAAATGCCAAGAAAGGGCCACTTAGCCAATCACTGGCCTTAGCGATGACCCACATTGGCCAGTGGTTGGCTTAGCGGGCCTTAGACTCTGGTAATAAGTCTGATTCAGGAGGCTGATTCTTGAATAGTAAGCATAACCATCACGGAATATGTAAAATATTACCTTTATTAATTCAATTTAAAACCAAGACTTAGGCTACCTGAACACAAGTGCCGGTGAAGGCACATAAGGTCCGCACAAATTTCTGTGCGGTTTTAAGTGCGCTTCTGCACCATATCTGCACCAAAATCTGCAGTTTCCAACAGCGGTATTCGGTGTGGAGTTGAGGCGACTTTGCCGCAGAACTCACCCTTCATTGGAAAAGGGTGAAAAATCTGCACGGCAGGTCAATTTTCACACATACAAAATCTGCAAGGTATACATGAGATTTGTGTAATCTCATACACTTTGCTGTTAATGTAATACGCTGCGGTTTTTCCACGTGGGAATCCGCACGGAAAAACTGCATGTATTTTGCAACGTGTCCAGGTGACCTTAGGGTACGGCCACACAGTCAGATTTCTGCATAATTTATTACACACTCCTGATCTTGGCTTCCAAAGCTGCATCAGGAAACCTGACCGTGGGGCAGTACCCTTATAGTCCGTCACTGACACACACAGAAACGTGCAAACATCGGGGCACTCTATCGACATAGGTTGCTAATGGCAATCTGAGGCCAGGTACACACAGCAAAATCAGCAGTAGAAAAATCAGTGTCAGTAGCATAATAAGCAGGTGAAAATAGCTGGTTTTAGTGGCATAAATGCCCCCCAAAGCGCTCAAAATATGCATCCTACTGTAGTTCACCACTTTTACCCATTTGCCAGTAAGGCCTTGTTGATATGCAGTGGTGTAACTAGAAATTACTTTGCCCCACAGCAAATTTTTGAACGTCATCCCTGCGTTCAGTCCTACTGTCAGCTGGACTGGTGGCCACGGTAATGGAGTGACGCTGGCGGCACCGCATTAGAGAGGCTGGACTCACTGCAGGAACGTGGACGGGAAAGTACATGACACAGATAAAGCGGAGTATTCGCCCTGATAAGGGCAGCCCCGCACTGGAGCCTGCTTCTGAAATATCCTGGTAGCTCCTACAATAAGGTGAACAATATAAATTTAAAATCCCACCATTATGTACAGGTCGTTACATCTGCGTACGGTTTATCATGAGACAACAATAAATGACCACAGATGCAGGTATAAACTAAAATACAATGCAGGAAAAATAGGATAAAAACCATCTCATCCAGGTCCAAATCACTCACTGATACTGGGTACCCACAGGAGAACTGTGCATAGCTGGGTGATGTATGCTACTGGTGCTAAGATCAGTAACTGCATGACTGGCGATCCAAGGATGCATATTTGTGAGGGTGTTTGTGACGGAGTCGTGAAGGAAGCTCTCAGCTGAAGGAGCATTTAGGTTTGTAGAAGCCTGGATTACAATGAATGCTGTAATGATGGTAAGAGCTTCAGTATTTTTGTATATACTGCTACATTTTTGGGATTTATGATCACCAAACATGGCCTTTGGAGCCGGCATTCCAAAGCTGAAAAGTAACCTACCAAGAATGTATATTAGCAAACAGAGATTTACCAAAACTGGATTGTGCTATGGTCGTCTTGATATCCCCTGCGTTGCCGGAGGGTGCGTTTCATTTATGGCTCAGGCACAGGTAGTCTGTGCACCTAAACCAAAATCTACGGCTGCTCAGGGCAGAAAACCAGCGTAAAAGAAGAGATATGTACCGAGCCCGCTGGCCTCGCCCTTACCGCTCCCTTCTCGGAAATTGGCGAGGGCAGCGTAGAAATGCCACTTGCGATTAGTTACTGTGGTGTTAAAAAAGTCCCAAACACTAGATTTGCTACTTTTTTTTTGAAAAAAAAACTGGCATAGGGAGATGATAAATCTTCCCCATAATGTCAAATGTCTGATTTAAAGAGGACCTTTCACCGTTTTGTTTTTTGTTGTTGTTAAACTAAGTACCTTTACATGGAGGGTACGCTCCGCTGATGCTGTTTTTCAAATGCCCCTCGACTGCCCTGCTGTGTCCCCGTTCTGTTTTCGCGGCCTGTATGCTAATATCATTGGTACAGGGTGGAGGAGACCCCCAGCGCTTCTCAGTAGCGTCTCCTTCTCCCTGGCTGTGGAGCGGTTCAATCGCAGCGGAGAGCGTCATAGCCAGGGAGAAAAAAACAGCTCACCTGCTTCCTGGCTGTGATTTGGTCCACTGGACTATGTCACAGCGAGGGAGAAGGAGGCGCCCACTGAGAAGCGCTGGTGTCTCCTCCTCCCTGTACCGATGCTATATATTAGCATACAGGGCTCGAAAACAGAATGGGGGCACAGTGAAGCAGCCGAGGTGCTTAGTTTAACAAAAAAAAATGGTGACAGGTCCTGTTTAATTTGACGGTTATCATTTTTGGCTTCGTAGTATATCTTTCGAGATATGTAAGTATACAAGCACCACATGTTCCTCTTTGTTGAGTTTTAGTTTTACATGTTACAGTGAATAGCAGAGTATGTGTGTGGTGAACAGATAACACATCCTGTTTGCTGATGAATTCATAGTTCTAATCCCAAAGGGCAATCAACATGGACATTTGAGAAAGACAACACGGTTGAGCTTCCCAATATGGGTAAAAAAGTTATGCAAAAAGGCATAATACATAAAAAGCCATCTAAAAAGAAATTCCAGTAGGAACTGGAATTTTCCATTCATTGTTTTTTTATGTATTATACCATCTAATACATTTTATTTTTATATATGCTATTTGTTATGAAGGCCTGGGCATGTTTATGCTGTTTACTTAGTAACAGCCAGTGAATGCCTATGGAAAGCACCTGGCTCCTGTGGAGACCTGGTTGTCACCCATCAGATTGCAGAAAGGCCACTGGGGTGTATTAATTGTCACTAATATGGGCAGTAGTTATCAGAGGCTCACAGCTTATTGAATACAACGCTGGCCAGTTAAAGGGGTTGACCGCTGCTTGAGACCCCTTCTGTGAGCCAGAACAGATCCACCATTGCAATAAATGATAGGCCATGCAGGAATGGCTACAGGAGATATATGTAAAGTCAGTTCTGGCTTCAGCTGACAATAACAACTGATCACTAAGGGTACAGACACATGTGCAGATTATTTATTGCAGTTTTGAATGCCAAAATCAGGAATGGATTAAAAAAAAATAGTAGTATCTGTCCTTAAAATGATTCTCCCAGTTATACAAACCCTTGAAAATGGCCTAAAATAACAAATGAATAGATACTCACCCATTTTCTCCCCTGCTTCTTACAGTCAGCGCTGAACTCCAGTTCTCCCGCTGCTGACGTCATCTTCTTGGCTGCAGCGATGACGTTCCTTGCACACAGGTCACAGCTGCAGCCAATCACTGGCCTCGGCAGTGCTCAGGACGTCACTGCTGCAGCCAGGAAAACAACGGGCATTAGTGAGGACCTGAGCTCTGCACAGGAAGAAACAGAGGGGAAAACGGGGGAATATCCATTTGTTTGTTAGTTTAGACTATTTACAGCGGTTGCCCGAGTTTTTATACAACTCAGACAACCCCTTTAATACTTTTTCTACTTGAACGATCCACTCCTGATTTGGCTAAACAAAACTACGGAAAAAGACCTGGACAGGTGGCCCTACCCTGAGGGTTAAAGAAACTGGACTCTTGGCAGTCAAGTGATCGCTTCACCATCTTTTATCAAAAAGAACATAGTCAGGAGTGGATTGGGAACCTAAGGCGGCCCTGAGAAAAAAAAACTAAAGGTGGCCACATGTTGTAGGCAGGTCCAAATTGACAGAAGGCAGGGACAATATAAGTAGGCAAGGCCAACAGACATTGGTCCCATGTTCAAATGTGCCTGCATTGCTGAGAAAAATAATGTTTTAATATATGCAAATGAGACTCTAGGAGCAATGGGGGCGTTATCATTACACCTAGAGGCTGTGCTCTCTCTGCAGCTGCCGCACCCTCTGCACTTTGATTGACTTTAGGAGAAGTTAGGCGCCAGATGTGATGACGTTTTCACTGCCGGGTCCTATCAATCAAAGTGGAGAGGGCGCAGCAGCTACAGACAGGAGCGGATTGGCCATAGATCTTACAGGGAAACTTCCCAGTGGGCCGAAATCACGGCCGACCAGTGGAAGTCTTTGCGGATGTATTTTGTGCTGTAGTATTTTGTGATGGACTGTGGTATTTGGCTCTGTTGGGGTGGTATAATGTGCCACAATATGGTATTACTGGCCCTGCCTTCCATCAATTTGGACCTAACTACAAAACGGGGCCACTTTTAGTATTTTTTCCAGGGCCACTTTAAGTTCCCACTCCGCCCTTGGCTATAGAGAGAGCAGAGTCTCTAGGTGTAATGGTAACGCCCCCGTTACTCCTAGAGGCTCATTTGCATATATTAAAACATCATTTTTCTCAGCAGTACGGGCACATAGGGACATGGGACTAACACAGATGCCTTCAGCTGCCAAGTGCACATGTAACAGGTCAGCCAGAGTCATAGGGACAAACCTGCTGACAGATGCCCTTTAAATAGCTTGAAAATCTTTTCCAAATTGTTGCAGCCAAGTGAGTCACTGGATGTTAACAGGGAGTCATTACTTCTGGGTGTTGATTCTCAAGATCAGTGAGGGTCCTGTCCCGGCAGTCTAAACCCACTGATCAAAAAGTGATAGCATAGCCAGTCAATACGCAGCCACTTTCTGAAATAGGAAAATCCCTTTAAAGGGAATATGAGACGTGCTCAGCTATCTTACAGTTATTTACTATATAAGATCCAAGCACTTTTCACCTTTATTACCAGGCGGGCAATTTAATCTTACATTTTCCCATGTTGAAATAGTTAATGTTCATGCGTTAATATCCATTCACTATTAGACATGCTTCCTCTTGTATCACCAGACAATAGTAATGTTCCCTTTTCTACAAATTAAGATAATTAGGGTGATCATAGGACCATAGGCGTCCTCTGCAGTTTGTAGAACATGGATTGCCTGTCTAGCAAATGCAAGGGGGGGGGGGGGGGATCTAGACTCCCTTCCCCTCCTCTCAGACATGCCCTGGCCTGACCCCCATGATGTGTAGGCTTCCCACAGGCTCGTCTGCATTTCTCAATGAGCACAATCATAATAATGATAATGACTCCAGACACCCGCAGACCATCCAATAAATAAAAAGAAACATTACAGACAAAAAAGAAACCCTCATTGTTAAGGGAACTTTGAGAGAACAGATGAAAGCGAAGAATGAAGGGTGGGAGGCACGAAGGCTTTGGCTATCAGGATGATCAAATATCCTGATCGTGTGGGTGACTGCTGATCTGAAGCAGCTACAAGTCAAGAGGCCAGAATATGAGAACACTGGGCACACAGTCATCAGTGAGTTGTGCTATTGTGAAAAATGTATGGTTTCATTAGAGATTTCATTAAAGTGCTGAAATTGCAGGCCTGAACTTCCCTGGCAAGGGTGAAGTATCACATGCAGTAGAAGAGAAGCCTAAAAGTTACTTTAACGTGTTTTGTTTTTGGAGTACTCAACATTACAAAGTTACTTAGGCTACTTTCACACTCGCGTTTGGTTTTTTTGGGGCGTTTGTCGTGCGTTTTGTGATTGACACCACAGTAGTCAATCACAAGAACGCACGTACGAACGCGCGTAACGCGCGTAAAACGCGCGTTTTTAGAACGCTCAGGTCTGAACCCAGGGTTAGGCCTCTTGCACACGACCGTATGTTTTTTTCAGTGTTTTGCGGTCCGTTTATAACAGATCCGCTTTTTCCTTCCGTTGTGTTTCCGTTTCGGTTCCGTTGTTCCGTTTTTCTGTATGGCATATACAGTATACAGTAATTCCATAATAAAAATTGGGCTGGTCTTAAAATTTTCAATAGATTGTTCAGCAAAAACGGAACGGATACGGAAGACATACGGATGCCTTTCCGTATGCTTTCCGTTTTTTTGGCGGACTCATTGACTTGAATGGAGCCACTGAACGTGATTTGCGGACAGGAATAGGACATGGTCTATATTTAAACGGAACAGAAAAACGGAAACGGAAACGGAAGGCATACGGAGACACTTCAGTATTTTTTGCGGTCCCATTGAAGTGAATGGTTCAGTATACTGTCAGTATACTGAACTGAAAAAACTGGCAGTATACCGTCCGCAAAATACTGTCTTGTGCAAGGGGCCTTAAAGGGGTTTTTCGGGTCGCAATATGGCCACGGCCGGGCAACAACCGTGTGCATTAGGTGCAGGGCAAGGGAGAGCATCAGAGCATGAAATGCTCCGATGCTCATCTGTGAGGAGCTGCATGGGTAAAAAAGTGGATAAGTCCAGGTTCAGCTCTGAACCCAGACAACCCCTTTAACTTGTCTTTTTTAGTGGTATTTTTCATTACTTTTGCATTTTTATTGCCATTTATTGCAGCAGCAGTTTTTGGAGTGTTTTTTGTTTTGTTGCAAAAACACCAGCTCCAGATGTTGACTTAAAGTCTATGGGAAATATGCCAGTCACACAAGCATTTTTTGCTTAGAGGCACTTTTTTGTGTCTTAATAAAAAAACAACAACACCAGATATGAGGCAAATCAAATTACTGAATATACCTACTCCAGACCTCCAGGTTTGAAGAAGATTATTAAGATAACAGAGAGCAAAGGTGGACAATCTGGCTCAAAAGTGAGAATACAGTATGGTCACGCGACTAAAGTCCGTTGCAGATTCCGTTGTGGAAAACATCCATTTTCCGCCACGAAATCTGCGTTCAAAATGCCAACAATAACTTTCCATTGATTTCAATGGAAAAAATGCCACCATGTGCACATGGGGCCAGATTTATCATTACTCTTGCAGTTCACTCCACTTTCAAAGAAGGCGTATGTGTATTTGAGTCAAGTCAAATTTATCATGGGCTCTTTCAGAGGTTGATAAATCTGGTGTATTTCTGGTTCCTAGTTGTATTTTGGCTTTGTCTTTGGAAAAGTCGCAATTTTAAAAAAGTCGCATCATAAATGTATGTAAAAGTCGCACAAAACATTGTTTTGTTTTACTAAAACGTTGTTTAGTAAATACATTCCCAAGCACTTCCCATTTGTAAAGGAATCTACAAAAAACACTGTCAAAAAATGTGCATATTGTGAACAAAATTTAATAATGCCATTACATGTAAATTACAATTTTCTGAAGCCAAGAAATAATGAAAGAAAACATTTTAAAACTACTGAAAACCATAAAGGGTAAAAAAACATCGCACAACATTTTAAAACTCAAAAGTAACTTGACAATATTAATAAAAGGAAAGGTAACACAACAAACTACGGAGACTTCAGTTCTGTTTGAGGGCCCAGATTTTGGGTTAGGCAAGATTTTGTCAAACATAAGCATGGTCATGAGTGGAGTGAGTTTGCGCAATTTTTTGCGACTTTTTTGCGACTATTTAAAAAGTCGCAATAATAAATCTGTCTTGCAAGTGATTTACATACGACAAAACGCCCATAAACTTGGTTTTGGAGTGAGTAGCGTAAGTCTTCAAAAAGTCGCAAAAAATTGCGCAATTTGGCTTTTTGTGCAATTTTTTTGCGACTTTTCAACTCCAGAAAAGTGACTTAGGCTAATGATAAATCTGGCCCATGGTGTTTTTTTTCCCACCACTAAATTGAGATCTGCTTCTAAAGTGGCATTTCTCTTCTTAGAAGCAGATTGTTAGTGGATTTTGTATGGAATCAATGGTGAAGCAGAAAAGAATGCTAGCGGTTTGAGAAGTATTTTTAGCTGTGTTTCTGCCACCAAACAATGCTTCTGAATTATCCCAGCCAATGGATAAGAAAAACATTGGCAAAAACCCTTCTAAAACTCTTCCAATATCCTTGACCACTAATTCTTCTAAAACGCTTGTAAATACTCCACTAAATCCACCACGAATTACCTGTTTTCAGCTGCGGATTTTTCTGCCACGGATTTTGCTGTGTGAACTTAGCCTGAATTAGGGCTAATTCAAAGGGCATTATTCGGGCAGTCCCCTGGTTTTCACCCTTTGACCCCCATACAGGGATCTGGCCTTTGTTGCAGGGGAGCCACCAGGCCACTACCTCTTGGAATAGTTTAGTCCCGATCTAGTTGGCAGCTAACCCATGGGGATAGAGACCCTGTTGCAAGGCACCGAGAACACCTAGAACAGCGGGACGGCGGTGGGCACAGAGCGCCACAAAACACTGGTTGTGTGCATTTGTAAAAGAAATATTTGGCAGCCCAAGTGTTGCTCTAGAATACAGTATAAGGCCTAATTCACACGTCCGCAAAATGGATCCGCATCCCTTCCGCAATTTTGCGGAAGGGTTGCAGACCTATTCATTTCATAGGGGCAGGAATGGATGTGGACAGCACACTATGTGATGTCCGCATCCGTGTTTCCGCATCCGTGTTTCCGTTTCCGCAAAAAAATAGAACATGTCCTATTCTTGTCCGCAATTGCGGACAAGAAAAGGCATTCTTTCTATAGTGCCAGCAATGTGCGGTCCGCAAAATGCGGAATGCACATTGCAGCCGTCCGTGTTTTGCGGATCCGTGTTTCCGTGTTTTGCGGATCCGTGTTCCGTGTTTCCGCAAAACACACTACGGACGTGTGAATAAGGCCTAAAACTCAAGGTTAAAATGTTGGGTAATTTGTCCCTGTAATAGTGATAATTGGTTTGGCTAACTAGACGAGAAACCTGTTTTAGGGAACATTCACATGGGATGTATAAGCTGCGGATTTAATGCCTTGGATTAATTACAGGCATCAAATCTGAAATATTTTACGGTGCCAGAAAAGTGGATGTGATTCAGGAAATCTCATCCATACACGATCATGTCAATTTAGGCTAGGGCTACACGACGACAAGTCGCGCGACACATAGGGCACAACTACACGGCAACATGTGTCGCGCGACAATTTTTATAATGATAGTCTATGGTGTCGCACTACAACATGTGACATGCTGCGACTGTGACGCAACAGTTGCAGAAAAATCTATCTTGGATGGATTTTTTGTTACTGTCGTGTCGCAATCGCAGCATCTCGCAGTGCGACACCATAGACTACCATTATAGAAATTGTTGAGCGACATTGCTGCGACAAGATGTCGCGTGACACATGTCATCGTGTAACCCTAGCCTTACACTGCAGGTTTGCCCACAGATTTCTCCCTTTAGGCCTGGTTCACATTTCAAGTGTCATTGTCACATCTGTGAAAAAAAGCATATGTGTTTCATTCGTGAGGATGTCCGTGAAGGATCCGTGGTTGGTCCATGTGTCCGTTTTAAACATTACCATCCATGTGTCATCCGTAATTCACTGAAGATGCTCAGCTAAAAATTAATTTCCAAAGAATTTCTTCAGCGAAAAATGCCGTCCGTGTTGTGTCAGGAATTTTCACAGACCCATAGACTTCAATGGGCGTTCTTGGTCCGCATGATGGATTAAAGTAGTGCATGTCCCCATATTTATTTTTACTGACCCACGGTCAGTAAAAAAAATACTGAAATGTGAACAGACACATTTAAATCAATGGGTACGTGTGCTGTCCGCATTTTCTGTCAGTGAAAAATAAAAATGTGAACGAGGCCTTAGGGCCCTTTCACACTTGCGTATTTCTTTTCCGGCATAGAGTTCCGTCGTCGGGGTTCTATGCCGGAAAAATCCTGATCAGGATCATCCCCATGCATTCTGAATGGAGAGAAATCCGTTCAGGATGCATCAGGATGTCTTCAGTTCAGGACCGGAATGTTTTTTGGCCAGAGAAAATACCACAGCATGCTGCGCTTTTTGCTCCAGCCAAAAATCCTGAACACTTGCCGCAAGGCCGAATCCGGAATTAATGCCCATTGAAAGGTTAAATTAATCTGGATCCGGCCTTAAGCTAAACGTCGTTTCGGCGCATCTCTGGATCCGACGTTTAGCTTATTCTGAATGGTTACCATGGCAGCCAGGATGCTAAAGTCCTGGTTATCATGGTAAAGTGTAGTGGGGAGCGGGGGAGCAGTATACTTACCGTCCGTGTGGCTCCTGGGGCGCTCCAGAGTGACGTCAGGGCGCCCCAAGCGCATGGATCACGTGATCGCATGGACCACGTGATCCATGCGCATGGGGCACTCTGACGTCATTCTGGAGCGCCCCAGGAGCCGCACGGGCGGTAAGTATACTGCTCCCCCGCTCCCCACTACTACTACTAATAAACTTTAATAGCGTCCTGGCTGCCATAGTAACACTGAAAGCATTTTGAAGACTGTTCAGTTTTAAAATGCTTTCAGTTCACTGAAGTGCACGCCAGATCCTAACAACGCAAGTGTGAAAGAGGCCTTACAGTGCAGAAGGTGAAATCTGCTGCAAAATCTGCAGCGTAAATTTGCCCATGGAGAATCTGCCATGTGTAACTGCACCCTTCACTTTGGACTCTTCCGGAACCCCTGCGATTAGATTTAATCTATGGGCAAACCTGGAAGTAAATGCCCAGGGTTTTATTAGAACTATATACAGTATTTATTCTTTCTCATTTTTTGTTGTTTTTAGACAGTTTTCACCATTGTACTTTGAAAAGGATGTAATCTATAATCAGCGAGTTGAACCTTTGTTGTAATTCAGTACATTTCTTATTTCTTTTTTCCCCCTGACCTCATACTAAAGTTCAATCATCACCAATCTAGCGTCTTGTCATGATGTCACTAGTGATGCTTTCTTGACTCTTTACCTCCTGGGAGAGCCATAGAAAAAAATGTGGAAAATGTTACTAAAAGAACAAACTGTTGATTGTGTTAAATGTCTTTTTTATCTCTATCTTCGCTGGCAAATGGCACATTTGGAAGACTGCCAGGTGCACGTTTGGGAGTTATCTTTGAACAGGCTCAAACAAGCCTTGGATTTGCAGACTTTGATCAGAAATGACTGCTTGCAAAATGGGTGTGGCAAACTCTGCCAGTAGTAAAGATCTGCTGGCCTTTTTGACCACATTAGAACAACTAAGACCTCTTGCACCCATTTTGCAATACGTGCGTTATGATTTTCTGTCACGGACATCCCAGCGATCAGGAGACTGGCAACAAATGGTTTGATCTGACAGGTTTTCCTTGTGGATCAATAGGTGTCTGTGTTGTTTCTGGTAAGGGCCACACCCCTTGCCTCCAGGTGTTGCTTATGTGGTCATTTAACCTTCCTTATTTATAGTTGCTTCTCCCACTATGCTGTGCAGTTTATAGTTTCTGTGCCTGTGGATTGTTACTGGTTGGATCTTGGCTGAGTTCCTGGTGCTTCCATAGCCTCTTTGAAGTTAAGTCTTTCCTTTCCCTTTTGTATTTTGTTTGGGTTCTGTGTATTGCATTTCCCTATTGTTTGTATTAGGCCTGAAGTAGACTCCTGTTCTGCCTTCCTTTTGGAGGAACATGCCTCGTCCCTGCCATTAGTACCAGGGTCCTATAGGGCTTGATAGGACTCTAGGTATTCCTGCGTATGAACTCACCTACCTTTGGGGTCTGTTCATACTGGCAGTCAGTCAGGATTTTGGTTAGGGTTTTCACTAAGAGGTGTCCATCTTCCTTCCCTAGTTCCCAGGCCTGATTCCCTGTTTCCCCCTTCTCTCCTATGCTTGGTGTGGTTTTTCCCTCCCACACCGAAGTGTGACATTTCCATGCAGAAAAACGCAGCGTATTACAATACAAGCAAAGTGTATGAGATCGCACAAATCTAATGTACACTTTGCAGAATTTTTCAGTGTGGAAATTGACCTGCATTGTGGATTTCTAAATCTGCAGCATGTCAATTTTGTTTGTGGTTTTAGCTCGGAAGAATGAGATCTGCAGCAAAACCGAATCAAATCTGCACCAAAATTCGCCGTTAGACATTGCTGATTTCGGTGCGGTTATGTTGCAGAAATGCACATAGATTCACACGGAAATTTGGTTGGATCTTATGTAACGGCAACAATATATGAGGAAATGTCAATGTTTACCGGATTGTAAACCCTCAACACTATTGAACAAAAAATAGAACCAATCTGGATCAAGTAGACAAAAACATATTTATTGATACATCAATGATAAAACATGATTAAATATTAAAAACCAAAAGGTGGTGATAATACATTCAGGGCAAACTGCCCTCACAGGAGATAAGCTACCGCTTAAATGGCAATCAATAACATCTCAATAACATTTTAGGGGGAGCAGATAGAAAATGTACTCAAAAGCAGTTACAAAATACTTAAAATGCTAGTGCAAAATTGATATCATAAACTAATGGCCATCAAAAAACCTTTAAGAAAAGCAAATGGAGGATATACTACAAAACCAGTTCAAAGTGATTAAAGTGCTAGTGCAGAATTAGTTTGATATCTGTACTTAAACCCTTTGCGTCCCCTCAAATACTCATACATCATTCACCTATTGTTCAATGACTGTCTCGCGTGTCCCGACACGCGTTTCGCGTAGAATGGTAGAATGGATCTTATGTGCGTTTACCTGCACCCGTGTGCAGGTGGCCTAATGCTACATTCACACGACAGTGAAGAAAAAAAATGACCATTAAAAATTGTTAAATTATCAGTTTTTTATGGCCATTTTGCAACCTCTTTTCGCAATTATTTTTAAATCAATTTCCTGGCTGCCTACACGTTTTGAACGGTGGTTTGTCATTTGTTCAACATTCGTTTTTAAGGGCAAATTTCATTGGCCTTTTTCTCAGGATTTCCTTGTACTTTTTCCCCATGATATTCTGTACAATGGCGGTTAAAACAGGCCCAGTGAGTTCTATGGGGGTCCGTCCGGGTGTCAAAACTGACAAAAATAGGACATGTCTGTTAGAAAAATGTAAGTCTGAATACAGCCATAGACTGTCATTGTTCTGACAATGGACGTTTTTTTACTGTCATGTGAATAAGGCCTAACATGGAAAAAAAGCAATCAAGTATAGCCTTTGAATTAATTGAGAATACATTTTCTATTAGCCAATTAAATACTGGGCCATTTACACCCCCCCCCTTCCTCCCAAACATTTTCCTTTTTTTTAAAAGTATATGAGGCTTTGAAAACTAGAACTTTTTTCCATTTAGTTTTAGTTTGCTCAATTTAATAATTTTGCATTCCTTGTTTCAGAAATATATGGGGCTTTATTTGTATGCCATTTTTATTTTAGCATTTCTGTTTTTAGAAGGTATTTAATTTTTTTTAATAGCACAAACTGCAACTAAAAGGCATTATTAAATTGTGTCCCCTTTCCGTTAAGCATGGATATATACGGTAGTTTATGGTCACCATGGATAGGCTGGTGGTGGCGTCCTTTGTTATTTTTTCTCTTATAACTTCATTTTTGTCTTTTTTTTATTTTCCAATTTGTGTCCCTCATAAAGTCACACAAAACCTTTGAGGGGGAGGCATTTAACATTACATTTTTTAATTTCAGATTTCTCCTGTCACTGGGGCTGATATATTAGCCCCACTTACAGGAGGAATACAGAGCTGATCTGGGTTTGCTAACACCCAGCAGCTCCTGCAGTTACCCAGGACTGGAGCAGAAAGTGTCATAGTCGCCTCCCAATCAGTATGCACAGTGCTCATTGAGTGCTATCTATACAGCAATAGAGAAGAAATGTATGGTAAAAAAAAACATATTTGCCTTCTCAAAAGGGAGCCTGGCGTCAACCAGCTTCCCGCACTGTAGCTGCGTTTCTAATATCCTTGAAGAGATATACGCGAACTGCCCAGTTTTTAGTCTAGGAAGCATTTAATATTGTGTGATTTCTTTTTATGATTTGATATTCATTTGATATTCATCCAAAGAGAAGGGTTTTCTCATGATGGTGGATGACCATTTGGATCCCCACTGATCCGAATAGGGGGGTTACCCATCGGAGCAGTAGACACATACAGCAGATGTCAACCCAAAGTCAGTAATCTTGTGTTTAACCAGAATTAGCTAACGCTGAAAGCCATGTCAAGGGCATCTCGTAGTCACTGAGAACAATGGACACCAAAAGTACAGTAGTACAGCTCCCCGGTTGTAAACAGCTGCTCCATGAAGCTGGCTGCATGGCACAAAGACAGTGCCATTCGATACATGTGAAAGCAAGTTTTGACATCCATCATCAGCATGTCGGAGAGGCAGGGGTGCACCCAGCTTTACTGCTGCCTGAGGCGAAAACTGAAATGGAGACCCTCCCCAATGCCAATTTCTTAACCTAACCCCTTACCTTTAGCCCATGGCTCTTCGGCTGCCCCCCTTTTGCCCCTACCTGGTGCTGCCTTAGGCGATCGCCTCACCTGGCCTCATTAGTGGTGCACACCTACAGAGAGGTTATCAAACTGGGCATCCCCTTAAAGTACAGAAGAACAAAAACAAGCGACTGGAAAAACAACATTTAACATTGTAATACATTTCTGTGCGGAATGTATTTTTAGAATTTGGCTGAACCTGCAAATATTTTCACCCAATCTTTTTTCTCCCAAGAGACAAGCCGCTGCCAGAAGTGCCTGACAATGGCTTTCTCATCTCTCTCCATTGACAACACATGCACATTAGACCGAACTGAAGGTGTATGTGTATGGGGGAGTCAGGAGAGATAGTTGTAAGCTGAAAAATCATTTGGCCCACAGTTATCGAATTTGTACGGCTGGTTTAAAGGGCATCTGTCAGCAGTTTTGTACCTATGAAACTGGTTGACCTGTTACATGTGCACATGGCAGCTGAAGACATCTGTGTTGGCCCCATGTTCATATGTGCCCGCATTGCGGAGAAAAATGAAGTTTTAATATATGCAAATGAGCCTCCACTGATTGGCAAAGTCATGATGACATTTTCACTGCCTGGCCCTGTCAATCAAAGTGCAGAGGGAGCAGCAGTTGTACAGAAAGCGGAGCTCCTGGGTGTAGGGCTGCAGCTATCGACTATTTAGTAATCAAGTATTCTACAGATTAATCCAACGGTTAATCGAGTACTCTAATAAGAAAAAACTAATTAAAAGAACGTTTTCTATAAAAAAAAGTCATCAGCCCCCCCACTATCAGTCTCTTCCCCAGTGCCATCAGCTTCCCCCAGTGCCATCAGCTCCCCCCAACTAGTACCATCAGTTCCCCTTCCAGTGCCATTAGTTCCTCACCCAGTGCCAACAGCTCCCCTCAGTGCCATCAGCTCCCCCATGCCATCAGTTGCCCACCTCAGTGCCATCACTTCCTCCTCCAATGCCATTAGTTCCTCCAGAAGTGCCATCATCTCCCCCTCCAATGCCACCAGTTCCCCCTCTAATGCCACCAACACCCGCATGCCATTAGTTGCTCTCCCCCAATGGCATGCTCCCCCCTCGAATGCCACCAGTTCCCCTCTAATGCCACCAAGCCTTGTACTGCAAGACATCGGTGTTGAAAAGTCACAAATTATGGCGCACACAATATTTACATATTTTATTGGTTCTCAACACTTTTTTGAAGTGGTGAGATAAAGGGCAGGGCCAAGAGTTTAGTGAAAGGCTCATGGGACCTGGTGCAGCTTAGGCCCCCTTCCCTCAAAGCTTTGTAAACTCAAACAAAATAATAGCTTATCTCAAGGAGACCAGCTACAGAAAACACTTTGTGGCAAGGGTCAGGGGTGCTCCTAGCCTTTCTGCTGCCTGAGGTAAAATCTGACATACTACCCCCTCCTATGCCAAATTCTGAACCTAACCCCTTCCCTCCAGCCCTGCTGTTAAAGACATACTTGGAAAAAAAATTACATACAGCGTTACATACAGGGTAATACAGTACCACATACCCCTTACATCCAGTGACGTCTCCTCTGATGTAGATATTCTCTTTCCTCATCTTCTCCATTCAGACCAGACCACCATGATGATTTCTTTAAGCCATCTCTTGTCTCTGCAGAGTTTGAGAAACTACTTTTCTATCATTTTACCATTTTCTGAACACCCCATCCAGCCACCCCAATACTGTGCCTACTGTGTTCTTCAATAATATACTGCAGAAACAGTCCCAAAAGCTCCAGCAATATAATTATCTGCCAGAGTGCACTTAGTAGTAGTAATGCCCCTATTGGGCTCATACTAGTAATCATGTTCCCCAGGGCCCCCAGTACTAATACTTCTTCCTTTAATGTGTGACGGTAGAAAAATGCCCGCTAATTAATGCCAGTACAAAAATAACCTATTTTAATGTGTCACTACAAAAATACTCCCTTATAATATGTGCCAGTACAAAAATACCACCTTATAATATGTGCCAGTACAAAAAATACTCCCTTGATCATTGCTACGATCCTTTACACTGGCCAACAATCGGCACTATTATCGAAAGAACATTCCCGTATAATTGCCCTGTGTAAAGATGCTGCTGATCACCCAATGAAATTGATAACGCTGATGAGGTCACCTAAATAAACATTAAATATCATCTGGGCAGCAGATCATCCTGTCGAAATAGCGATCTGCCGCCCAGAAGCAATGACTCAGGCATGGGTATAGCTGTAGGGGGTGCAGGTAGCAGTCGCTACGGGGCCCAGGAGCCTGAGGGCGCCCAAAGACCCTTGTGCTGCATAAGAAGACACACAAAGCACTGAGGGAAGAGGGGCCCAAGCTGAACTCTTGCACCAGGGCGTAGCGGACTGGACCCTGTACCAGGGTCTGCCCCAGTTTCCTGGAAGGGACTGCTTGCTCGCCTCCTGCCCTGCGACTATGGCCCCATGTATGCTTGTCCTGTTTGAGCGGTGATGCCCCAGATAGCTCTGCTATGGAGCCCATTCGTATAATGAAAGACTATGGGAAAGACTTTAGCTCCATGGCAATTGAACTGGACATGTGTGGTCTGAGCGCCATTCAATAATGTGCGCTCAGACCTAAGCTATCTGGGGATATGTTGCATGTATATGTTTTATGTAGTAATTGTAACATTGTGTAATTTTATGTCCTTTTGCAACCATGTGCTCAATGGAGTCTGCCTCTATCCCTGGATATATTGAGCGCTCAGATCCAAGCCATCTGGGGATATGTTACATGTCTGTGTACTGTAAAGGGTGGGACATTGTGTATTGAATAGTGATGTCTGTCCTATTGTCCCCACATGTGTATTGGCGATTTCCTTTGTCCTGAGAGATAATTGAATGACTCCTCAATTGTCTCCAGGACAGAAGACATTGTGTATTCGCCTGCCTGTGATGATTACATTACCCATGTAGGGGGATTGTATCACAGGCAGAGGGGAGGGATATGCTGGGTGTGGTTGTCTGTATTGTCCCATTGTGTGTGATTGGCTGATGTATCCCGTGTCGTAGTCTTCCTTCTGGTCCCCTAGGGGAGTGTCCACCAGGTGGGAGACCTGGATAAATACCGGGCAGGTAGCCCTCAATAAAAGTGAGAGTTCCTGCTTGACCCTCAAAACGAAGTGTCGTCTCGTTATTGGGGGGGGATTTGACTGTATGCTGATTGCCAGGAGTGTAAGCTGTTCATATTGCTTTTCCTGTTCGGCTGCTTCCAGGGTTCGTGTGTCTCTTGTTTGGAAGTTGGTGAATTTCGTGTGGTTTGCAGTTCGGGAAGTTGGTGATTGCAGTAGCTGCTGGTCTATCCGGAAAAGGGAATATCGCCTTAACGGAGTTGTGTGCGTAACGGTCCGTTACAGGGCCCATGAGCCGTTAGCTACCCCCCTGATCTCAGGGAATGGGTGACTGAAGCAGTGATTGCTAGCCCCCATACAGAGGAGATGATTGCGGCATGTAAATGCAGCTTTCACCTCCTCCAGTGAGTTCCAATGAATGGTTCATTCACGATAATTGCCTGCTGTGTTGGCCTGTGTAAAGGGACCTTTAGTGTTTTTTACCTCTTTATAAGGTAGCAACATTCACAACTAATAATGTTCATCTGACCATAGAACAGTATAGCCCTTCATGGCATTACCTCAAAGGTTCCCTTGGGCATACTAAGGATATGCATTCTCTGGGAGAATTCTCATGTCATATTGATCTATGACATTTTCTTATAAACTGTAAGGTCCCTATCCAGAACAGCTTTCCACGGGAACATTCTTTTCATACTTTTATCTAACAGAGTCCATGGGGAAGCTCCCCCTGCTAAAAGCGCAAATGACAGCATGGGGGATGGTTTTACAAAGAAAATGTGAAACAAAAATTATGATGCAGAAAAAAGACAGGTGTGATCACACGTATGTAAGCCTAGATGGTATTACATATAGACTGCTTATAGTTCTTCTGAAAGCTAATAGACACAAAAATATTCTACGATCATATGAACCATTTTAAAAGGTTTGTCTGTGATTGCAGTAGAAAAATGGAACGGTAAAAATGGTCTTAAAGTTGTTGTTTTTTACTGCCCCATCACTGGTGGCTGCTTGATCCATATGGTCTATATAATGAATAGAGTGCAGTGAGATGTTGTCCATACAGAAGTAACATCTAGCAGCTGTGAGTGAATGACAGGAACTGACTGTGAGTGGAGGACGGGGAAACGTAAAGGGGGACATTTATTAGGCCTCATGCACACGACCGTTGTTTGATTCCGTGTCCGTTGCTCCGTTTTTCGTGATTTTCTGCGGACCCATTGGTTTTCAATGGGTCCGTGGAAACCTCAGCAAATGCACCGTTTGTCCTCCGCGTCCGTGGTCCGTGATTCCAGTCCGTCAAAAAAATATAACCTGTCCTATTCTTGTCCGTGAAAAACGGTTCACGGACCCATTCAAGTCAATGGGTCCGTGAAAAATGCGGATGGACATCCGTGTGTCATCCGCGTTCCGTGTCCGTTTTTTTTGCGGATCCCTTGGCAGGCACTTGGGAAACATTGTCAGCCTGTCTTTTGATAAAATCTTTTGGGTCATGTCCGCTAAAAAAAACAGAAGACACACGGAAACACAACGGAAGGCAAAAACGGACACGGATCACTGAACAACGGAACCCCTTTTTGCTGACAGCATAAAAAAACGGTCGTGTGCATGAGGCCTTAAGACCAGCATATTGGAGTACCAGGACACGTTGTGGATTACACACATTCTTTCCACTCGTTTGGAAAAACTGCAGCGTAATACAGTACCAGCAAAGTGTATGAGATCAACCCCTTCCAGATGCAGAGATTTTCCGTTTTTCGCTCCCTGCCTTTCTGCAGCAATAGCTTTTTTATTTTTCTACATAGCTGTATGAGGGCTTGTTGTTTGCGGGACAAATTGCACTTTCTAATGGTACCATTTAATGGTGCAAAGAATGTAGTGGGGTTGTCACGGTCCCTCCCATGACAGAGGTGAGAAGATCGGAGAGACTGGCGGCACGTGAGGGTATCTGACAGTCTCTCTGTTTTCTCCTTGCAGTGTTGTTGTTTGGTAATGACCACACCTCTTGTCAGGTGCAGCTTGTGGGTCATTACTGAGGCTATTTAGTTCTGACTCACACTGCTTACCATGCGGTTGATATTTCCTGCTGGAGTTGGTTGAGCTGGTGTGTTATTCCTTTGGATCTCCTGCTCCTCCATTCTGCTTTAAGCTAAGTGCATTTTGTTTTGCATTTTATTGTTCACTTGTGTTAGTTGCTTTCTAGGTCTCAGGGAGACGCTGGGACCTTCATTTGGGAAGGAACCAGTAGTCTCATTCCCCGCCACCACTCCTAGGGATTTTCAGGGTCTCCAGGGCTTAGGTTCCGTTTTATGAGTATTCCCACCTTCAGGGTCTACTCGTATTGGCAGGAGTCAGAGAGAGGTTTAGGGATTCCTAGGAGGTCACCATCCCTCTCCCTTAGCTTTGAGGCCTAGACACCTGTCTATTTCCTTCTGTGTGTGTTCTGGTGTTTAACCATCCATATACTTGTGACAGGGATGCTGGAAAAAAATTTAAATGGGGGTGGAATTGAAAAAGAAATGCAATTCCGCCACAGTTTTATGGGTTTCGTTTTTATGGTGTCCACGATGTGGTAAATCTGATGCATGCTCTTCATCATGCAGGTCAATTATGATTACAGCGATACCTCATATGCGTCGTTTTTCTTGCGTTTTAATACAGATTTTTTTTTTTAATCAATCCTTTCTTTTCATTGCCATATTTTGACCCCCACAACTCTTTTATAGTTATGTCTACCGAGATGTGTGAGGGCTCTTTTTCTGCAGGATAAGCTGTAGTTTTGTTAAAGGGCTTCTGTCACCCCCAAGTGTGCAATTTTGAGTAGCTGACATTAGC
Organism: Bufotes viridis; assembly: GCA_033119425.1. NCBI lineage: Eukaryota > Metazoa > Chordata > Amphibia > Anura > Bufonidae > Bufotes > Bufotes viridis. Next base: position 127,333,068 of record CM065596.1, read on the forward strand.
TATTTGCTAATGTCAGCTGATTTCAAACATACCTTTCTTACCCTAATCTGAGCTTTATATTTCCTAAAAATCATACTTTTAAAACATGCTAATTCTCTTCGCTACCAGCAAGTTGGGCAGGTACTTGCTGGTAGCCGCCGCATCCTCAGGCTGTAGGACCGCCCCCTCTGCTGTTGATAGACAGGGCCAGCGCGCTCTCCAACTCCCGCTGGCCCTGTATTCTCCAGAATTCCTGCGCCGTACCATTCCACAATCGGCGCAGGCGTACTGAGTGGAGGACGGGCACTTGCCACTGAGGACGGAGCTGGCAAGCGCCCGTCCTCCACTCAGTACGCCTGCGCAGATTGTGGAATGGTACGGCGCAGGCGCGGGAATTCAGGAGAAGACAGGGCCAGCGGGAGGAGGAGAGCGCTCTGAAAACGGATGAAGTAGAAATTAGACTTTTTTGTGACAAATTCAGGTGTAGAAAAAGGCGCACCTACATAAATAAGTCGAAAAAAGTTGCAAAAGTTAGAAAACTTCTGAATTTGTGTAAAAAATCTAAATAGTTGAACGAGGCACAAATGGGCAATTTTAGCAGTAAATGCGGCAATAAAATAAGAGTCTAAGGCCTCTTGCACACGAACGTGTGCACCCTGTGCCCGTGCTGCGGGCCGCAAATTGCGGCCCGCAATGCTCGGGTACCGGCCGTGGGGCAGCCACAGCGGATCGCGGACCCATTCACTTGAATGGGTCCGCGATCTGCCCGTTCCGCAAAAAGATAGCACATGTTCTATCTTTTTACGGGACGGAAGTACGGAACGGAACCCTGCGGAAGCACTCCGTAGTGCTTCCGTAGTGTTCCGTTCTGTCATTCCATTCCGCATCTCCGGATTTGCGGACCCATTGAAATGAATGGGTCCGCATCCGTGATGCGGAATGGCCACGGAATGGTGCCCTTGTATTGCAGATCCGCAAATGCGGTCCGCAATACGGGCACGGGGCGCACACGTTCTCCACCAACACTTTCTCCACCAACACAGGGGGAAAACAAAGACTGATGTAAAAATCTGGTATTTGTAAATGGCCTCTAATGCGTACTATCCATTGGCACATGATCATGTGGCAAGATTTATCACATGATGTATTACACACCATTTATCAGAACCTGGAGTGCCTACAGGTCCAAATCTGTACATGTGTCCTAACATTACAGCTGTTCTGGTATCATAAAAACTTCTTGGTCAAAACATCACTGAATTGCAGAAAAAAAAAAAAGTTCTAGCCCAAGGGAGTTTTTTGGTATGTGATTTTTTTTTCTTTGCCAACAATTTCCTCAAGCTGGACCTCATCACTGTCACAAAATCCGCCCACAGATGTGAAAAAGTACTGGCAGGTGTTGTCTTAAAGGATTCCGGCTGTCTTCTGGTGCGGTCCACACAGCCAGATTGTGATGGTAAACAAAAATGTTTCCAGGGGTGGGTGCTTCACGCTGTCTGAATGGAGCTTAATTGGCAGATGAGAAGAAAAGCGTTTCAGCTGGGATAGCGTCTGTTCTCTGTCTTTACTGTTGATGAGAGTAAATACAAAATATGGGGCCTTAAGAAGGGGCTAAAAAAAGTGAAACACTGGATGCACAGAGCTTATATAACTCCCTAGTATGGGACCATACTGCAACATAACTCACCTTACGGAGCTCCAGTCTTCTCAGTGGCACTGGCACGGATGCTTTGCGGTGCAGGCGCAGTGTGCACAGCGTCTGGGTTGCCACTCAATCAGGAGGCTTGGTCAGTGCACCAATCAAGAGGGATGGTAGGGTGACCAATCAATGTAATTGGGGCTGTATTTGAAGCTGGGTGACACTGATCTGTGTGTACGTTATTGGGGGTCATTTACATACATTTTTACACCGGTTTTTGGCCCTTTTTGAGACTTTTTAAAGACCTTTGCAATAATATTTTGTTGCACAGGCGTTTTTACACTGTCTGCGTCACTTGGGAGTGGCAGGGGGTAACTGTTGGTGAAAATTTACTCCTGTCAGGGAGCTAAGTAGTTTTTGACCAAGGTGCACGGACTGCTGTATACACTCCTAATTTATGACATGCTATACACCTCATCATAATTTAGGGCAAATCCTCCGGCAGCGCAGGGGTGAAACAAAGACTGGTGTAAAAATTGGCCTCTCTCACGCAAGTGAGTTTTCCATTAGGGTGCGATGACTGAAGCAAACGCATAGCATCTGGACTGATTCCTGACCAATTCATTTCAATGGGTCTGTGAACATGATCGTTATTTTTTACGCATCATTTAGGAAAAATCGCAGCATGTTTTATCCGTGGCTGAACCTGTAAAGGAAAGATTACTTATCTGCTTCCCTCTTCTCCACTGGGCTCCCTCAAAGTCAACATCCGGTTTGACATTGCCGCAGCCAAACACTGGCTGCGGTGGAGACCAGATCCCTTGCGTCGTGTGACCCTTTGTCATGACTTAAGGGAAGCTGGTCACTGCCGCGGTCAGTGATTGGCTAAGGAGATGTCAAAATGGATGCTGACATCGAGGGATCCCAGAGGAGCATCGCAGGAGTGGAGGAGAAGGAGCTGGAGGCCGACGCCAGGAACCAGGAAAATAATCTTTCCTTTACAGGTTGGGCCAAGTGAGGGGTGGTTTGCTAACCCCCCCCCCCCCATTCTTGCACAACCCTTTTAAAGTCAATAGATACATGAGCAGTCCGTGGAGACCACACGCAATTCACTGACATGTGAAAGAGGTCTTAGGGCTCATGCACACAAACTTATTTTTGGTCCGCACCCAATCCACATTTTTGTGGGTCAGATGTGGACCTATTCACTACAATGGTTCCGCAAAAAATGCGGAAAGCACACCGTGTGTTGTCTGCATCCATATTTGCGTTCCGTGGGATCTGCAAAAGTATAGAACATGTCTTAATTCTTGTCCGCATTACTGACAAGGATAGGACTGTTCTATTGTAGCCCAGACACTCCGTAAAATGCGGAAGGCACACGGCCAGTATCCGTGTTTTGCGGATCCACAACTTGCAAACCGCAAAAACGGCTACGCCCGTGTGCATGAGCCCTTATAGTAAAATTTTGCATACAGTAGTTTTGTTTTGGCCCTTGTGGTATCTGTTCCATACTGACATACCTCCACTTTTCTGCTTTCGAGGAAAATGACTGAATTCTTTCCATAAGTGACCGGAGGCCATAGCTTGCATTCTTGACATGTTCTGTTTAGCAAACAAATAAACAATGAAAATTCAGGATTTTCTTTGCAGTACACATAATTACAAGTACGACTAGAACGTTAAGCTGGAGAGAAGTGAGTCACATCAGCTATTACAAGTCAAACTATCTGTATTAACACATATTTCACGAGCAATAACGTTGGAGTGCAGAAGCTTACATCGGCTTTACAATGCTGTCAGTCTCCGGCAAGCCTCCTCACGTCTCTGTACTTTGTATGTAGACTATGGTAGAGGTAAAAGGTTTCACAATCTGGGTTCACAAGTGGATTACACAAAAGTAAAATTACATAAATCTTTGGCTTAAGCGGCAGTTCCTAGAAAGCAGCAGTGCAGAAAAAATGTGAATCACGTTCACTATCTGCTTGTAAAGTAGAAATATTCCAGCCACATTAAATATATGTTCTGCCGAAGATCAAAGATTTTCTTAAACTCTGACTAGACATACCATTTAGTTCATGGAGTAAAAGTTGTATGTCCCCCCCCCCCCAATGTTATAGTATGTTAAAATTTAAAACATGATTTATTCCTAGACAGGGTTAAATGGGATTGGGGGGGTGTAATTTTGATTTTAAAGTCATCTGTCAGCAGATTTGTCCCTATGACACTGGCTGACCTGTTACATGTACGATTGGCCGCTGAAGGCGTCTGTGTTGGTCCCATGTTCCTATGAGCCCGCATTGCTGAGAAAAATTATGTTTTATTATATGCAAATGAGCCTCTAGGAGCAACGGGGGCGTTGTCATTACACCTAGAGGCTCTTTTCTCTCTGCAACTGCCGCATCCTCTGCACTTTAGCTGTCAGAGCCAGGCATGATGACGTTTACACTGCCTGATCCTATCAATCAAAGTGCAGAGGATGCGGCACTTGAAGCGGGAGTTGGACCTCTAGGAGTAATGACAACGCCCCTGTTGCTCCTAGAGGCTCATTTGCATATATGAAAACATAATTTTTCTCAGCAATGCCTTCAGTTGCCAAGTGCACATGTAACAGGTCAGCCAGTTTCAAAAACTACTGACAGATGCCCTTTAATAAATGGATAATTGTTAACAGCTGGGCGTGTGTTTCCTACATACTCTAATTCTGGGGACACACCTAGGCGTTTCTGAATCGCGCGCTTTTGGATGCGCATTTTTGTAACTAAGAAACGCGCGTCATACGCGCGATTCAGTGATTCTCCCCTATGGCAACATTGTCCATAGGCGCGTAAAAACGCCCAAAAGAAGCTCATGTACTTGTTTGGGCGTTGGGCGTTTTACAGCGCGTTCAAACGCGCTGTAAAACACCCAAATGTGAACCATGCCCATAGGGATGCAAGGCTTTTCACATGTTGAGCGTTTTTCAGCGCGTTTGAACGCGCTGAAAAACGCTCAGGTGTGTTCCCAGGGTAAGGCCTCTTTCACACGGGCGTCGCGTGTGAGGGCCGGACAAGATGCGGGTGCTTTGCGGGAAAATGTGCGATTTTTCCGCACGAGTGCAAAGCGTTTTAATGAGTTTTGCACGCGTGTGCAAAAATCGGTGTGTTTGGTACCCAGACCCGAACCCGCAGTTCTTTACAGAAGTCCGGTTTCGGGTTGAGTATTCTGTAGATTTTATTATTTTCCCTTATAACATAGTTATAAGGGATAATGATAGCATTCTTAATACAGAATACTAACTAAAATAGTGATGGAGGGGTTAAAAAAAAAATTATTAAAAATAAACTCACCTCATCCACTTAATGGAACCTGGAAGGAAAAGGACCTTTGGTGACGTCATCACGCTCACCACGTGGTGAGCACGGTGACGTCAGCGCAGGTCCTGCTGCATGAAGATAGAAGGATCTTCTGTTCGTGAAAATCGCACTGCATCCGCACTTGCTTGCGGATGCTTGCGATTTTAACACAGCCCTATTCACTTCTATGGGGCTTGCGTTGCGTGAAAAACGCACAGTATAGAGCTTGCTGCGATTTTCACACAACGCACAAGTGATGCGGGAAAATCACTGCTCATGTACACAGCCCCATTGAAGTGAATTGGTCCGGATTCAGTACAGGTGCAATGCGTTCACCTCACGCATTGCACCCGCACAGAAAATTAGTCCGTGTGAAAGGGGCATGAGGCTACATGCACACGTCAGTGAAAAACGGACATGTGATGTACATTTTTTTAACGGCCATCACACATCTGTTTTAAAACCAATGGTAGTCTATGAGGTTATTTACATGGCAGTTGTTTTGACTATCAGTGAAAAAGGACGTAAAAAAAAAGGAACATGTTCTATCTTGTCCGTTTTTTACTGACTGACTGCTCCATACAATTGAATGGGTCTGTTTTTAACGTCTGTTTCTCTTTTTATCATTGTCGTGTTCATGTAGCCTAAGTCCCTATTTACATTTCCGTGTCCGTTTGACATCCGTGAAAAATTCTGTCCATGTTTCAGCCATGAAAGGAATGAAGGATTCCTGTTTGGTCCATGTGTCAGTTTTTTGCTTTCCGTGTGTCATCCATAATCCACGGACACTGCTAGGCTGAAAATTAATTTCAAAAGCATCTCCTATCAGTGGTCTGTGAAAAACGGACCAAACATGGATGCCATCCAGGTTGTGTCTGTGATTTTTAATGAAGAAAATGCGGACAGCACACGTCAGTGAAAAACAGTAATGTGAACAAGGCCTTAGGTTGTCCAATCAGTGCTGACTGCGCAGTGTCACTTTATTTATAAATATCCAGGAGGAATAACAGAGGATAACAAATTAACAGTATAGAGTTATGAAAAAAGATGATACAAGTTCTTACTAAAACAGACATGTCAGCTGACAGTAAGGCTACTTTCACACTAGCGTTTTTGCGGATCCGTCATGGATCTGCAAAAGCGCTTCTGTTACAATAATACAACCACATGCATCCGTCATGAACGCTGCAGGCTACTAAGGCTACTTTCACACTGGCGTTTTGGCTTTCCGTTTGTGAGATCCGTTGAGGGCTCTTAAAAGCGGTCCAAAACGGATCAGTTTTGCCCTAATGCATTCTGAATGGAAAAGGATCCGCTCAGAATGCGTCAGTTTGTCTCTGATCAGTCACTATTCCCCTCTGGAGGCTGCCTGCAGAGTTTTGCTGTCCGCCTGACAAAGCGGAGCCAAACGGATCACTCCTGGCACACAATGTAAGTCAATGGGGACTATTGTAAGTCATGGCTATAGAACACATAATACAACCGGATCCGTTCATGACGGATGCATGCGATTGTATTGTTGTAACAGAAGCGTTTTTGCAGATCTATGACAGATCAGCAAAAAACGCTAGTGTGAAAGTAGCCTAATGTGCATGGAGGCCTCCAGACAGATGATGTCAGGGAGAAAATGATTGGGTAATTTGAATTTTAAAGGGAATTTGCCTCCGCATACCTTGATATCAATCAAAATGATAGGCCATCACTAGCTGTCGTAGATCTGACACCCCAAACCCCGGCAATCAGCTGTCCGGGTGTAGCTCTGTCATTGAAAGTCGGCGTAGAAACTACAAAGCTCCGTCAACCTTGTAGTGGAGGGAGCAGGGTACTAGAGCGCTGCTCCTATTGAAGCGAGAGATGGCCTATCCTGCTCATAGGCCATCACTTAGTAAAGGGACCACCACGGATGTGATAATAACGACTTAGGCCTCATGCACACGACCGTATGTGTTTTGCGGTCCGCAAACCGCGGATCCGCAAAGCACGGAAGCTACTCCGTGTTCTGTTCTGCAATTTGCGGAACAGAACGCGGCCCATTGAAGAAATGCCTATTCTTGTCCGCAAAACGGACAAGAATAGGACATGCTCTATTTTTTTTTGCGGGGCCACGGAACGGAGCAATGGATGCGGACAGCACACGGAGTGCTGTCCGCATCTTTTGCGGCCCCATTGAAATAAATGGGTCCGCGGCCGAGCCGCGAAATATGCGGCTCGGACGCGGACCCGAACAACGGTCGTGTGCATGGGGCCTAATAAGAATTTCACTGGAGTAAGACATGCTAAGTTTATTAAGAGTGTTAGTCCTCTTAATAAGAGCTCATACAGATGGCAGTATGTAGTCGGCGAAAATGCAGATCCGTTTTTTTGCGAATTAGATGCGGACCAATTCACTTCTTTGGGGCCCTTTTCTTCCGTTCTACTGCTTCACAAAACAAATAAAACATGCCCTATACTTGTCAGGACGTGGCCCCATTGAAGTCAATGGGTCCGCAAAAATGCGGAATCCATTCCTTTTTTTTGCGGACATACTGAACTATCCGCAAAAAACTGGATCCGCGTTTTTGCGGACAGCATATGGCCATCTGAATGAGCCCTAAATCTGACACATCGTCTGACAGTCCATGGGAGCCCACTGTCACCCCAACCAAGCCCCACTAGTTTTCAAGTTCTTGAAAACAGCTGCAATTTATTTTATTTTGGGGGAATACTGCTTGTGAACATTTTTGGTGTATTTTGTATGCCAGAGTATAGTCTTTGTTATATTCCCCCTTAGTTTTATAGTTATACTGCAAAAAGAATACAACTGTTTGACAACTGTGCAGTTTTTTGGGGGATAGAACTGGAGGTTTAGGCCATGTTCACACAGGGTTTTTTTGCCGAAGGAATTTGGCAAGGAATCTGTGCCAAAAAGCCATTAGTATCAGCACTGAATCTGCCTCCATTGGTTTTCGATGGGAGGCACTTAATGCGACTGCAGGTTTTGCTGTGAACGCATCAAGAACAGACATGTACTTTCTTGCTGTGGTGTCCAAAGGACGCCCCTGAAAACTGCCAGCAATGAGGCTAAACCACATGTAGGTCTGCTGCATTCTAACTGATGAACCGCAGCAGAAAGCCTTTGCAAAATCCGCTGCGCACACAAACGTATTTTGTTTCCGTGTCCGTTCCGTTTTTTTGGGGGTAGAGTATGCGGACCCATTCATTTCAATAGGTCACCGTGTACATTCTGCATCCGTATGTCCGTTCCGTAGCCCCGCAAAAAAACAATAGAGCATGTCCTATTCTTGTCCGTTTTACAGCCAAGGATAGGCATTATTACAATGGATCCATCATCCGTTTTTTGTTTGCGTAGTGCAAAAAACATACGTTCGTGTGCATGTAGCCTTACAGTGGCGCATGGAGTCAGTATAAGTTCATATTATATTTGTGTGCTACTGTCTCCTAAACTTATATGGTATTTATGACAAAAATTCTCTGTCGGCCCCACACGCAGAAAAAATGATGATGATGTGGACCAAACATGCCCCATTTTAGTCTATGGGTGCGTTAAAATTACAGCCACAACACGGATGGTATCCATGTTTGGTCCATTTTTCACTGACCACTGATAAGGTAAAAAATAGATACACGGACCAAGCACGAATCCTTCATGGACATCTTTACAGATGAAACACGGAACGATTTTTTTCACAGATGTCAAACGGACACGGAAATGTGAACGAGGCCTTACTTTGGAATCTAGGATGGGACAGAAATTTGTTCTGCTAATGTTTATAGTGAACAGACGATCGCCTCTGACAAAATCGGCTCCCTTTTTTGTGGCAGGAAATATTCAGACTGCAGAAAATACATCTGTGTGAATGCAGGCTTATTTTCAGGGCAGCATCTTAATAAAGTCATGTCTGTAGTAACAGATACCCCTCACTGCCCATTTTCTCACTGTGTACACATTCATTCTTGGACCATGTATGCTCTACATAAATACTGGCAGTCTGCCTTCATAGGGGCTGCCTGGGCTTTCGCTCCCAGCTCATTTTATTTGATACCCAACAAAAAAAATTCCCATGGTTCATACATCAATACCGTAAAAACTGATTCGAAATGCTACATAAACGCTTCAGCCGGCCGCCAAGCACGTATATTGTACAGGGCTGACTGTGGCATTAAGCACAGTCAATGCATTTTTAAAACACCCCTTTGCTATACAGTATTCAGTTTTCAGGTAGAATTTCAAATATTACGGTATTTGCTTTGTATGAAGCATTATAATGTATCGGCCGCCATAACTGAGTCATGGAAGTGTCATTGTGTAATAAAGGAAAGAACTCATGCACACCACTATATTTTTTCTGCCATGTGCCATGCAGATATTTTGCAGATAGCACACTGACATGTTCATTTTTATGGGACCATGCACACATCCGTTTTTTTTTTTTTTTTGCAGATCCGTTTGGCTGTTCCATAAATTATAGAACATGTCCTAGTCTGATAAACTTTGCGGAGGAGAATAGTAATTTCAATGGATGACAGTGAGAAAAATGTGGAATGCACATGGAAGGTATCTGTATTTGGCAGTGGTTTGCGGACTGAAATACGGACACAGTCGTGTGCATGAGGCCTTACAGGTGTTTGTAGGGTAACTATGTCTGCCACAGGATAGGTTCAGGGAAAAGTTGATAGTTTTGCACGCAAGTTCAATTAGTTTTTTCTGCGATTGTGTTCAGTGTGTGCATTTTTTTTTCATCCGAATTGTATCCGGATTAGGGTCCATTCACACGAACGTATGGCCTTCATGCCCGTGTTGCGGACTGTAAACTGCAAGTGCGCAATACATGGGCACCGGCCGTGTAAACTCCTTATCGCAGATGTAGACCCATTGACTGGAATAGGTCCACAATCTTCAAGAAACAGCAAAGGATAGGACATGATCCTTTCTTTTGCGGAGCGAAGGCATGGATCGCGAGCCCACGGAAACACTCGGAAGCACTTTCGTGGGCTTTTGAGTCCGTGCCTCCGCACCACAAAAGATAAGACGTCCTATTTTTTGGGGACTGTGGACCCATTCCAGTCAACAAGTTTGCATCCGTGATACAGAGTTCACAAGGCCAGTGCCTGTGTATTGTGGACTGCTATTTGCGGTCAGCAGCATGGAGGCCAGGCCTCATGCACACGAACGTATATTCTTTCCGTGTCCGTTCCGTTTTTCATTTCAATAGGTCCGCAAAAAAAAACGGATGTTACTCCGTTTGCATTCTGTTTCCGTATGTCCGTATTTCCGTTCCGCAAAAAAATAGAACATGTCCTATTATTGTCCGCATTATGGACAAGGATAGGACCGTTCTATTAAGGGCCAGCTGTTCTGTTCCGTAAAATACAGAATGCACACGGACGTCATCCGTATTTTTTGCGGGCCGCAAAATACATACGGTCGTGTGCATGAGGTCTTAATAGACCCTTAGGCTGCATTCACACGGGCGAGTTTTCCGCGCGGGTGCAATGCGTGATGTGAACGCATTCCACCCGCACTGAATCCGGACCCATTCATTTCTATGGGGCTGTGCACATGAGTGGTGATTTTCACGCATCACTTCTGCGTTGCGTGAAAATCCCAGCATGCTCTATATTCTGCGTTTTTCACGCAACGCAGGCCCCATAGAAGTGAATGGGGCTGCGGGAAAATCGCAAGCAAGTGCGGATGCAGTGCGATTTTCCTGCATGGTTGCTAAGCGACGGGACCCGATCTTCATTATTTTCCCTTATAGCATGGTTATAAGGGAAAATAATAGCATTCTTAATAAAGAATGCTTTGTAGAATGAGGATTAAGGGGTTCAACATAAAAAACGTAACTTACCTTAGCCACTTGATCGCGTAGTTGGCGATCTCTCTTCTCTCTTTAAGCTTTAGCTGCAGTCTAAAGGACCTGTGATGACGTCAGATCACATGGTCCAATCACACAGGTCCTTAGACTACAGCTAAAGCTTGAAGAGAGAAGAGAGATCGCCAACTACGCGATCAAGTGGCTAAGGTGAGTTAAGTTTTTTATGTTTAACCCCTTAATCCTCATTCTACAAAGCATTCTTTATTGAGAATGCTATTATTTTCCCTTATAACCATGTTATAAGGGAAAATAATAAAATCTCCAGAATACTCAACCTTAAACCGGGCTTCAGTGATGAAGTCCGGCTTTGGGTCTGGGTACCAAACATGGCGGTTTTTCACACGCGCGTGCAAAACGCATTACAAAAGTTTGCACATGCGCGGAAAAAATCTCGTATATCCCTCAACGCACCCGCATCCAATCCAGGCGTCAAACATGACATGTCTTCCGTTTTTCACACAAGCCCCAGTCACTTATATAGAGCCAAGACTGCATGAAAAACGCACAATATAGAAGATGCCTGAGATTTTTCCTGAAAGTAGAGATGATGCATGAAAAACGAGGCTCATGTGCACAGACCAATTTAAATGAATGGGTCAGGAGTCAGCCCGGACGCTATGTCTTCACTACACTCATGGATCTGGACGGAAAACTCGCTTGTGTAAAAGAGGCCTTAAGCGGTGTTCACATCTGCGCTGGAGGCTCTTTCACAGATTCCGTCATATTTTATGAGGAAAAATAGCGCTGTATTTGACGGACACTTTGGAAGAACCTAACAGACCTTACTGAGGTCAGAGCGCGTTCCACCCGATTCGTCTGCCAATGGACTTTTGAATAACCGAAAATGGGTCAGAGTTCAAACGACTTGTTTTTGGACTCCACTGACCTGCTTTATGTTTGTTTCCGGCGAAAAGGATTATGTCTTTGACTGCGCTATTCTTTCCAGCAAAAAAGTAAAAATAAAAAAAAATGTAAAGCAGGTTAAATGGAGCCCAACGATGAATCCTATGAACTCTGACCCATTAAACTCACGGTAAGGCTACATGCATACGACCAGTGGTGTTTTGCGGTCCGCAAATCGTGGATCCGCAAAACACGGAAGCTGATCCGCATTCCGTTCCGCATTTTGCGGAACGGAACGCAGCCCATTATAGAAATGCCTATTCTTGTCCGCAAAACGGACAAGAATAGGACATGCTATATTTTTTTTGCGGGGGCACGGAACGGAGCAACGGATGCGGACAGCACACGGAGTGCTGTCCGCATCTTTTGCGGCCCCATTGAAATAAATGGGTCCGCGGCCGAGCCGCGAAATATGCGGCTCGGACGCGGACCCGAACAACGGCCGTGTGCATGAGGCCTAAAAGTTTGAATATTGAACTAATCAATTCATTCATCCTAACGAATTTCACGTCTGTGAGAATGCGTCCCTCTACAGAAGAATACCTAATGTTGCGGCAGATAAATACGGCCGCACGTCTTATGCAGCCATAATCTTGTGCATGTGCCCTGCCAGTATCAGTGTATGCACATATGATCTGACTAGTACAACGAATCAGGGATTGTGCACGAGCCATAAAATTCTTGCTCGCAGCGCTAGCAAATTTATTGAATCGATTCGCAACCAGATCATCACGCATGCGGCAATACTAGAAGTAACTGTGTATGCGCGACATTAACCCCTTCCCTACATGTACGGCGCTGGACGAGACTCTAAAAAGAACGCCCGCTCGCGAGTGCAGCTGGCACCATAGCTGAAAGGAATGACACCCGCAGCTAATGTTTTAACTTTTCAGATGCTGTGTTCAAACTTGTCCCGCAAAAATATAAGCCCTCATGCAGCTATGTGAACGGAAAAATAAAAAAGTTATGGCCCCAGAAAGGCGGGGAGAGAAAAATGTAAACGTGGTTGAAGAGAAGGCCACGCTCCGAAGCGAGCGCAGCGGTCCCTTTATTGTTTTCCTGCTCGCCGTCAACATCGCAGTGGTGAGCAGGTGTAATTCCAAGCTGTCCCATAGACTTCTATGGGATGTCTCGTTCCTATTCAACTGTATACTACACAGCAGTCCCATAGAAGTGAATGGGACGGCTTGTAATGACACCTGCGCTGTTGACGGTGGGCAGGTAAACAAACATGGGAAGGCTGCGCTCGCACGTTGCGCAGCGTTCACTTCAACCAGCTGATCAGACACCCGGCATCCCCGCCGATGTGATATTGAGGACCTGCCCTGAGGATAGGCAAAAATATGTGAAGACAGCACCAATATCCCAATTTTTAGCTAGAGGCACGGTCACCAGCGGGCAGGCTCATCCCCGCTCCAAACTGTAAAGAATAAAAAGGATCGTGACCAGCGACCCCTGCCGATCAGTTGTTTGAGAAGACACCGATGCTTGCAGTAGCGCCGCCGCCGCCTTATCTCTGCTCACCAAGCACAGCGCCGTACATTTGATAGTGCCCGTGCTTGGTATGGCGGCTGAGCTGCTCCTAGGCCACTTGAGCGACGAACGTGACGTCACTGGGCCTGGGAAAAGCTGAGAGAAGGGGCGGGGCTACTGCCAGTGCCACTGCCTTCTCAAACAGCTGATCGACGGGGGTCCTGGATGTAGGACCCCCACTGATCAGATACTGATGACCTATCCACAGGATAAGTGGGTTGTCAGTAGAAAACCCCTTTAAGGGCTCCATCAGTACTTCATGCTTTCATTTATAAAGGAAGAGCTAATGGGAAAATTTGGTTTAGGGCCCACGCACATGACTGTATGTATTTTGCGAGCCGCAAAAAATACGGATGAAAGGAAAGGAACAGCTGGCCCCTGATAGAACAGTACTATCCTTGTCCGTAATGCGGAAACGGAATGCACACAGAGTAACTTTATGTTTTTGCAGACCCATTCAAATAAATGGTTCCGCATACGGTCCACAAAAAAAAAAAAGGAACGGACACGGAAAGAAAATACGTTCGTATGCATGAGGCCTTAGGCTCAGCAGGGGCAAGAGGTCACTGTAGATTTTTTATGTGAAAATTTGAAAGTTTATAGCAAAATGTAAAATACAAATGAAATCTGCATTATTATATGCCACTAGTCTGCACCCTTTGGCTGAGCTCCCCTTACTACCACTCCCACCATTCAGTGACTACTCTTCACAATTAGAGCGCCACAGGACAAGCAGCGCGGTTCCAGCTAGTGTTACACGTGACGAAATGCTGCACAACGATTGGCTCTCCCGACTTAGGCGGGAAACGCGAGCGACGAATTCGTCCGTTTGACAAGAAATGGCGACGGGAGGCAGTGACGTGATGTCGCAGTTCGAAATGTCCGCGGTCTCTGCAGAACTGTACGCAGAGCCGGGGTTAAAACGCGAAGAAAACGCCATGCTCATGTCGTCCGCTCGCCCCAAAATCCCAAAGGCCAATAATTTAAGCCCTTTCAAATACCCGTTTTCGCCGACGGGGTCGCAAGGCAGCCCCACACTGCACTCGGTGTTCGCGTCACCTAGGAACCCCAAGATGGCTGGTACCCGCCGGGGGTACCGCAAGCTCCAGTTACCGCCGTGCCTGGACGCAGCTTTGGGGGACGATGAGTGGGGGGTTGACGAGCCGCGGTATGGATCTGCTGCCCAAGCTCAGCCTCTGCCGCCCATCTACGTGTCTGGGGCGACGCTGTCGGTGCAGGAGAGGATCTCCTTGTACTGCGATCAGATCCTGCGACATTGCAAGGTGCCCTACTGGAATATCTTGTGAGCTGGACATGGGGGGTGTACAGTATTTCACAATCTGCCCTTTCTTCTAGGACTCCCAACATACTCCTGACAGAATGAGGAGGGCAGTAGTCCGACGTGATGCAAAGAAAAACTGGTTTAGTTGCCCATAGCAACCAATCAGGATGACCAAAGAGCTCTGAAAGGTGGAATCTGATTGGTTGCTATGGGCAATTAAGCCAGTCTCCGTTGCACCAGTTTTGATAAATCTCCCCCCATAAGTTACAGATCTGGGATCTTAAAGGGATATTCCAGTAACAAGTCATACCATATTCACTGGATAACTAAGGGCACCTTCACACTGGCGTTCTTCTTTTCCGGCATAGAGATCCGTCGTCGGGGCTCTATGTCGGAAAAAAAAACTGATCAGGATAATCCTAAGCATTCTGAATGGAGAGAAATCTTCTCAGTATGTATCAGATGTCTTCCGTTCAGTATATGAACGTTTTTTTGGATGTTGACAAAACCGCAGCATGTTGCAGTTTTATCTCAGTCCTGAAATGCCGGAACACATGACGGAGTCCCATTGACCTACATTAGTGCCGGATCTGGTATTAAGAAATGACGGACGGATCCGCCACAGACTTTTCAAACTGGGAAAAAAATACAAGGCGGATCCGTCTATCCGCATGGCAAACGGAGAGACAGATCCGCACTTGCAATGCATTTGTAGACGGATCCGCAAGCCAGATCTGTCTATAAATGCTTTCAGTTGTCATACGGTATGCCGGATCCGGCCACACGCCGCAAGTGTGAAAGTACCCTTAGATCTGGGGTGTTTACTGATCAAGAGGACGTGGGGTCTTGTGTACCCCATATTGATGGAGCATACATACTACCAACCCATTCTTCTCTATGGGACTGCCTGCTGTCTACGTCATTCGCATACAGGTTTAGTGGAGCCGCTGCGTGACTGCTCGACCACCATATGGGATAAGGGGACTATGTTCTTTAGTGTCCCAGCGGTTGGTCCCTCATGATCTAACGGTTATCGCCTATTCACTAACGTCTTGTAACGGCAGTAGCCCTTTAAGCTGGCCATACACATAAGATTTTCAGACCAGCGATGTCCTCGGCAGCATGCGGAGGAGCGATCACTATGCCAGCGCTTGTCCCCATGCAGGACAGCGGTGTGAAGGCGGCAGATTGCGATTACACATCACAATCTTTCATTGGGCAACCAGAGGCAGTATTAGACTGCCGGACGATCGCTAACAACTGTCATAAGTGATTATAAGGCAGTAAATCTGCCCGTCTAATATACTCAGTTCACACTTTCGCGTAAAACGCCGCGTTTGAATGCGCAAAAAAACACACAACAGTACAGGAACCATGCATTCCTATGGGGGTGGTTCACACTGGCGCGTTTTTATGCGCGTTCGAAGGCGCCTAAAAATGTCCGACGCATAAGCAAGTATGTTCGCGTTAATTCGGGCGTTTTTCGAGCGTTTGGTGGCAATAGACTTCAATGGGAAACGCGATAGGCGTGTTGTTCGGGCGTTTGTGCAGCGTAAAACGCGCCTATGGATGCGCGTTTTACAAAGTTTGCAACATGCTGAATCAGCCACCATGGAATGTCACACCTCTAAAGCACTCAGATTGGCCAAACTATATCATTGGTCATTGGCCAACTATGCAGTCAATCACATAAACGCGCGTCAAACGCGCCTACACTATTTAACAAAACGCTAGAAAAAAACGCAAATTAACGCCAGTCTTGAACGCTCAGAAAACGCTTGGCTTCAAAACGCTCAGGTCTGAACCCAGTGTTACAGGGGTTGTCCGGGTTCAGAGCTGAACCCGGACATACCCCCATTTTCGCCCAGGCAGCCCCCCTGACAGAAGCCATGGAGCAGTTCATGCTCCAGGGCAAAGGCATTTTCCAGAGTTCCGGTGACGAACCAGGCTCTCCATGGGGCTGCCAGGAAGCCCAGTGACGTCACCGGCTCTGATGGGTGGGCTTTGGCGCTGCCCTAGCCTGTAAAAGGGTTAGGGCAGCGCTAAAGCACGCCCATCAGAGCCGGTGACGTCACCAAACACTGCCGGGCGAGAGCCCAGTGTGTTATTGTAAACAAAAGAGCCCTTTCCCTGCGCAATCTAGCGCAAAGCAAGGGAGCGCATTGGAGTATGAGATGCGCCAATGCTAACATCAGGGGGGCTGCCTGGGTGAAATTATGGGTATGTCTGGGTTCAGCTCTGAACCTGGACAACCCCTTTAAATGGGTTTTATCACTTCAGCAAGTGGCATTTATCATGTAGAGAAAGTTACTACAAGGCACTTACTAATGTACTGTAATTGTCCATATTGTCTCCTTTGCAGCGTTGCTGTCCGCCTGACAGAGCGGAGCCAAATCGATCCGTCCTGGCACACAATGTAAGGCCATTCACACTTCCGCAAATGGGTCCTCATTCGTTCTGCAACTCTGCGGAACGGGTGCAGACCCATTCATTCTGTATGGGGCCAGACGTGAAGCGGAGAGCGCACACCGCGGACGTGTTAATGGAGCCTAAGTCAATGGGGACGGATCCGTTTTCTTTGACACAATCTGGCACAATAGAAAACGGATCCGTCCCCCATTCACTTTTAATGGTGTTCAAGACGGATCCATCATGGCTAAAGAAGACATAATACAACCGGTTCCGTTCATGAAGGATGAATGCGGTTGGCGGATCCGCAAAAAACGCTAGTGTGAAAGTAGTCTTAGTGACACTATAGCCATCCATTATTATAAAGTGGTGAAAGTTGATGAGGATACCTCTGTTTAGGTATGTGAATAGGAATACTTAGGCTAACATGTGAGTACTTCAGTGTTTTATTGTGCTCCCATATACTTTGTGAGGCTCACAGGTGCCTCTCGTACTCCGCAGCAGATCCGGCCAGCAGCAGTGTTTATCATTATCAAAGCCGAATATTACTTTTTCTCACAGAACGACACTTCGCTAAATGACTCTATTTTTGCGCTGTATGAGACATTATTATAGCAATGAATTAATATTACTTGTTGAATACTCATTTACTTTGTAATATTTATAGGCTGACGAAGTGGATGAAGCACTTTGTAGGTACCTTTCAGAGAAGTTAAAGAAGAAAAATAAGTGGATTGGGGTTTGGAAAACAAACCCTGAGCTTTTTTTTCATAAATATGAAGAACGTGCTATACAGTATGTTGGCCTTCTTGTTGAGGTATGTATTTGTAATTTCTGCTTGATATACTAGTAATGTAACCACACATGGGACATTTCTACCTTACTAGTAATGTAATCACACACTAGAACATTTCTACCTTACTAGTAATGTAACCACACATAGAACATTTCTACCTTACTAGTAATGTAACCACACACAGAACATTTCTACCTTACTAGTAATGTAATCACACACAGAACATTTCTACCTTACTAGTAATGTAACCACACATATGACATTACTACCTTACTAGTAATGTAATCACACATAGGACATTTCTACCTTACTAGTAATGTAACCACACATATGACATTACTACCTTACTAGGAATGTAATCACACACAGAACATTTCTACCTTACTAGTAATGTAATCACACATAGGACATTACTACCTTACTAGTAATGTAATCACATATAGGACATTTCTACCTTACTAGTAATGTAACCACACATAGAACATTTCTACCTTACTAGTAATGTAATCACACATAGAACATTACTACCTTACTAGTAATGTAATCACACATAGAACATTTCTACCTTACTAGTAATGTAATTACACACAGAACATTTCTACCTTACTAGTAATGTAACCACACACAGAACATTTCTACCTTACTAGTAATGTAACCATGCACAGAACATTTCTACCTTACTAGTAATGTAATCACACATAGAACATTTCTACCTTACTAGTAATGTAACCACACATAGAACATTTCTACCTTACTAGTAATGTAACCATGTACAGAACATTTCTACCTTACTAGTAATGTAACCACGCATAGAACATTTCTACCTTACTAGTAATGTAACCACGCACAGAACATTTCTACCTTACTAGTAATGTAACCACACATAGAACATTTCTACCTTACTAGTAATGTAACCACACATAGAACATTTCTACCTTACTAGTAATGTAACCACGCATAGAACATTTCTACCTTACTAGTAATGTAATCACACATAGAACATTTCTACCTTACTAGTAATGTAAAATGGTCATGCGTAAGGGCCCTTTTACACTAGTCAAGGATAGGGTCGATTTTAGGGTGATGTTACACATATATTTTTGTTGTTGTGTGATAATTATCTGTGTTTTATTTTTTTTATGGGTGAAACATGGAAATCAAATGTCTTTCACCTGTAAAAACTGAAGCTGCAAAATTTGTGCCAAAACCACAAGTGGTGTTTTTGATGCTGTTTTAACCACCCTCAACCGCAAGATTAGAATAGGCTGAACATATACCAGATTTTTCGCCCTATAAGACGCACGACCCATAAGATGCACCTAGGTTTTATAGGAAGACAATAAGAAATAAATATTTTTTATTAGAACTCAGTTCAGACCCCCACCAATGTTAATCAGACCTCAGCTAACAGCCCCAATCAGACCCCCAATGTTAATGAGACCCCCAACAAGACTTCAGATCAGACCCCTAATCAGACCTCAGCTCAGACCCCAATGTGAATGGCCCCCAATCAGACCTCAGATATGAGCCCCATGCCTCTCATCAGCCTCCGGCAGTCTCATATCTCCCACCACACTACCTTTTTTTAGACCTGGCGTGAGCGGGGAAGAATTCGCAGATTCTGCTGCACCATGGCGTGGGACAGAATCTGCACCAGATATACGCCACAAAAGTGATTGAGACTCTTTGTTTTGCCTAGTGGCATTTTATTTTCTAATTGGTGGCTTTATTGTCTCTTACATAGGGAAATGTTTTGTGTTAGTGCAAAAGGGTACACATTTTATAATGTTAAAGTCATCCAGTACAAACAGATTAGTGTAATGTTCTCAATCAAAACATCCTGAAATCAACACAACAGTCTATACAGTGTCAGATTTGAAGAAAATACATGTTAAAGCTTGTTTTACCAAACTTACTGTATATGCATCACTAGCACAACTTGCATTCAAAAATTGCTCTGTGTGAATGTGTAGACACATCAAAGGTCAGAAATCACTTCCAAACTGAACTGGCTCTAAAATAGTTAATTTAGACAGGAGCATATTTTCATTTTGGGCATGTGGAAACATGGGTACAGAGCATTAGAAAGGAATCTTAGCACATCTAGCTATTGTCAGCTTTGACTAGTGTAAGTAACCTTTATAGGTTTGTCTTGTGGGTGAAAAATGTACCTCTTATGCTATGCTTCCAACACTGTATAGTCTCTTTATACTTTAGCTGTAGTTTTGCAGCACAACATGAAATAAGTCCCTGATCACACACACGGTGGATTTTTTTTTGAGCAGAGTGTCCATGGATATTACCCTTTGTATCACAAGGGGGAAAATCTGCAGTGAAAATTAACAGCGTAAATAAAAAAAATCCATACCACAAATCAGTTTCCGCTGCAGATTTTATTTTATGGAGCTCATGAATAAGATTTGTTTACCATATTTTTCGCCCTATAAGATGCATCGGCCCATAAAACGCACCTAGGTTTTAGAGGAGGACAATAAGAATATTTTTTTTTCATTAGACCTCAGGTCAGACCACCAAACAGACCCCCAATGTTAATCAGACCTCAGCTAACAGTCCCAATCAGACCCCCAATGTTAATAAGACCTCAGATCAGACCCCAATGTGAATGACCCCCAATCAGACTTCAGATAAGAGCCCCATGCTTCTCATCAGCCCCCAGCATTCTCATAGCAGCCCCCATTGCCTCATATCAGCCCCCAGCAGTCTCCATTGCCTCTCATGTTAGCCCCCATTGCCTCAGATCAGCAGCCCCATATTGCCCCAAACTATCCCACAGCAGCCCTATATTGACCCAGATTACCCCCCAGCAGTCCCATATTGCCTCAGATCACCCCCTAGCAGCCCCATATTGCCTCAGATCACCCCCCAGCAGCCCCATATTGCCTCAGATCACCCCCAGCAGCCCCATATTGCCTCAGATCACCCCCCAGCAGCCCCATATTGCCTCTGATCATCCCCCAGCAGCCCCATATTGCCTAATGTTTTATAAAATAAAAAAACACTTACGGTACCTCTCCTGCTCCGGACGCCTCTGCTCCAGCGCTCTTATTCTTTATCTTCTGTTGGCTGTGCTGTGATCTGACGCGCACAGCGTGAGGTCACAGAGCGCCCTCAAGCTGTGCCCAGCCACAGCACAGCCGACAGCCGAGGACCAGGAAGCGGTGAGTACAGAGCCTTCACTGCTTCCTGGTCCTCTGGTACTAATGAGCGCTTCCATAATGGAAGCGCTCATTAGTATTCACCCCATAAGATGCCGTTTTAGGCGCCCCGCTTTGGTTTTCCCTAACCATGTGGATCTGGACGCACTCCTGGCCAATGAGTGGCGTCAACCGGATAGGCGTCTTCAGCCTATGAAGAGTTCGGACGTCCTCTTTCCCTTCTACAAGGAGTTCATTACTAAGTGGTCTGTCCCTCCTCAGATAGATCCACAAGTGGCCCAACTTGCTAAGGCCATCACCCTTCCTTTAGCCAATGCGGCCTCCTTTTGGGGGGGGGAAATGCATCTTATGGGTCGAAGAATACAGTAAATTTTATTTGCTTCATAGAACTTGGAGCTTTTACTGAGCTATAAGTCTGTGTGCATGGGGCCTAAAGCCGCCCATACACATTAAAACCATTGGCCAAGTGCTCAATTTGCACACAGTTATTTCTCTTGACTCCCCTATCTACACTTGGCTTGGGTGACTGTGTATTTTATTTCAGTGGGACAAGGTTAATAGTCTGCCTATTTTCCCATGGCAACAAAGGACTGGGCATCTTAAAATCCAACATACCTGGTCTTTCTTTTCAGGGAAGAGTCAGGTGAACTCCAGACATCTATTGATTCCGAAGAAATTGGTAGATTCACCTAAGTTTTAAAGGGGTTGTCCAAGTTATATTTATTGATGACCTATCCTATACATTGTGTCCTGAGGCCAATGTATCTTGAAGGATTACTGTAATGTGTTGGACATGGACAATGGGGTTCACCAAGCTTTGCAGAAAAACGTTGAGAGTTCAAATTTAGCCGAAGAAAGATAGTTTCTCGTAAATGGCATTGGGGGACACAGCACCATGGGTATATGCTCAGCTGCCACTAGGAGGCTGACACTAGAAAGGAAAAGTGTTGGCTCCACCCAGATGGGCTATACCTTCTGCTCAGACACTAAATTAACCAGTTTTAGTCTAGACATAACCTGCTCAGTTTTATTACAGGTCTTGCTGCTCTTTGTTTTTTATTTTATTATTTTTTCTTCGCTTCTGCAGGTCTCGGCCTGCTGCAGGATGGAGCTCCATTGTGGATTTCCACTTTAGATGCACACCCTGCGGGAGCGTACTATGAGTACCTTGCCAGTCACCCAGTCCCCCATTACTGCATCCGTAGTGGCATGCCGGCAATCCCACATCTGTGCGAGTTTGCCGAAGGGGTGACCCTGCGGCGCATAAAGACGCCGGACAGTGAGTATCCTCCCAATCAGCCCTCATGTCCTCTTCCAGAGAAGACTCCCATCCCCAGCCCCCGCACGTGCGCCCGTTATAATAAAAAGTTGCCACGCGGTGAACCTGAACCTATTTGTGCGAAGTGCCTTTCCCCCAGACCCCTCAGGACTCCCTGACCACGCCTTCTGGGTCCGTTCCTCCTGAATTGGCTGCCTCCTTGTCCTAAGCCATGGGGAACCTTGCCCGACTCTCCCAATCCATGGTTGAGTCGCTGGACCGCTTGCCTGCCCAAATTGCAGCCACCCTTGTCCCTTCCAGTGACTCGTCAGCGGATGGGGCACGCTCAAGTTCAGACACCAGGTCCCACAAACTACCTCGGGTTGTCACAACCATGTCCTGCTCCTCCTCGGCATCCTCAGGTCACTCCCAGGACATGTCTGAGGCTGGCGACGAACCCCCCCCCCCCCTGCAGGATCTCATTAGGGCGGTTAGGAATCTCTCCATGTGCAGGAAGACCCCTCCTCCTCGGCTCAGGAATCCGTATCATTGCGCCGTTTTAGGTGCCCCGCTTTGGTTTTCCTTAACCATGTGGATCTGGACGCACTCCTGGCCAAGGAGTGGCGTCAACCGGAAAGGCGTCTTCAGCCTACCAAGAGTTCGGACGTCCTCTTTCCCTTCTGCGAGGAGTCCATTACTAAGTGGTCTGTCCCTCCTCAGGTAGATCCACAAGTGGCCCAACTTGCTAAGGACATCACCCATCCTTTAGCCAATGCGGCCCCCTTGTCTGATCTGTTGGACAAGAAGATAGACTCATTGTCCAAGTCTGCTTTTGTCGCAGCGGGTTCCACTATCCTTCCCGCCTGTGCTGCGTCATGGATGGCTAAGGCCTGTGTTGTATGGGCCAAACAGCTTGTTCGGTCCTTAACCACGGATTCTATTCAGGTGGAGCTCCATGTCGTTGCTTCTCTTATTCTCTAGGCATCCAGGTATCTTTGTGATGCTTTCCTGGAATCGGCACCCTGCTCTAATAGGGCGGCTGCCAACTCTGTGGCCATCTGCCGCACTGGTTGGCTTCGTGCCTGGGCAGTGGATGTCGCCTCCAAAAAGGCGCTTATATCTCTCCCTTTCCCGGGTGGTAGGCTTTTCGGGAAATGTTTAGAGGAGCTTATTTCTGAGGCCACGGGTGGGAAAAGTTCCCTCCTGCCTTAGAACTGTCCCTGCCGCCGCCGTCCTATGTCTGCATCACAATCTAAGCGCTTTCGGGACTCCTCTTCCCATCTGGACAAAAAGACAGTTTGGCCTTCCTTCAAGGCCAAGCCCTCCTGGCACGCCCGCCCTAAGCCTTCCAAACCCCAGTCTGCAAAGCAGTTATCTGCATAACGGGTTTCCCCCGCTCGAGTTGTCCTCTCGAGTGGGGGGTCGTTGCTCTCCTTTGAGGAGCAATGAAGCGTGAGCGTGGACAACGCCTGGGGTTCTGGAGGTAGCGTCCTCCGGATACAAGATATAATTCTCCGCCCTTCCCGCGTGTCGGTTCCTCACTGCCCAGGACCCCTCCCAGACGTCTGCTTTTTTTCAGGCCATTCATTCACTTCACGTGCACAGTGATTGTTCCTATCCTGACCTCGGAACATTTTCAGGGGTTTTACTCGAACCTCTTCACCTTTCCCAAGAAGGACGTTTCTCTTCGCCCCATTTTGGATCTGAAGGCGCTCAATCATTTAGTCCGTTTCCGACACGATCGCATGGAGTTCCTCAGGACGTTTTCCCTCTAGGTGGGCGAGTTTCTGAAGTCCATCAACATTCGAGATCTTTATCTGCATGTCCCCATAGCTCTGTCTCATCAGAGGCACCGTCGGTTCGCGGGAGGTTCTCTGCATTTTCAATTAGTGGCCCCGAGGGTCTTTACCAAGGTGTTGGCTCCCCTTGTCGCACTTCTCTGTGCCAGCGGAGTTGCCATAATACTCTACCTGGACGATCTTCTGGTGAAGACTTCGTCTTGGGAGGACAACCTGTCCAGCCTCCACATCACCCTGTCCGTGCTGTCCCAGTTCTGCTGGCTGGTGAATCACTCCAAGTCCTCCCTTGTTCTCAGCCAGAGGATAGAATTCTTAGGCATGGTCCTCGACACTCGCCTTGGCCGAGTGTTCCTTCCTCAGGAAAGGTAGTGGCTCTCCAGTCAGAGGTGGCTTGCCTTCGCGAACTGTCCCCTCTGTCCATCAGGGTGTACATGCGTGTCCTGGGCCGGATGGTTGCCGCATTCGAGGCAGTTCCTTACGCACAATTCCACTCCTGGTTCCTTTAGCTCTCAATTCTTGCCCGGTGGAACAAGTCTCCGCTGGATCGCCCGATCCGCCGGTCCCCTCAGGTCCGCTGGGACTTGCGCTGGTGGCTGAACCCGCTAACCGTCTCCCTCGCCAGATTCTTTTTTCGCCTTTGTTGGCAGGTAATCTCCACAGATGCCAGCCTGGCAGGTTGGGGGCAGTCTTCAGCTCTCTCACTGCCCAGGGTCAGTGGTCGATACGGCAGAGCTCCCTACAGATCAATATTCTGGAGCTCAGGGCCATTTACCTAGCCCTGTCCTGTTGGACTCACCTCCTCCACGGTCATCCTGTCCGGATTCAGACGGACAACTCCACAGCGGTGGCTTATTTGAACCAGGGGGACACCAGAAGCGCGGCAGTCTTGAAGGAAGCCTCTCACATCCTGCAGTGGGCACAGGGGCATGATCCCGCTCTCTCTGCTGTCTACATCCCCGTAGTCGACAATTGGGCAGCCGACTTCCTCAGTTGCCAGTGTCTGGACCGGGCGAGTGGTCTCTCCATCCAGAGGTGTTTCAACAGCTCTGTCAGCGTTGGGGAATTCCAGATGTGAATCTCTTCTTCGTCTCCCGTCTGAATCACAAGCTTCTGCTTTATTTTGCCAGCTCTCGGGAGCCTTAGTCCTAGATGCCTTGGTACTCCCGTGGTCCCAATTCAGTCTCCTATATCTCTTCCCTCCCCTTCCTTGGGTACTCAAACGCCTCAAAATGGATCGGGTCCCCGCGATATTGGTAGCTCCGGACTGGCCCTGCAGGGCGTGGTACGCAGACCTCGTCTTCCTGTTAGCCTACGCCCCATTGCTGCTACCTCTGCGTCCCGACCTCCTTTCACAAGGTCCGCTATTTCACCCGAGTTTACCTCGGCTTCATTTAACGGCGTGGCTGTTGAGGCCGCGGTCCTGAATTTCCGCAGTCTCTCCGAGTCAGTCATCCAGATAATGTTTCATGCACGTATACCCCAGTCGGCCAGGATTTACCATCGTACCTGGAAGGCTTATTTTGCTTGGTGTGAATCTGGCGAGGTTCACCCTCTCCTTTTTTTCGTTCCTAGAATTCTTGCATTTCTTTAGGCCGGCCTAGAAAAGGGTCTCCGCCTGGCCTCCCTCAAAGGTCAGGTCTCGGCCTTGTCTGTCCTTTTCCAAAGGTCCTTGGCTTCTCTTTTCCAGGCTTCTCGTTCCTTCAGGGGGTAGCTCATCGCGTCGCTCCCTTTAGTTCTCCGGTGGAATCCTGGGATTTGAATTTGTTCCTAGATGCCTTCAGTCCTCTCACGAGTCCTTAAAGGAGGTCTCCTTTTCTTATGTCTCCTTTAAAGTTGCATTTTTAGTCGCGATTACTTCCATTCGCAGAGTCTCCGAGCTGGCGCCGCTATCTTGTCGGTCCCCCTTTTTGGTTTTTAACCAGGACAAGGTTGTCCTGCGCCTAGTTCCCTCCTTTCTTCCCAAAATGGTTTCTTACTTCTACATTAATAAGGAGATTGTTCTGCCCTCACTCTGTCCCAACCCCTCTCATTCCAGAGAGCGGTCTCTCCACTATCTGGATGTGGTTCGGGCGCTCCGGCTGTATCTCCAGTTAACGGAGTCCTTCCGTCGATCTGACTCTCTTTGTCGCCCCTGAGGGCTCATGTAAGGGTTTACAGGCCTCCAAAGCTACCATCTCCCGTTGGATTAGGTTGGCTGTCAAGGAAGCCTATATGGCGAAGGGTCGTGAGTCCTCCTTCTGATTGACCGCTCACTCCATTAGGGCGGTCGGGGCATCATGGGCAGCCCGGCATCTAGCATCTGCTTCCCATGTCTGCAAGGCCGCCACTTGGGCCTTAGTTCACACCTTCTCCAGGTTTTACCATATCCATTCCTTGGCCTCTGCTGATGCCAGTTTAGGTCGCAAGGTTCTGCAAGCGCCTGTGCTCTAGGTTCTTCGCAGAGCTGTTTCTTCCCATGGTGCTGTGTCCCCCAATGCCATTCACGAGAAAAATTGATTTTTGTACTTGCCATAAAATCCGTTCAGGTTTTCCGTTTTTTACGGGGCCCTTTGATCATGATCCTCTTTCTGGTTTAGGACATGTTGCCTTCATTTTCGCTCTGGTTTTTTGATACTCCTACTGCTTTCGGACCAACTGGTTAGTTTAGTGTCTGAGCAGAGGGTATAGCCCATCTGAGTGGAGCCAACACTTTTCCTTTCTAGTGTCAGCCTCCTAGTAGCAGCTGGGCATATACCCATGGTGCTGTGTCCCCCAATGCATCCAACGAGAAAAGGATTTTATGGTAAGTACAAAAATCCATTTTTTGTCAGTGTGTTACAAAATCTTCCTGTTCAGCTGCCATATACCGTATAGGCTCCCTTCCCTCCTTTGGATGGGTGGAGTCACGTGCGCTACTGCAGTCATTGACAGGCCTCAGCGATGATGTGCCCCACAAGAGGCACCTCACTGCTGGGCCACATGCTTCTTGGGGACGCATCAACTCTAAAGCTAGTCATGGACTGCAGCAGTACACGTGACCCCGTCCGTCTGAAAGTATACAGGATGGGTAGCGGAAGACCGCAGAAGGGAACCAGGACGAAGCGAGGAGCAGGTAATTATGATTTTTTTTCAAAAAATCTAGATAAACCCTTTAAAGCTGCCATAGAGGAGCAGTTTTAATTGGATTAACAGAGATGTATGGCTGAATGAAATGTCCACCTAATCATTGGATGTCCCAGTATTCAAAATCATGGTAATTAGCTTGTTGTCAGGGTGCTGTCATATGTAATCTATGATGCTTCATAGTTTTTCTTTTTTCCTTTGAACAAACTCAAAAGCGAAATCCAATAGACAAAATTTATTTTTGTTTATTTTTAGGTTACTTGCAAGCCTTGCCCAAATGTATCTTCTTACTTAATAGCCAGAATTCACATTGCAGAACCATTTTCTTCCAATATTGCTAACATGCAAAGAGAGTTATTTGATGATTTTCTGGAACAACTTGGTCACTGTGTGCCTCTGCTAGAGATCTACCCTATTGAAGGACAGGATGATTTGACCTGTGAAATTGCACAAGCTTTGGAAATTGTAAGGTACAAGCATTTGCATACTATTTTTTATGAATATGTATACTGATTGTGACTTGAATTCAAAAGATTTGAGAATTAATAATGCTGGCTAAGGGAATAAATGTATTTACTAAGTGTGATTAAATATAAAACAGACAGATCACATGCAGAATAACAAAAGGTAAATAATCATCTGTACCCTACATATGCAATATGAGGTAGTCATCCGGTCAGCCATACTATAACACATGGCTGTCTACCACGTTATAGCAAATGACTGACACCCCAGGGTGTATACGAGATGGCACAAATCAATACATCCTACCTAGGATGAAGTTCCAAGTGGAGTCCCAACTAATGCATGTGTGTTACAGAGTTTAAACCTTTTAGCCTCTCCCTCAATGTGCATGTCTCTGAGATCACTCGGGAATGTGATCTTATGAACACAATGGGGATGGCTACTAACTACTGAATGTCTAACCTACTACATTACAAGGCACATTATTAATCAGAAAGGTAATATAAAAGAGACAGAGTTAAAGGGGACAGAACCAATCCAGTACTTAACCAATATCTTTACAATAGATTCCACCACTGGTTCTTCAACTTTAATTCATTTTCACTGACTAACATCAGGACCTATTCTACATATATAGCCCAGTCATTTCACAGAAAACCACTTTGGAACTATTGGTTTAAAAAAACTGCGTTGGTCTAGCAAGAAATGTCTCGCTGAGGTCTTCTTCATGTCTCTTATCTTCTTGGATAACAAAGTTTCTGGTGCAAAGTCCATTATTTCTGTGCACCGTACAGCTTTTACCCCTTCTTTCTCTTTGTTGAAATATGAGGGCATTGTAGGTGTAATAATTCCGAGTGCATGTTTCAGAGCCTCTTATCAGTGGGTGTAAGTCCATAGCCTTGTCTGTTGGAGGAGCGTTGACACTGGGACCTCCGCCTCCCCTCACTGGTCTACGTTGCATCAGCCCTGCTGGTCAGAAAGTCTTGGGCAGACGATTACCTTGAGTTCCACCCCTAGTGAGCCGTACGAGCAGCAAGGCCTTGTTCAGCATGGCAGACTGGTTTTTAAAGTCTTTTCTTGTTGGGTGGCAGTCAGGTCACCGAAAGCTGTGTCTTACCACACCTGGTCGTTGACGTGGGCAGCCCCTGGACACTGCTGAGATTGCCAGATCTGGCACAGTTCAATATTATCTTTTTTTTTTTAATGAACCCCTTTTTTAAAATCTTTTATTGTAATTTTCAATTACAGTACCTATAAATAAAAGGTATAACAAATAGTCATAAAACAAAAAAATATATAAATATATACATTGACATTAATATTAAGACACAGATGTAACATATATGCATGTATTTTATAAATGTTTTAAATATTTAGTTTCCCTAGGGAGCTTTTTAATGTTTATACATTGTACCATTCTGTGTGTTGGAATGGACTCATTAGATTTTCCATTTCGTGAGTTTGCAAGTGTGTTTCAATAAAAGTTTTAAAAAGTTTTTTTCTTTGCTATTTAATGTTTCTATTCTCTCCGTATACATCATGTATTTCATTTGGGATATTACTTCTCAAGTTGTGGGAGTTGATTGGTGTATCCACGAGTTCATGATACATCTTTTAGCTACTAATAGTGCGGCATGTATTTGTGGAATTTGTAATGTTTGATTTTTCCCGTCTTGTTCTTTGTAATGAAAAATATATATCGGGTCTAATGGTATATTTATTTTCCAGTATGCCTCTTTATATTGTTGCATGTTTTGCCAGAAGTTTTGAATGTTGTCACATGTCCATAATCCATGCCATAGGTCTGTGTTTGAGTTACATTTAGGACAGTTTTTTATTTTTTTGGATTTTTATAATTTTTTGGGATGTTAAATCCTAGATATGCTTTATGTATTATTTTGAAGAAGGTTTCTTTCCATCTTTTGCTATATGTACATTTTTTTTACTTTTGACTATCCTTCTAATATTTTTTTTGTATGCTTTAATCTGAAAGGTGAAGGGCCTATGTCTTAAAAAGTTCTTATATAGGTTTGAAATTGATGGATGATTTTGAGGTGTTTTCAATATAAGATCAAATGTTGTTTCTGTAGCTTCTATATCTAGATTCTTTAATCTAGATTGGATAAAAGAATATATTTGTGCGTAGGTGAGGAATTGGTTATTTTTTAGGTTATATTTCATTATTATTTCTTTTTCTATAGGCCATCTTTTGTCAGATTCATGTATTAGTTGACCAGCTGTGTGGATTCCCTTTTCTTTCCATTCTTTAAATAATGGGCTGTCTTTTCCAGGAGTAAATTCTATATGGTTCGATAGCGGCATGTGTTTAGATAAGAGATACCGTAGTTTGTGAATTTTTTGGATTTCTTTCCATGTTACCAATGTGTCTTATGAATCCTTTAAGGTACCCAGTGTTGCGAATGCCCGGGTTCCCTTCGGAGTGGTGGGACCAAACTACCCTCTCTATGTAACACCCTACCCACAATAAGCATACTAATTTGCCAAAATCCCACTTCTGACACCAAGTGTTTCAAAACGTGAATTCAAAAGATTTGAGATTGAATAAGCTTACACAGGCTAACTGAATAAATAAATTTACTAAGTGTGATTAAATAAAAGAACACATACAAATCACATACAGAATAGTGCCAAGTAAATAATAATCACTCGTCTTCAATACAATATGGGGGCACTCTGAGTCGGTCATGTTATAACACATGGCAGTCTACCATGGTATAACACATGATCCACACCCTAAGGTGTACAAGAGATAGGGCAAATCAACACTTACATCCTACCTAGAATGAAGTCTTCTATGTGCCAACTAATGTATATGTGTAACAGAGTTTAAACCTTTTAGCTCCTCCCCCAGTGTGCATGTCTTTGATATCACTCAGGAGTGTGATTTTGTCAACACAATGGGGGATGGGTACTAACTATCTGTAACCCACTATATTAAAAGGCACATCATTACACAGAAAATTTATATAAAAAAGAGAGAATAAAAGGGAACAGAATTGAAGGGGACAGAACCAATTAGTACTTAAAATACCCTTACAATACACTGATGAAGAGATGTGTTCAGACAGATCTGTTAACAGCTGTTAAAAACCAGCAGTTTTATTTTTGCTGCTAGATGTTAAATTGAAGTGAGTTGGACTTTTCTAAAAATTTTTTTTTTACTCAACCAGGTATAAGTAAACTGAGTAGTTTTCTAAGCATGCTGCTGTTTCTTAAATAATGTTTTAATATATTCCTCTAGGAGCAACGAGGCTCCGCTCTCTCTGCAACTGTCATGCCTTCTGCACTTTGATTGACAGGGCCAGGTGTAATGATGTTTTCACTGTCTAGCTCTGTCAATTAAAGTGCAGAGGGTGCGTCAGTTGCAGAGAAAGTGGAGCCTTTAGGTGTAACAGCAACGCCCCCATCGCTTCTAAAGGCTAATTTACATATATTAAAAAATCATTTTTCTCAGCATTGCGGGCACATATGAACATGGGACCAACACAGATGCCTTCAGCTGCCAAGCGCACATGTAACAGGTCAGCAAGCGTCATAGGTACAATCTGCTAACAGATGCCGTGTAAATGGATTCTTTAAGACTGGAACCCCTTTTCAGATGGCCAGGCAGTGTGCAAGGGTTAAAAAAAAAAGAAATCTCATCTATCACAGATAGCCGGGGTCCAATGCCAAGCTCCATTCGTCTACTCTTCCTGCTCACGTCACCACTGAGGCCATTAATAGACTGGCAGTGGTGACATACGTGTAGACAGCATGTAACACTTTGTTAAATGGATTCAGAACAGAAACCATGAAACAAGATTGAAAAGAGCTATACCTTTTCCTTGCATCTTTTCAACAAATGTCTTCTCTATTAGGGTGCTGTCTCATGCTGCTTCTGTGCTGCGTTTTTGGTGCAAAAAAAAAACAACAAAATGGGTTTTTTGTAACAACAAACCTGTGTTTCTGCTGCATTTTCATTCAGCAAGGGAAAGCGCACAGCAGACTTAAATTACATTAATGTAACTCAATTTTGTTATTAAAGGGGTAATCTTGAACAAGTTTTATTGTTGGCAGCACATGCCTTGTGTTACACTAGGGGATTTGCTGCCTACAAACAATATTTTAATATGTCTGAATTAAGGTGGACTGCCAGATTTTCGGACAGATTATCAGGAATGCTCGCTTCCGACAATCTACCCATCTAAACGTGCCACCCATCACCCGATGTATGAGTGAAATGCTCGTTGATCGGGCGATCTTGTCGTTCATGCAGGCACATTCATCATCATTTCTGGGCAGCAGATCATGCCATCTAAACAGTGATCTGCTGCCCAGAAACAATGATTCTGTATGGGAATCAGGAATTGTAATAGCGACTGCTCATCCTCATGCTGTGAAGGAGATCGCTGCATGTAAATCCCTCACTGAACGAGCATCTGACTGTCGGGAAGGAACGCTTCCTTCCCTACAATCGGCTGTAATATTGTGCGGTGTAAACCTGCCTTAAAAGATCACCCCATGTAAAGGGGCCTTAAGATTTAGCCATCTGACAACATGACCAGACAAAGCACAATGATAACACACATATCAACATCCAGTCTCTGGAAGAGGGATTGTATGTACAGGTTGAGGCTAAAAGAATGCTGCAAAACTATAGCTTCAGTATACTTACCTGCTGCCAGCGCGCCGTTCACTTCCTGGATTCTGGCTGGGGGCGGGCTTCATCTTGATTGAAGCATTCTCACAGCTGGGCCGAGCGCTGCACTGAATGTGCACGCCGCCACGCATGCGCCATAGTGACATTCCTGGAAAGTATCGTACAGAGCCGGCGTGTGCATTCGCGGCTCTGTACTATTCTGGCCAGGAAGAAGTCACCATCGCGCGTGTGCGGGACAGCGTGCCGCTGGCCGGGAGAAAAGGAGTCTTTTGTGGAAGTGCGGCCACTGGGATTCCGGAGAAGAGCGGTGGCTGTAACCAGGGGAGACCAAATGACAACTATAGGTAAGTGGGGATGAATTTTCTCCTAAAAGGTGGGAATTGGTTACTCAAATATATTTACAAAAATGATCACTGTCATATCGTTAACAGATTTAAAAGTTATCATTATGATGGGAATACCCCTTTAACATGAAAAGATACACTATCCAAGTTTTATCTATACACTACAAATGTTCAACGTGAGCTCCATTGGTGATACGGCAGATGTCTAGACAGTACTCCAGTTCTGTCCAGACATGTGTCGGCATATCCTCGGATATGAACTCCACTTTTTCAGCGATGCATCGTCTCAGGTCGTTCAGATCCTGTGGCTGGAGGTGCAGATACATTGCGTTCTTGCTGTAGCCCTGCAGAGAGAAGTTGCATGGTATTAGATCTGGTGATCATGGACGCCAGGGCAGAGTTGGTGAATCGTTCATTCCGGCGTTCATAAGATACCATACTGCCGTTTGTTGATCTTAAAGTTTCATAGTGAACCAACAAAAAGAGAAAAACATGGAGCGCTCATGCACATGCATTGATCTATGGTTGCTTCTCAGTGTAATGAGTAGTACACAGTGCTATACTCCACACACTGTACTCAAGGTATTTGTATACGTTTTGGTCAAAATGCATAAGCCCAGTCATCACATCAAGGTTGCCTCTACGAGTTGGTAACCTATTTTAATTTGGCGCCACAACACTACTAGCGGGCGGCATGACCCTGCAGTTCAACAGCACTCCTGCTGTTAGACTAAGGGTCCATTCACAGGTCAGTATTTTTACCTTTCCAGATAAACGTTCAGTTTTTTTGCGGATCCGTTTTTCTGTACAACCTTCCGTTTTTGTACTAAAGTGCATCCGAATCCATTCCGTGTTTCCGTTGTGCTTGTCTCAAAACAGAAAGCACATGGCACAGAGTGCTGGGTTTAATATTTTTTTTTTTGTTTCCTGTAAACGGATCCGCAAAATCGGATGACATTCGGATGGTTTTGTGCATGTCATCCGCATTTTTGCAGATCCATTGACTTGAATGGACAACGGACCTGAAAAACGGACAGAAAGTAGGACAAGCTTAATTTTTTTTCAGGATCCGCATCCTGGAAAATAGGGAAACGGAACTGATTCCGTGATTCGGACAGCACCATGATTGGTGTCCGCATTTTTGCAGAGGCAATTGAAATTAATGGATCTGAAAAAAACGTTCCGATTTAATACGGAACGGAAACGGAGTGTTAAAACAGATGTGTGAATGGATCCTAAGCCCCTTGGAACTGGGCCCCACCAATCCACAGGCGCATCAACCATGCAGTATTGCACAAAGTGAACAGATGTCAAAAGTTCAGCTTTCCATGAGCGTTCAGGAACTCCAGCCGAGAACTAGTAGGAATTTATTAACCCTTATGCAGTCTCCTCCCAGTTGAAAACCTTTAAGCTGAATGGGAGGAGTGCTACCATAAGAGAATGAAAAGCATTATAAAGTATACCAACAAAAGGACAAAAACATGGATTAACATTGCTTCTCAGCGTAATTGGTAGTGTACAGTCCCATAAACTACATTCTGTACACAAGCTATGTTTTTTTGTGTGGAATAGTTTCATACCAGTCAGCCTGTTCAACTTTCTAAGACTATGCGTGTACACAGATTGAAACCTGTTCACTGTCTCTTTGGGCGGCCCAGACTTTCCCCATTGCCTAAATAGCCAGTGGTTTCAAATTGCCTCACCCAACATGAAATGCAGTTTCCACACAGAGCACATTTGCCAAATTTTTTCCGAAAATTCTGCTGTACTTTGACAACAGACCCAGTTCTTGCAAATACAAATATTTGCATTACTTTAACTACCATCCTCTTTGAATCACCCTTTATTTAGTCTCAGTATTTCCCCCAACCATGATTTAAACTTGCCTGCTCGACTGCAAGAAGTTAGTTATCCAGTGTGAGTTTTGTTTTTAGCCTTCACATGCTATGATATTGGGCCATTTTGACATTTTGCTTCAGTTAATCATTGTGTTTATCTTAGATTCTTTTTTGATTACCTTTGGAGAGACTGGGATGACGAAGAAAACTGTGAAAATTATTCTGTCGTTATTGAAGAAAGGATCAAATTGTAAGTATTCATTTTTCTGACAATTTATTTGTGTAAGCCTTTGATTAAAGGGGTTGTCCATGTTTTTGGACTCTTAACAACATGCCTGTTGTACCTGTTCAAAACATCATACTCACCTGCTCCCTTCAGTGGTCTTTTGGTTTCTGCCATGTACAATTCCACACAGATGGCGTCGTGTGTGTGCTGCTGCAGCCAATGACTGGCCTCGGTGGTGACGTGTCCCCAAGCGACGCATCACTGCTGGACACGTGACTACCCATTTTGTGATTCATACTTACGGCTTATCCCATAGAACTGGTGGATTGATAAAATTGAGAAATGCTTTCTCAGCTCTTCCCATAACTCTCATAGACTTCAATGGGGAAAGCAACTGGTGTTAATCTGCCAGGACCCTCATACTCCCACAGGTGAGGGCCTTAGAGGTGTAGGCATTCCAAGAATGTGTAGGCTAGGAATCGCCCCTTCAACTTATTTTCAGTTTCTACTTAGATTTTAGTTTGTGTAGTAAAATTAATGACATTTCTGCTGTTAAAGAGGACCTTTCACCAAAAAATTCCCCAGCGCAGAAGAGGAGCGTAGCGAGCGTACCAAGATGGCGCGGGTTCCGGGACTCGGTAAGCTCAAGTTCTCGCGAGAACTTGAGCTCCTTCTCCCTGGCTAAGAGCCGAGCACTGCTATTGGATGCGCTCGCAGCCAGGGGGAGAGGACAAACGCCCAGGCACGCCCACCAGAACATCTGAGGAGATGCCTACTATAACTTTCTGCGCCTCATTTGCATATGAGGCGCAGAACATATTGAGAACAAAGGCGGCCGAACGGAGGGTCATTTAAAAAAAAAAAATATGGTGAAGACTTCAGGGGCAGGTCCCCTAAAAGGTAATATAACGATTAGATACTTTTTATTTTATTTTGGTGAAAGGTCCTCTTTAAACATCATTATTAAAACTCTATTATTAAGCATTATTATAAATATATATATATATATATATATATATATATTGATATACAGTGGATATAAAAAGTCTACACATCCCTGTTAAAATGTCAGGTTTCTGTGCTGTAAAAAAAATGAGACAAAGAGAAATAATTTCAGAACTTCTTCCACCTTTAATGTGACCTATAAACTGTACCACTCAATTGAAAAACAAACTGAAATCTTTTAGAGGGAAGAAAAAATCTAAAAATAAAATCATATGGTTGTATAAGTCTGAACACCCTTAAACTAATACTTTGTTGAAGCACCTTTTGATTTTATTACAGCACTCTTTTTGGGTATGAGTCTATCAGCTTGGCACATTTTGACTTGGCAAGATTTGCCCACTCTTCTTTGCAAAAACACTGCAAATCTGTCAGATTGTGGGGGCGTCTCCTGTGCACAGCCCTCTTCAGATCACCCCACAGATTTTCAATCAGATTCAGGTCTGGGCTCTGGCTGGGCCATTCCACAACTAATCTTCTTCTGGTGAAGCCATTCCTTTGTTGATTTGGATGTATGCTTTGGGTTGTTGTCATGCTGAAAGATGAAGTTCCTCTTGATGTTCAGCTTTCTAGCAGAAGCCTGAAGGTTTTGTGCCAATATCGACTGGTATTTGGAACTGTTCATAATTCCCTCTGTCTTAACTAAGGCCCCAGTATATGTATATATTTATTATATATAATGTGGGCATAGTAATTGTGTTCCTTGGTGATATAGTGTTGGTTACTGTATAAAATATAGCACATTTATTTGATGTTCTTTTTAATTTCCTCTTGGTTATCATTGGTGGTGTCAGTGGGATTGAGGCGTTGGCCAAAGAGAGAAATACTTACCAGAAAGGAGGATCCAGCAATGTCACAGCCGTCTCCTCCTTCTTCTCTGCAGAGCAATGTTGGCTGGTGTCTTCTTCCAGAAGTACTGTGACGCAGGCGCAGTAAGGAAGTCGGCAGCCAGCGAGGGTCCTTCCTCCACTACTCTTGTGCTTAATACCAAACGGCACAGGCACAATATTTCCACTGCACTTAGGGCCCGGCAGGAGGAGGTGAACGCTGCCTGGGCCTGTCAATCAAGTTTTGGAGGGCGTGGAGAAAGGTGGGAGAACGGAGCCTATAGTAGCAGAAGCAAAAGTTGCATTTCTAATTGGAGGGGGAGGTCCAGGGTAGCAATATCTTTATCTGTATACAAAGAATGCTTTTTCAAGTCCGCATGTTGGTAGCTAGGCATTGGGTCGCACCTGACCCTCCCACGAGACAGGAATTTGTTAACAGATCAAACACTATTCTCCGATATGAGAGAGGTATTTACCTGAAGAGGAAGCGTCCGAATAAATTTATGTCTGTGTGGGGGGATGGGTATCTGATCCAGGCTTGGTCTCAAGGGCCCTGGCATGCATTCGAGATCAGATGTCCAACTTAGGTAGACTGCGGTAGTCTTGCCTGCCCGGTATAGGATACATTGAATATGCTGGAGGGGTTAGCGATCAGGGAGTGGGAGAGAGTATCTTGCACTGGTGGAGACCTGTAGGGTGTGCTCTGTCGGATATGATATGATACTTCAGGTTGATGGGATGGTCGTCTTGCCGCACATTGCAATGCAAATTTGTGATATGTTGTACGTCACTAGACAATACAATGCACTTTTTGTTAGGGGTTAGGGAGGGAGGGGGGTTGTTGATTTGGTTTGTATTACTATGCAAATGTTTAATTATTACCTGATATCTTACTACCTCAGTATGGTGTAAAATGGGGGAAAAATATTGTCGAGCGCGTGATGTACTGTAAACTTCCTTGAATTGGCAGTGTATTACTGATGTATTTCATTGTGACTATGATTGTCTTTTGCTGATTGTCATATTGCTGCTATGTGCTCGATAATAAAAAGGAATTTGATTACAAAAAAGTTGCATTTCTGCAGTAACGGGGGCATGTTTTAAAACTGGATTAGGCTAGTTAGGTTCAGCTGACATTAGCACATCGGTAATGTCAGCCAGGTTATTAATGTTATTTCTATTGACAGAAGCCCTTTAACAAATTGTGAAAATGAGTATGTCTCCTTCAAAAATCGCATCACTGCTGCGACACGTGCCATTTGGGGATACCTCACCGCTGAGGCAAGTTATTGGCTGCAGCGGTGCATGTGACCCTGTCGATTAATGAAGTTTATATGCGGGGACTGGAAGTGCACTGAAAATAGCCCAGGACCCATGGAGGAGAAAGAGAGCGGTGGGGAGCAGATAAATTATACTTCCTTGAGGCTCGTCCCCGTCATGGCCCGCTATTGGGTGCACACACCTCCGCGCCACTGGATGCTTTGATCCAAATAACGAGGAGATGCAGCGTCAGCCATGCAGGGATCCGGAGCGGCGCGGGTGCCGGGGAGCAGGTAAGTATAATCCATACAAGGGGACCGGGCATTGGGGGAGATATTTTAGATATCAGATAACCCCTTTAAGGAGCTTACAATGTATAGCTAGTAGTTCTACAAAAATAATATGTTTCTCTTTAGCTGATTTTATGAAATAGATAAAATTGAGGTTTACTGTTATAGGTATGGTGACATTCAGGACGGAAACATTCCTTTTCCCATTGCCCAGCGTTTTAAGAAAACTCTTGAGAAATACAGGAACAAGCGTTTAGAACTAATTGAATTTCAGAGTAAGATAAAGGACGACCCTTCAGTGTCGGAAGCTGTTGATTGTTGGCATAAATTCTATGAAGTCCAAATGTTAAGTGGCTTATTGAAAATGTGGGAATATTTACGGCTCAGGTAAAAACTAATTTATGATACACTTTATGACTTTACACAACCAAGAAATGCTTTATCATTTTTTTGTGGTGGTGGGGATTATTGGATGCAATAAGTCATAGCTTCTCTTTTAAGGAGCTGATGAAGACCTACTTGTTATTGAGGAACAGTCCCACCTGAGTATCGGTAGAGGGAGGAAGAGACGCCAGGGTTTCTCAATGGGCATCTCCTTCTCCCTGGCTGTGCCGCGATCCAGTCACAGCCAGGGAGAAGGTGAGCTTTTTTTTCTCCCTGGCTGTGACTCTCTCCACTGTGATTGGACCGCGGCACAGCCAAGGAGCAGATGCCGATTGAAAAACCCTTGCGTCTCCTCCTACCTGTACCGATGCTCAGTATTAAAGTACTGGGTGGGAAAACAGCAGGGGGGCACAGCGGGACGTACAAGCGATATTTAAAAAAAACAGGCAGGGTGGCAGCATCAGCGGCAAAGAAAGGTATTTAATTGAACTAAAAAAAATCTATAAAAATAATCCTTTTTACCTTATTGACGTTTCATTCAGATGTAAAAATGAAAGGAGGTATTTATTTTCATACCTCTTAACAGAAGTTTTATTAAATTATTGATGCATTACTACCAGTACTAGCAAGATTGTAAATATATTCCAAGGCATAACTTCTAGTATTTTCAAGAATGTAATTATATTCCTAAGACATTACTACTTGCACTTTCAAGAATGTCATAATACTCTATTTTTAAAGCATATATTTCTCTACAATTCCCAGTACGGATTTGAGTCAATTGTTATTTTCAGTCTTTTTCTGTGATTCATGCTGGATACATGTCTGGAAAGTTTTAGTCATTAGGCCAAGACAGGTGCGGTCTGGCCATAGACTTTACAGGGATGCCCAGGGGGCTACCCGAGCCCACAGCACCACCATCGGCCATAATGATCTGATGTGCTAAGCATTAATTAATGCTAGGAGCATCAGGTGCTTGGCCAACAGCCATAGTTGCCCTCCTGAACTTAACTGTATCACTGTACTCAGGACAGTAATACAGTTAAATACTGTGGTGAAGGTGGCAGTATATTGTGCTGCACTGTGGTATTTTCTTCTGCTGACGCAGTATTTTGTGCTGCACTACAGTACTGCAGGCCCCGCCTATTTGTAGCTTTTATTTTGGGAAAAATAGTCAGTCATTTTGTTATGCTCATATATTATTCAATAAATAATAATTACCCTAAATTAATTCTCAAATTTTCCTGTGCATAGTGGTGTCAAATATGTGCACATTCTGTAACATATGGCATTGCCATAGCGCCAAAAAAGCTTAGGCCCCTTTCACACGGGCGAGTTTTTTGCGTGGGTGCAATGCGTGACGTGCACGCATTGCACCTGCACTGAATCCTGACCCATTGTGTACATGAGCAATGTTTTTCACGCATCGCTTGTGCGGTACGTGAAAATCGCAGCATATTCTATAGGGCTCATTCACACGAACGTATGGGTTCTGTTTCCATATTGCGGATCACATATGCGGATCCGCAATAAACGGTCACTGTTCCGTGTGCATTCCGCATCACGGATGCGGACTCATTCACTTCAATGGGTTTGCAAATCAGGAGATGCGGAGCGGTGCGGAATGGAAGAACGTAACCCTACGGAAGCACTACGGAGTGCTTCTTTTGGGTTCCATTCCGTACCGCAAAAAGATAGAACATGTCCTATCTTTTTGCGGAACAGAGAGGTATACGGAGCCATTCAAGTTGAATGGGTCTGGATCCGTCCAGGAGACCTCACGAACGAGCCCATATTCTGCGTTTTTCACACAAGGTAGGCCCCATAGACGTGAATGGGGCTGCATGAAAATCGCATTGCATCCGCAAGCAAGTGCGGATGCAATGCGATTTTCACGGATGGTTACTAAGGAGATGATGTTAATAAATAGGGATGAGCCCCGGGACCCCATTAAAGTCCATTTACTTTGTTATTTTCTACTATAACATGGTTATAATGAAAAATAATAGCATTCTTTAATACAGAATGCTAAAAACAAATGTCTATTGAGGGTTAAAAAATAATAAAAAAAAATTACTCACCTCATCCACTTGATCGCGCAGCCATTATCATCTTCTTTCTTCTTCTTGCAGGACCACGTGGTGAGCACGGTGACGTCAGCGCAGGTCCTGCTGATTTTTTTTTTTTTTTTTAACCATCAATGGACATTTTACTTAGCATTCTGTATTAAAGAATGCTCTTATTTTCCATTATAACCATGTTATAATGGAAAATAGTAAAATCTACAGAACACTGAACCCCAACCTGAACTTAAGTGAAGAGGTTCGGGTCCGGGTACCAACATTCAGTTTTTTTTTATCACGCGCGTGCAAAACACATTACAACTCTTTGCACTCTCAACACAATTGCAGACAAATTGGGTGCAAACTCGCGCGGATTTCCCTGAGCCCGCCCACAACGCATCCGGACTGAATCCGGCGCGCTCGTATGCAAGGGACCTTATAGTTTTTCATGTATTAACCTCTTAGCTTTAGATGCAGCTTCTGTACATCTATAATAATCATCCAAGAACAGAAATATTTATAAAAGCGCATAGCGCCGAGTTAGAATAGGCAAAAATTGGTGGCCATGGGTAAGGATTATTAGTTTGATGTAACATATAATCTGCATGGCGGGAACGTATTAATGTCTGAGCACCTGACACCCTTGCAAAACCCCTTCATGTCATGCAGAATGTTTAAAATTGGTGGAGTGTGCCTTTATTGTTTGTGGTCCTCTGATTGCAGATCATTTCTATTGGCCTCCCCCGTACCCTGCAATTAATGCATTTACTTTCTGTACCCAATATGCTAATTCATGAAGAAGTGAGAACTGGGTGGACTCTACCACCAACTGTAAAAGCAGTGTGGACTTAAGCTGCTCTGACATTGTCCTTTTAGGCTAGATGCA
Source organism: Bufotes viridis (assembly GCA_033119425.1). Classification (NCBI taxonomy): domain Eukaryota; kingdom Metazoa; phylum Chordata; class Amphibia; order Anura; family Bufonidae; genus Bufotes; species Bufotes viridis. Next base: position 127,374,400 of record CM065596.1, read on the forward strand.
GACGTCCGTTAAACCCGGACGTGAGCAGTCCGTGGTAATGCGGGCTGGATTTGTTCTTTACAGCCGGAGCGCACGGCATCATTGGTTGCTATGACACTGTGCGCTCCCTGCCACCGCTGCAGGATAGTAATACACTGGTATAGATCATACCAGTGTATTACTGTAGTGCAGTGGCGGCAGGGAACGCACAGTGTCATAGCAACCAATGATGCCGTGCGCTCCGGCTGTAAAGGACAAATCCAGCCCGCATTACCACGGACTGCTCACGTCCGGGTTTAACGGACGTCTGCATCAGCCTTAGTGTGAACGGAGCAGCTGCAGCATAGTGATCACTCCACTGAAGCTGTTCTGACACTGGGCAGTGTCGGAGCAGTTCAGATTCACGCCCGTATGACATGCTTGTGCAGAAACTGAATTCACATATTCATAGTTTTTTTCCATGATACAGATTCCCTTCTCTCAGTGGAATGCTCATGTTAAGCAGTTTCGTACGCAGAATTCTGTTTGGAAAATGTGCCAAAATCCACTTAAAAAACACCGTTTTTTTTTAATTTAAAGAATTCATGGATTTTTATAGCTTTTTTTATGTATAAACATTGCTTTATTGATCGTTTCACTGCTTAAAAATTACAGAGCTCATGGACCATTTTTCCCAAGAGTTCTAAGACGTAAAAAAGGTCCAAGAAATTCAGGAGAAGTTGTGACGCATGTTGTGGCAAAAATAATGACTGCAGACATGGTAAGAAGGAAGTGTGAGCGACCATATAGCAGAAATACTTGGCGGTTTGCATGGAGCAGCAGGGCAGATTTTGGACTGCTACTCCATACAAACTCTTTACTTCCTATAGTCGAAAAGTGGAATACAAGAACCTGTTAGTAGTGATCAGTGATGGTCCCACCCAGGACTGATGCTCAGGTTAGCCTTTCTTTTTCCAAACAATACGCTCTGCATGTAAAATGTGTAAAAAGCTCTATAGGCAGGTGAATTTTATGTATCAAGCAATAATCACATTCAGAAAATACGACTGCTGAGTTACATGCAATCTGAACCTCACACTATAAATACATTGTCAGTTTAGTACAATTTTTATACCTTAAATCTTTTGTAGTCCCTGACAGTTTGGAGATAATAAGAAGCCTGGATATTGTAATACAGAGGCCAGTTACATTATAACACCGATAGTTGTTCTTTGTCCAGATTAGAAGGGAAAGTATGTCACACTGGTACTTTATATAAAGACAAATGATACTTTTCTCCCTGAGTATATGCCTTGTAGATGCAGTACAATATCCTAATGGCTATAAATGGTACAGATTGTCTTTGCATGTTATTGCCAAGTCTTTAATCTACAAGAATACTTTGATCTTATTCCATTTTGAGAGTACAGTGAAATTACATATATACCTACTTCTAAAGGCTGTATTACACAGCACGATTCTGCTGGCGATTGTCAGGAGGGAAGCGTTCCTTCCCGGCAATCTCCTGCTCGCTAGCAGAGAAAACTGCTGATATTACATGCAGCGATCTCCTCCTTAGTACAGGGAGGAGCGATCCTTATACCATCACTCTTCCCTATACTGTAATCACGATCTGCTGCCGGCAAACAATGATTGACACCACCAGCTGCCGCCTGCAAAGGATCATTTTTAAACTTGTCAAAAGGTTTGGATTATCCGATGAACGAGGGTAATCAGCGGCAGTATTACACTGCCAGATGGACGCTAATGATTATCTGGCAGAAAATCTAATACAGGCTTAAGTCTCCAAATCTATACTATACATTGAATATTATCTAATACTATGTTAAGCAATGTTCTCTTACCTTTTCCATATGTTTATAGTTCACAATTCATTATTATAAGTCTAAAGCTTTTATTACATGGATAGATAATAGTGCAGATCATCGCTGACAAGCGTTCATAGTAACGCTCATTAGCCATGATCTGGCAGTGTAAAACTGCCACTGATTACTTGATAAAATCAATCAACCGATCGTCCTGTCTAATCACAATATGGGGATGAGCGATGGCATTAGCGCATATTGACTACAACTTCCTTTTCTGGGGAATGGAAACCCCACAAAGGGCACCAAAGGTATATTTTTCATGCTGTATATGTGGGTTGTTTACTATGGAAAAACAAGGTGACAGATTCCCTATAAAGGTAGGGGCTGAGAAGAGCAGGACAAACATACCTTTTGTGGAGCTTTTTGGATCATCAGGTATAGTGTGAATATGACGTTTTGTTCTGCCAGTTTCTGCTCTCTCAAGTGCTCATGGTGGAGCTTCACAGTGAAGTACCCTTTGCTTCACAGCCTTTCCTCTCTGCTCTGATTGACAGATGTAGCATCCAGCTAAAACACCACTACAGTTGTCACTTTGGCAAGATGAAAACCCCACATATTAAAATCGGCATGCCATTGATACTGCACAGTGAAGAGAATGGCAGCAGTCGCCAGCTCCGTTCACTACACAATGGACGTTGCTGTGTAGTTCCAATGCTGACTTCCTAAACTGGGGCTACTGGGAACAGCCGATTGGCAGGGTGCGGGTGTCGGTCATCAATAGTAAAATACTGGATAAACCCCTTTATTCTCTCTCCTGAGCCATACAGTTACTGACTTGGATCGAGTGTAACTATAACAAACGCCTGATATCCAACCAGAATTTATCCCTTGAATTTTAACCTTGGTCTTCACCCTTGAATGTTGACTTTGGCAGTGCAGTACAACGTTGCTAAATTCAAACAGATTCTCAACTATACAGATAACACAAGAAAAAAAAAATTGGGGCATTTTAATATGGGCATGTCAGTAATATAGCAAGCATGATGTTACTGGACTGTTAAGATACTTAGACCTTTTGATTTTCTTGCGTGTTACATAAACTTTACATTGGTCATTTTTTTTATAGGTAAAAGAATATTCTCCAGACACACTAATTCAGCAGCATAATAATTTGGATACTGCTTTAGAGAATAGTTATTGCGGGGATACTATAGTGATTTTCCCTGGGGAATATAAGGCTGAAGCAATGGCTATGTTGACAGAAGACATCACCATTAAAGGTTAACTTTTCAAATTTAGTGTTTAAAATGGTCCTTCTATAATCTTGTATAATAAAATTTCTAATGGTTCAGGAATCCCCTGTAATAGGGTGAGGTTCTCTTGAAAATTTACCACCTACCCCAAACATGCATGAAACTCTGGGAACAAAATAAAAACCTGTTCAGAGCTACTGATACCATGAACAGCTCTTATCACTACTAGAAGCAGCAGGTGTGGATCATCTTTACTGTGGAGTAGAATGTGAAAAGTGACTAATTAAATCTGTTTAAAGAGTTATTCTGGTAACTTTAAGCTGTCCCACTGAGAACGGGGGTCCGTGCCCCCATCTTGATGGAGTAGCTGGTCAAGCATGCACCCCACCCTGCTCCATTCATTCTTTATTGGATTGCAGCCAATAACCACGTACAGTCATAACCTATATCTGGTAGTGTTACATTGGTGGCCCGTTCCCGCCACTGCCCCACTACTTCAGGTCTTCATTGAACTTCACCTCATTCTGCAGTATTGGAAGGATTAAACCCTTCTTTGGTTCTGTGTGCAGCTGCTAGGCTGTTTCTAATGTGTTAATCAGCTTCTGTTATTTATGCAGTGCTGTTTGTCTCATTCTTCTCCCTTTGCTCAGTTTTTCCTTCCTTTGAGGGATATCTGGCTTTCATTGTGTTGTAGACCCATAACTGGGGCTCCACATTTATTTTGCATATTCCTGTTTCCCAGGGAGCTTTGCACTTCGGATTGCTGTGTTGAGACTCTTAGGTGAGGCTCCGCGGTGTTTTTTGTGGCTGGTCTCCCTGAGATCAGCTATTGTTGTGTTTGAGTTGTCTCATTCTCTGCCTAAGGCTATAGGTTTCGCTTTTAGCTTGCTAGTCCCAGTGTTTGGTGTGCTGTTTCATTTGTTTGCCTGCCTGTGCACAGACCTTTGCCTTATTCCTGACTATGACTCTCCACTGTGCCTGATTATCATATTGTCCTTTGCTGCCTGCCCTGCCCATGGACTTGTTTCACAGATTTGCACTGTGCTTGCCCTGACCTCGGCCTGTTGCTGACAAAGAGTTTTGCCTGATCCCTTGGTTTCCCACACTGGTGTCTATGAGCCCCCTGGGTCAGCTCTCAAATACACTGAGAGTACTCCCAGAGGTAGTGCGAAATAAAGTAATAAAAATATTAGGTCTGTGCTGTACTTTAAAAGTACAGCGCGGACCTTATATTTTCATTATTTTATTTTGGACTATTGGAAGTTCGGACCTATCTTCCTGCTTTTAGGACTGCTGCTAAAAGGAAAGTACATGAGACTAACACCATTTTGGTATATAATTTTTCTCCCGGAGGTAGTGGTCTGATGGCATATCTGCAGCAATGTCCAGATACCTGTGTAGGGGTTAAAGGGTGAGTACCAGGGTAGAGGAATTAATGGACGCATGCTCAACCTGCTGCTCTATCAGGACAAGGATACAGGACATCTGTCCTTGGAATTGGTGGGGGTCCCAGCAATCTGCCCCAACTGATGATAGTTATCCCCCATCTAGTGGCTAGGGGAAAACTTTAAGTTCCCAGTTCAGATTACAGGGATGCATTAAAAGACCCATTTATTATTTTATTTTGGGCTGATTTATGTCAGTTGTAGAGAAACAAAAATACACAGTAATTAGTAAACCCCCTAGTATGTTCAGTAAGTGATGCACTATAATGACGTCCATGGAGTTGGGCCTGACAGCACAATATATTGTATACAGTATACTTTTGTGTGTAATTAGCAGAAGGAGGTAGTTCCCTACATAGGTATGTGTGCAATTATATGCATTTTAACATATGAGAAAATGTCATCTTTTAAAAGCACTGACCCAAGGGGGAGGGGGGAATAGACATTGTGTACATGTTTAAAAAAATAGATACTGCTGCTGATTGCTAATATTTTTGGTTGGGACCTTCCTTTTGTAATGAGCTGGACATGATAGTACATTTGCCTGTAATGTAGTGGTACAGGAGACATTTTTCTATTAATTAGTAGAAAAAAAGATTAAATATCTGGGTAAGTAACTAAATTCATAATTGGTGTCAAAATTTAAAACAGCGTGAACCTTGGGTGCTTTCTTTTAGCATCAGCAAAATGTTTATCAGCGTACCAGAAAAAACATTACAGGACGTTTTACAACTGGAGATTTAAAGCTTATGTTAGACGTTAAAAGCGGTTTTGGTTTAAAGCAAGAATTATGCTCTGTGGTGTCAAAATTATTAATATGAGAAAGAAACACTAAATCCTGTTTCAATGAAATCTGTTATATCAGGCTGCTGAGATAACAGGAACGTGGCTTACATCCAAAAGTTATATTAACTTTTCAATGCAATCATATTCCACAAAGATTGTAGCGGGAAACCATACAGACCTGATCCGACAACTTATCCACTCGGTTTTAGATTGTTTCTTTAGCAGTGTAACTGACAATGGGAAATGTCATTGAAAGTAATTTTGTTATGTTAACAATCATTTATTCTTGCATATTTTAGAGTGAAAGTTTTTTTTTACTATTAACCGGCTATTTGATTCTTCCTAAATTTGTGAAAATGTGTTTCATTTATGAGAAAAGCCTTTTTTTTGTGTAGTGTTATATTGACTTTTGGGCCAAGTAAACTATGTAAGATTCCACTGTTTGCCCTCTCTTGTTAAAGGGCATCTGTCACCACAAAGACTATGTCAAACAGACAGCAGTTATTCATCCACACTTGCAAGCAGAGTCCCAGAGCCTTATGATCCATCAGTCCTCCAAAAAATACTTTTTATAATATGCAAGCTACCCTCTAGGTGCAAAAAGGGCAGTACAATGGCACCCAGAAGCTCCCCCCTGCTGTATTGGAGAGGACAGGCAGTCCCCGAAGTCTTGTGGGATCGTGTTCTGTACATGCGCAGTAAAGCGGCGAAGACCATCAGGCAGATGAGCAATCTTCATCTCTTTACTGCGCATGTACAGAACGCGATCCCTGCGAGACTTCGGGTACCGCCTGTCTGTTCAATACAGTGGTGGGGGCATGGCATAGAAGACAGAGAGGGGAGCCTCTGGGTGCAACGGTACCACCCTCTTTGCACCTAGGGGGCAATTTGCATATTATAAAAGGACTTTTTTTTTTTCTTGAACATTGACAGAACATATGTTAACTCAGGTGAAAATGTTGACGAGCACAAGGCTGGAGATAATTATGTCAGGCTGATTGGGTTAAAATGGCAGACTTGACGATAAATGGAGGGTGATGCTTGAAATCATTGTTCTTCCATTGTTAACCATGGTGACCTGCAAAGAAACACGTGTAGCCATCATTGCGTTTCATAAAAATGGCTTCACAGGCAAGGATATTGTGGCTACTAAGATTGCTCCTCAATCAACAATTTATAGGATCATCAAGAACTTCAAGGAAAGAGGTTCAATTCTTGTTAAGAAGGCTTCAGGGCGTCCAAGAAAGTCCAGCAAGCCCCAGGATCGTCTCCTAAAGAGGATTCAGCTGTGGGATCGGAGTGCCACCGGTGCAGAACTTGCTCAGGAATGGCAGCAGGCAGGTGTGAGCGCATCTGCACGCACAGTGAGGTGAAGACTTTTGGAAGATGGCCTGGTGTCAAGAAGGGCAGCAAAGAAGCCACTTCTCTCCAAAAAAAACATCAGGGACAGATTGATCTTCTGCAGAAAGTATGGTGAATGGACTGCTGAGGACTGGGGCAAAGTCATATTCTCCGATGAAGCCTCTTTCCGATTGTTTGGGGCATCTGGAAAAAGGCTTGTCCGGAGAAGAAAAGGTGAGCGCTCCCATCAGTCCTGTGTCATGCCAACAGTAAAGCATCCTGAGACCATTCATGTGTGGGGTTGCTTCTCATCCAAGGGAGTGGGCTCACTCACCATTTTGCCCAAAAACACAGCCTGAATAAAGAATGGTACCAAAACACCCTCCAACAGCAACTTCTTCCAACAACAGTTTGGTGAAGAACAATGCATTTTGCAGCACGATGGAGCACCGTGCCATAAGGCAAAAGTGATAACTAAGTGGCTCGGGGACCAAAACGTTGACATTTTGGGTCCATGGCCTGGAAACTCCCCAGATCTTAATCCCATTGAGGACTTGTGGTCAATCCTCAACAGGCGGGTGGACAAACAAAAACCCACTAATTCTGACAAACTCCAAGAAGTGATTATGAAAGAATGGGTTGCTATCAGTCAGGAATTGGCCCAGAAGTTGATTGAGAGCATGCCCAGTCGAATTGCAGAGGTCCTGAAAAAGAAGGGCCAACTCTGCAAATACTGACTCTGCATAAATGTCATGTGATTGACGATAAAAGCCTTAGAACAACTGAAACAAAGATCTAAAACCAGTTTAGCAGCAGACTTTGTGAAAACTAATATTTGTGTCATTCTCAAATTTTTTGGCCACGACTGTAGTAACCTATGTGCGGCAGCCTTGGATCATTCAGAAGGACCGAGGCTTCCGCACACAACATCTGGCTCTCCTGATCCTTGCTAAGGGGAGCTAGTGACGGCCGACATAATGTCGACATAAATGACATTAAACGGATTGGCCCATCTCATACATGGGGTAATATCGCTAGGATATGCCCCCAATGTCTGCTAGGTGCAGGTTCCAACTCTGGGACCCGCACCTATACTTTGAACAGAGCTCACAAAGTGTCGTAGGGTGCACCACGCATGCGCGTGAAATTAATGGGAAGAGCAAAGGGCGGTCACCACTCCATTCACTTATATGGGGGTTTATGGAAAATGCAGAGCGAGCTCCCGCCTATTTTCGGCACTCCCATGCGCCCAATTGCGTTTTGCGGGCTCCATTCTAAGTATAGAACCTCTAGGACCTGCTTCTATCAGACATTGGGAGCTATCCTAGCGATATGCCCTCAATGTCCAAGATGAGAATACCCCTTTAATGCTTATTGTTTTATATTTGCTTTTCTTACTTATGTGAAAGTTTCTTGTTTGCCCTGAGCATCTTCATATTAAGCTTATATTGAGATTGGTGCCAGTTATTTGTAAACTATACAGGTGAAACCCGAAAAATTAGAATATCGTGCAAAAGTTCATTTATTTCAGTAATGCAACTTAGGGCTCTTTCACACTGGCGTTTTTTCCTTTCCGTCCTAGAGTTCCGTCCTCGGGGCTCTAGGACAGAAAGATACTGATCAGGATTTATCCTAATGCATTCTGAATGGAGAGCATTCCATTCAGGATGCATCAGGATGTCTTCCGTTCAGTAAGTAACCGTTTTTTGGACGTTGACAAAACCGTAGCATGCTGCGGATTTGTCTCTGTCCAAAAATCCGAAAGACATGCCGTAACGCCGGATCCGGAATGAATGCCCATTGAAAAGCATTAATCCGGATCCGGCATTAAGCTAAACGTCGTTTCGGCACATCGCCGGACCCGACGTTTAGCTTTTGTGAATGGTTACCATGGCAGCCAGAACGCTAAAGTCCCGGCTGCCATGGTAAAGTGTAGTGGGGAGGCAGGGGAGAAGCATACTTACCTTCCGTTCGGCTCCCGAGTCCCGGGGCGCTCCACAATGACGTCAGAGCACCCCATGAGCATGGATCACGTGATCCATGTGCGTGGGGCGCTCTGATGTAATTGTGGAGCGCCCCGGGAGCCGCACGGACGGTAAGTATCTGCTCCCCTGGCTCCCCACTACTTACTATGGCAACCAGGACTTTAGTAGCATCCTGGCTGCCATGGTAACCTGAAAGCATATTGAAGACTGATCAGTCTTCAAATGCTTTCAGTTCTCTTGCGCTGTGACAGATCCGGCGGGCATTTCCGGCGTTGGAAGTGCACGCCGGATCCTAACAACGCTAGTGTGAAAGTGGCCTTAAAAGGTAAAACTAATATATGAGATAGACTCATTAAATGCAAAGCGAGATATTTCAAGTCTTTATTTGTTATAATTTCGATGATTATGGTTTACAGCTTATGAAAACCCAACATTCACAATCTCAGAAAATTAGGATATTGTGAAAAGGTTCCATATTCTAGTCAGCTAATGAATCCATACCACCTGCAAAGAGTTCTTGAGCCTTTCAATTGTCTCTCTGTCTGGTTCAGCAGGAATCACAATCATGGGAAAGACTTGACAGTTGTGCAGAAAACCATCATGAACACCCTCCATAAGGAGGGAAAGCCTCAAAAGGTAATTGCAACCAACGTCAGAAGCGTCGGGCTAAAGAAAAAAAGAACTGGTCTGTTACTCAGTGGTCCAAAGTCCTCTTTTCTGATGAGAGCAACTTTTGCATCTCATTTGGAAACCAAGGACCCAGAGTCTGGAGGAAGAATGGAGAGGCACACAATGCAAGATGATTGAAGTCCAGTGGGAAGTTTCCACAGTCTGTGTTGATTTGGGGAGCCATGTCATCTGCTGGTGTTGGTCCACTGTGCTTCATTAAGTCCAGAGTCAACACAGCCATCTACTGAGAGATTTTGGAGCACTTCATGCCTCCTTCCGCAGACGAGCTTTATGGAGATGAAGACTTCATTTTTCAGCAGGACTTGGCACCTTCCCACATTGCCAAAAGTACCAAAACCTGGTTCAATGACCATGGGATTACTGTGCTTGATTGGCCAGCAAACTCGCCTGACCCGGACCCCATAAAGAATCTATGGGGCATTGCCAAGAGAAAGATGAGACATGAGACCGGACCATGCAGAAGAGCTATTGAAGCATCCGGGTCTTCCATAACCCCTCAGGAGTGCCATAGGCTGATAGCATCCATGCCACGCCGCACTGAGGGGCCCAAACCAAGTACTGAGTACATATGCATGATTAGACTTTTCAGAGGTCCTACATTTTTCTATTTAACATCTTTTTTTTATTGATTTCATGTAATATTCTAATTTTCTGAGATTATGACTTTGGGGTATTCATAAGCTGTAAGACACAATCGTCCAAATTATAACAATTAAAGGCTTGAAATATCTTGCTTTGCATGTAATGAGTCTATCCCATATATTAGTTTCACCTTTTAACCCCTTAAGGACACGGCCCTATTTCACCTTAAGGACCAGGCCATTTTTTCAAAATCTGACCATTGTCACTTTATGTGGTGATAACTTTAAAACGCTTTTTCTTATCCAGTCCATTCTGAGATTGTTTTTTCGTCACATATTGTACTTCATGACAGTGGTAAAATGAAGTCGAAAAATTTCATTTTTATTTATAAAAAAATACCAAATTTACCAAAAATTTTGAAAAATTTGCAATTTTCCAAGTTTCAATTACTCTACTTCTATAATACATAGTAATACTGCCAAAAAAAGTTATTGATTTACATTCCCCATATGTGTACTTCATGTATCGATCATTTTGGGAATGCTATTTCATTTTTGGGGACGTTACAAGGCTTAGAAGTTTAGAAGCAAATCTTGAAATTTTTCAGAAATTTTCAAAAACCCACTTTTTAGGGACCAGTTCAGGTCTGAAGTCACTTTGTGAGGCTTACATAATAGAAACCACCCAAAAATTACCCCATTCTAGAAACTACACCCCTCAAGGTATTCAAAACTGATTTTACAAACGTCATTAACCCTTTAGGTTTTCCACAAGAGTTAATGGCAAATAAAGATAAAATTTCAGAATTTCGATTTTTGAAAATTTTTCCGTTTGAATCCATTTTTCCAGTAACAAAGCAAGGGTTAACAGCCAAACAAAACTCAATTTTTATTGCCCCGATTCTGTAGTTTTCAGAAACACCCTATATGTGGTCAGTAAACTGCTGTATGGCCAAACTGACAGGGCGCAGAAGGAAAGGAGCGCCATATGGTTTTGGAAGGCAGATTTTGCTGGACTGGATTTTTGACACCATGTCCCATTTGAAGCCCCCGATGCACCCCTAGAGTAGAAACTCCATAAAAGTGAATCCATCTAAGAAACTACGCCCCTCAAGGTATTCAAAACCAGTTTTACAAACTTTTTAACCCTTTAGGTGTTCCACAAGAGTTATTGGCAAATGGAGATGAAATTTCGAATTTCTATTTTTGTTACCTTGTCTCAAAAAAGTGTAATATAGAGCAACCAAAAATCATGTTTACCCTAGAATAGTACCAACAAAACTGACACCTTATCCCGTAGTTTCCAAAATGGGGTCACTTTTTGGAGTTTCTACTGTAGGGGTGCATCAGGGGGCTTCAAATGGGACATAGTGTCAAAAAACCAGTCCAGCAAAATCTGCCTTCCAAAAACCATATGGCGTTCCCTTCCTTCTGTGCCCTGCCGTTTGGCCATACAGTAGTTTACGACCACATATGGGGTGTTTTGCAAACAAGAGAATCAGGGCAATAAATATTGAGTTTTGCTTGGCTGTTAACCCTTGCTTTGTTACTGCAAAAATGGATTAAAATGGAAAATTTGCAAAAAAATAGCTGTTTTGGGACTGTTTTTATTTTTGTTATTTACATAGTTGAACTGACAGGTTAGATTGTGTGCTATTTCTATAGAGCAGGTTGTTACGGACGCGACAATACCAAATATGACTACTTTTGGGGTTTTTGTTTCAGTTTTACATAATAAAGCCTTTTTGAAAATAATTTTTTTAGTGTCTCCACATTCTGAAAGCCATAGTTTTATTTTATTTTTTGGGCGACTGTGTTATGTAGGGGCTCATTTTTTGCGGGATGAGATGGCGGTTTGATTGGCACCATCTTGGGGTGCATATGACATTTTGGTCGCTTGCTATGACACTTTTGTGATGTAAGGTGACAAAAATGGCTCTTGACACCGTATTTTTTTTTTTTTTGCTGTGTTCAGCTGAGGGTTAGGTCATGTGTTATTTATATAGATAAGGTTGTGACGGACGCGGCGATACATAATATGTATACTTTTTATTTATTTATATAAGTTTTACACAATAATATAATTTTTAAAACAAAAAAAATCATGTTTTAGTGTCTCCATAGTTTGAGAGCCATATATATATTTTTTTTGGCCGATTGTCCTATGTAGGGGCTCATTTTTGCGGGATGAGATGGCGGTCTGATTGGCACCATCTTGGGGTGCATATGACTTTTTGATCGCTTACTATTACACTTTTTGTGATGTAAGGTGACAAAAAAATGGCTTGTTTGACAACGTTTTTATTTTTATGTTTACGGCGTTCATCTGAGGGGTTAGGTCATGTTATATTTTTATAGAGCAGGTACTTACGGACGCGGCGATATATAATATGTATACCTTTTTTATTTATTTTGGTTTTACACAATAATATCCTTTTTGAATGAAAAAAAACATGTTTTAGTATCTCCATAGTCTGAGAGCCATATATTTTTCAGTTTTTAGGCAATTGTCTCAGGTTGGGTATCATTTTTGCGGGAGGAGGTGACGGTTAGATTGGCACTATTTGGGGGTCATATGACTTTTTGATCGCTTGCTATTACACTTTTTGTGATGTAAGGTGGCAAAAAAATGGCTTTTGACAAAGTTTTTATTATTTTTTTTACAGTGTTTACTTGAGGGTTAGGTCATGTGATATTTTTATAGAGCAGATTCTTACGGACGTGTAGATACCAAATATGTCTACTTTTTTTTTTTTTTACATTTAACACTAAAAGCATTTTGGAAACAAAAAAATCATGTTTTTAGTCTGAGAGGCATAGTTTTTTATTTTTGGCCAATTGTTTTAGGTAGGGGCTCGTTTTTGCGGGATGAGATGGCGGTTTGATTGGTACTATTTTGGGAGGCAAACGCCTTTTTGATCGCTTTGTATTACACTTTTAGTGATGTAATGTGCCAAAAAATGGCTTATTTACACCATTTTTTTTTTTTTTTTTATGGCGTTCACCCGAGGAGTTCAGTCATGTGATATTTTTATAGAGCAGGTTTTTACGGACGCGGCGATACCTAATATGTGTAGTGTATTTTATTTTTTTAGTTTTTATTCAGTGTTATGTGTTTGTTTCATTTTTACTTTTTTCACTTTTTACATTTTTTTGACCCAGACCCACTTGGTTCTGAAAGATCCAGTGGATCTGGTGTCTGTATAATACAGTACAGTACACTATATAGTGCACTGTACTGTATTTTGTACTTTAGAAAGTCTGAATAGACCTTTAGCAGGTCTATTCAGACTTTCAGCACCATGGAGAGCAGGGCGGCTTCTGAAAGCGTCCTGTCTCCCATGGCAACCATCACCCCTGCCATAACTGGGCAGGGGTGATGGATAGGAGAGGAGGAGCACCCTCCCTCTTCGATCCCATCCTGTTGGGGGGCTGCAAGGCACAGCAGCCCCCGATGGAAGAGGGAGGGAGCGCTCCCTCCCGGTTAACCCTTCCATACTGCGGTCCGTACGGACCGCGGTGCGAAAGGAGTTAAGCGGCTGGCATCTGCAGCACAGATGCCAGCCGTTTCCTATCAGAGTGTCAGCAATGTGCTGACACTCTGATAGAACTCACTAGACACCAGGGAAACATTACAGGGGAGGCGGGCGGGGATCGCAATCGCGATCCCGCCCGCCGCACCCGCCTCCCGCCTCGCGCCGCCCGCAACCACCCCCTGCACCCCGCAGCCACAGTATGATTGGGGGCTGCAGGGGGTTAAAAACTATTTGGGGACATTAACTCTCTGATCCCCGCGGTCATAGACCGCGGGATCAGACTCAATGAGCGCTGCAAACCGCAGGTCTGAATTGACCTGCGGTTTGCAGCGATCGCCCATATGGGGGGGTCACAGGACCCCCCTGGGCATTGTAACAAGGTACCTGCTGAATGATTTCAGCAGGTACCTTGTTCCGATCACTGCCAGCTGAGCAGCAGTGATCGGAACAACTCATGACGTACCGGTACGTCATGTGTCCTTAAGGACTCGGGAAACATGCCGTACCGGTACGTCATGTGTCCCAAAGGGGTTAAGTTACATTACTGAAATAAATAAACTTTTGCACGATATTCAAATTTTTGGGAGTTTCACCTGTATGTGTATAAATATTTTTTTTAACACAATTGCTTTTGAAAGTAATTTTTACTAATCTTTCATAGGCATTGGGAAGAAAGAAGAAATAATAATTGCTTCACTTCCTTCGAGCGATAATTTTGTTGTTTCCAGAGCACAAAATATAAAAATCATTCACCTCACATTAAGACAGAAAGGGACGTTTGATGGCATAGTAGTTGTGGAATCTGGCCATCTGACTCTTCAAGATTGTGATCTCCAGTGTGATGGGACTGGCGTTTGTGTTCTTACCGGAGCAGCTTTAACAATGAAAGATTGTGAAATAAGTGGCTCACAGGTAAACTATGAAGACTTAAAGGAATGTACCTGCCATGGACAGTGATGGCATATTGTCTTAAAGGGGACTGGTCACCTCTCCTGACATGTCTGTGTTAGGACCTACTTGCATTCCCCATATAATAACAATTCTGGAGCATCTATTTTTATGAGACTGTGTTGTGCCATTCCTTTATTATTTCTACTAGACGTTATAAATCAATTGCCAGCAACTTGCAGTAAAGGTACAGATGGGTGTTACTAGTTGGGGGTGTGTCCCTATAGCAGCACTGATTGGACAGTCAGACACACCCACTACTGGTGACACCCAGCAGTACCTTTACTGCAGACTGCTTGCAATTTTCTTGTACATTTCTAGAAGTAATAATACAGGAATGGCAGAACAGAGTCATAAGAATAGATGCACCAGAATTGTTATTATATGGGGAATGCAAGTAGTTACAAAAACTAACATGCCCTCTTTAATATATTATCACCGTCTTATACAGGGGTAGGCAACCTCAGACACTCCAGCTGTTGTGAAACTACAACTCCCAGCATGCATACTTGCTCTGCTCTCACAGAAATGAATGGAGCATGCTGGGAACTGTAGCTTCACAACAGCTGGAGTGCCAAAAGATGCTGATCCCTGGTCTATTAGATGGGATTGGACCCCACTGACCTTGTGAAGGAAGGAGCCACAGCTGCTTTTTATGATGATACTAGTTGACCGATGTGTTATGCCTCATTCACACATTAGTGTTTCCCGGACGTGTGCTGTACGTGTTCTCCACAGACAGCACACGTCCCATTCATTAGAATCTGTGTATTCACACATCAGTGTTTTAGCACGGTCTGTGGGTCCGTGTTTTTATCACGGATGCATGTCCTATCTTGTCCGTGTCCCTGGATCCCTCACGCCCATTATAGTCAATGAGTCCGTGAAAACCACGGATGCCATCCATGTTTCACAGCTCATTAAAAAGAGATTGTTTGAAAATTATTTTCCAGCTGCTCAGTGTCAGTGAAAAACGGATGGCACACGGTCAGCAAAAAACGAACCCACGGACCCGACACGGATCTGTCACAGGAGGAAACACGGATTAAACATTGTCCGTGTTACCACTGACCCAAAACGGACACTGACGTGTGCATGAGGCATTAGATATTGTAAATGTGGCTCTCTACTAGTCCCTAGAGCAGGCATCCTCAAACTGCGGCCCTCCAGCTGTTGTAAAACTACAACTCCCACAATGCCCTGCTGTAGGCTGATACCTGTAGGCTGTTCGGGCATGCTGGGAGTTGTAGTTTTGCAACAGCTGGAGGGCCGCAGTTTGAGGATGCCTGCCCTAGAGAGCTCAAGATTAGTAGTGGTGTTGTGTGGGAAAACCTTTGGAAGACCACTGCCGTGTACCGATTGCAGCTCCTTCATTCATAGGGTATAAAAGTGACGTGGTGCATAAACCTTTTTAATAAAAATATTCAAGAGGATCTGTTTCTGTAATATACTTTATTAGAGAAAATAATTTAAAGAATTTCCTTAGCAACACACTGACGGCTGATACATACAAACTTATTTTCTTTCTGTGTCTGTTCCGGTTTTTTTGCGGACTGTATGCAAAACCATTCATTTCAAAGGGTCCGCAAAAAAGACGGAAATTGCTCCGTGTGTATTCCGTTTCTGTATGTCCGCTTTACCAAAAAATAGAACACGTCCTATTATTTTCCGCATTATGGACAAGGATAGTACTGTTCTATTAGGGGCCAGCTGTTCCATTCCGCAAAATACGGAATGCACATGGATGTCATCCGTATGTTTTGAGGATCCATTTTTTTGCGGACCGCAAAATACAACAGTCGCATGCACGAGTCCTAAATGAGCATAGCTAAGAAGGATCCTTCAGCATTCTACTAAGTGTTGAAGATGACTACAGCGCCTCTCCTCCTCCTATACTCCCAGTGTCTCGTAGTGATGATGGTCGGTTTTCTAATAGATCATTAAAGTTTGTTAATGGCCCTTTAGGGTAATTAGCTGCTAAGTACCCTTCTGTTTAGAGTGAGTGATCCAGCCTCCCCTTAAAAAAACACATCACATGAATCAATGAAAAGCTGCAGCTGTCACTCAAGACCAGATGGCCAAAATTTGGGAACGTTTACTGGATAAAACACTTATCAGCCAATTTTCAATGTATAAACTAGTTTCATCTCCTTTCTGGCAGTGTCAATGTTTTTCCGGGGGAAGGAGGAGTAAAATGAAAAATTGGTGACAAACTACTTTTAATTGTACACACCTTTTATTTAAAGGGTGCAGGTATTGAAATATACCCAGGCAGTGGCGCCATACTTGACGGAAACAAGATCCATAACTGTAATAACTTCAAATCTACCGATGGCTTAGCAAGCGTCCAAGGAGGTGGGATTAAGTTGAAGGTAAGACTACACACAGCAGTTTACATTTATGATATACAGCAAATTACAAAGGATCTGTTCACATGAGATTCACATTCATAAGGCTCCAATGCACATAATGGATCCAGTGCACTAAACACAGACTAAGTAATAAGCATACATTTTTTTTAATTTTTTTTTAGAAACACACAAAAAAAAGTATAAGAAAAATGTATGCTTAACATTTTGGGAACTGAAAACCTATATAAACCTTTGCAGCTGTTTCTATGCTCTAACGCACCTTAAAAAAGAAAAAAAAGAAAAAAAAAAAAAAGCAACTTGCGGAAAAATGTGTCCACATTACAGCCATCTAAGGCCTTATACACGTTAGGGACTCGTAGACAGCACATGTACCTGTTCACACATCTGTGTTTTAGCATGGTCTGTGGTCCATTTTGGCCGGGTCCGGTTGTATTAAGTAAGAAATGAGCCAAAAATGTATACAGCGACATTGACTTACATGCCGGATCCGGTTTGTTCTATTTTGCCACTTCTATTAACTAATTCTAGTGATCAGTAGGGGTCTCAACACTTCCACCTCCAGCTATCAAAAGTTTTTTTAATTGATGGCTGACATATACCTTCACCAATCAACTGTTCTCAAATAGCTCCCGTGCTGGAACTACATAGCTCCATCCAATGGTTGTTACTCTGCTCTCACACTGGGGTTAATGGAAGCGGAGCTGCAGTAATCTGGCCACTACACACTGGATAGAACTGAACTTCTGTCACACCCACGACCTAAGGTTATTGTCATTAATATCTAGAACCTGGATGCACGCTCCTCACCCCTTTAAGAAATAAAAACAGTATTTAGTGGTAGATATCCACTTCAAAGAGCTTATTAATCTTCACAGAGATGTTCTGCACATTATTAATCACAACAACCTGCCACATTTCCAGCGTGCACCGTGAAAGGTTATGAGTGAAAGACTGAATTTTGCATTGTATGCTGCAGATGTTAGCGAAGGACTTGTCTTGTGCTTCAAAGCAATTTTATTTTTTTTTTCTTAAAGGTTATTCCTGCACCAGTAGTGAAGCTGAGCAATAACCACATATACAACAACAAGGGTTACGGTATTACGATTGTGCAGCCCAAGAGGAGATTGGTTAACATGCGGAATTTTATGATGGAAGATGCAGCAGCTGGAGACAGGAGGGAGGAAGACGTTCTGACAGCAGCTATAGAAAGTCTCAGCCTGGACATGGACAGCAACAGCATAGGAGAAAACTCTCTGGGAAAAGTTGGAACAGTCCTGACATAGAAGCACATAGTGGAATGGTGGTCGGGGCAACTTTATTTCTGCGTTTAATAGGAGTTTAAGTTTGCGTTAAAGAGGACCTGTCACCAAAAAATGCAATGCAATCTGCAGGCAGAGCAGGAAAAGCCAAGCAGATTGATATTTAGTTTTGTAGAAAATTATTCCGTAAAATCTGCAATTTATATATTTCTATTTTGGCTTTTTTCACTGCCTGTGAATACCTATGGGTACAGGAGGGAGGTGCTATCAGTGACTGACAGCATTGTGTGTATAATAGATAGCTGTCAGTCACCGATAATACCTCCTCCCTGTACCAATTTCCACAGGATGTGGAAAAATCAAAAAGTATAAATTACAAGTTTTAAGGAATCCTTTCCCACAAAACTATAACATGCTGCCTGCAGATTGCACTGCATTTTTAGGTGACAGGCTATTTTTAAAGGGGTTTTCTCATCTGAGACATTGGTGGCGCATCGATAGCATATGCCATCAATGTTAAATAGCTGCAGGTCCGAAATGAGTGCTGGCTCAGCTATTTCTGGCATTGCGATAAAGTGAATGGAGCAGTGCCGCACTTGCGCAGTACACTGTTAATTTCTGTGGGATTTCCAATAATAGCCAAGCGCGCACTCCGAATTTCTTGGGACTCCAATAGAAATGAATGGAGAGTCCACTTTTGGGGGCCCATTTTAGAGAGGTGGGACCGGCGCCTAAATCACTTTGATGGCATCATATGCCATCTACATCCCAGATGACACAATCCCTTTAAAGTGTGATGTTGTAAGCATTTTAACTTATTGTTGGCCATTTGGTTCATACCATAGAAATAGTTTTTTGGCAGTTTTGTTTTCAAAAGCATCTAAAAGCTTTTTCCACGATGCATTAATTCCCAGCTTGTGTAATTTAAAGGGGTATTACAGCAAAATGAAAATAACCACAAGCAAGATCCTAGTGCTGTAAAAAAAAAAAAAAAATGTAGGGGGGGTCCTCACCGTGCTCCACTTCCTGCTGACTTCTCAGCATGGCAGAAAATGGTTGGGAAGACCGCTCAGCAAATCACTGCCTGACTAAGCAGCATTCCCCAGCCATTTACGGCTGTGGCGAGCAGTCAGCAGGAAGTGGAGCACGGCAGGGACCCCCGCACCTTATGAACATCAGGGAATCGGGGAGGTGGGTAAGCTGGTTTATTTATTCTCTTACAGCAATAGGATGCCACTGAAAGTCAATTTTATTTTGCTGGAACTGGTTGTTATTGGGACACCTGCCTTGATGTTTCCAGTCATACATTTCTAAGTTTCATTCTCAGCTCATTCCATTAATATAAGAGTTGTCTCCGGTTGATGGCATTATACATATACAGAATAGGTAAAACGTTGCAGACATTAGCATTTCACTGTAAGTGGCTAAATTTGTTACTTAAGGGTTTACATACACAGCAGATTCGATGCAGACATTTCTGTGACTGAAAATCAGTTGCATTTATCTGGATGGGATTATTTTGAGGGTGAGGCCCATTCAGATTGGAACAGTTGCAGATTTTGGAAGGTATTTTATTAGCTTAGACACATAGAGGTTATGTTAGAAGAGCACTGTGAAAAAACAATGCTTAATGTGTGAAATATCAATAAAAGGAAGGTACATGCCTTCTGTGAACTGGAGAATTGAACAGCTCTTCATCATTTTCATTAACTGCAGTATATAGTTCCAGTTTTTGGAGATATGTAGTGGTAGACAAATCGGTATACAGTTTTGCTGCATTTACTTGGAAATACGGATATGTGGGCACTCCATGTGACACTGAGGAAACAGACATGTTCTCTCACAGAGGTTCCAAAACTGAAAGCAATGCGATCACCATGTTCCTTTTTTTCCCCCACAGAATTTCTGAAAATAGGAGGGACAACCTTGCTTGCTATGGGCAACTACTTTGCACCAGTTGTGATACATCATCTTCAATATAAACTAATTTTTGTGGGCGCCGTATTTGGGATCAGTGTGCTCGAGGTCTTTTTCATATGGTCATAACTGTCACCTCTATACAGTTTTCCAAATACAGATAAATAGAAAACATTTTCTGCACTTGACCCTAAGGCTGGGTTCAGACCTGCGCGTACGACGCTCTATCTTTACTTTTATTTTCGCATTGTGAAAATGAAAGTAAAAAGCGCGCGTCGTGCGCGCTATATATCCCTATGGGGGACGCACGACAATATGCCCCAAAGAAGCTCCTGTACTTTTTTGGACGTAGGGCGTTTTACAGCGCGTTCGTACGCGCTGCAAAACGCTCAGGTGAGAACCATGCCCATAGGGAAACATGGGTTTTCGCCTGTTGAGCGTTTTACAGCGCGTAGGAACGCGCTGTAAACGCTCCAGTCTGAACCCAGCCTAATGGACATATATTATTGTTCTTTTTCATTTCTCCAGCTCATGGTAGAAACCAAAACTACATTAGTCTCCTTTTGTCCACATCCAAATTCTGCTCAGTAATACAAAGACATTGATGTTGTAAGGTTGAGGCACCCAGATTTAAAGGAATCCGTCACCTGTACAATCCTGCGCTCACTGAGGTCACCATAGCGTAGTAACAGACCCGCTGATTGCAGAGGTCACTTCTCTGCTGGCAGGCAGTACTTTTAGAGTAGCCAGCTCTTTGAGGAAGAGGAGTCTGATCAAGCTTGCTGCCCCCACCTCTGAACCATCATTGATAGGTTTCTCTCCTGCAGCATAGTACAGGTTCAGTAATTTTGCCCCTTTCCAGGGTATACAAAGCACTGGTGGATAGGGTTGAGCGAACCTGGACTTTTTCACTGAAGTTCTGATTCGGTGTTTGGGTGATTTTATTTTCCATTATAACATGGTTATAATGGAAAATAATAGCATTCTTAAGACAGAATGCAAAATAAAATGGCCATTGAGGGGTTAAAAATAATTAAAAAAACACCACTCACCTCATCCCCTGGATCGCGCAGCTGGTATCCTCTTTTTTCTTCAGGACCTGCGATGATGTCACTGCACTCACCACATGGTGGTACCGATACTTATAATTGGTATCGGTGAGTACTTAAATAAAACAATGAAATAAATAACGCATTTTGTGACCACTGACTAACCAAAAGTCGAAATTTCAATTTAATTTAGTCATAGGGGAGAGTCATCAAACCTTGTACAAAGAAACAGCGATGTAGTCGCTGATAGCAATGAAAAAAAATTAAAGCTGGAATTTGGTTGCTATGGACAACCGCTTTACTTTTTCTTTGTACAAGAGTTAATAAATGGGCATGTCTTTGGCTGTCTGGGCATGCTGGGAAATGTAGTTTTGCAACAGCTGGAGGCACACTGGTTGGGAAACACTGTTATATGCCCATTCCCCCCACCTTATTTTATATTCACTGTTTAGCTGACTTTCTCCTCCATTTCATGCACCATACCCACCTGGCCTGCTGTAATCCTTCCCATGCGGATGCACCAGAGTACTGCGAGGAAGTGGCTTTAACTTCCTCCCAGTGCTAGGCAACCGCATGAGACTTGGGAGCCGCCGCACAGAAGTCCCGCCCCCACGCCGATCAGCTGGGACACGCTGCTGTCCCCACGCTGATCGCCTGGGAGCACGGAAGCCGACAAGGGACTAGGGTTGGGCGATATCATAAATATTCCCATGATAACGATATTAACCCCTTTGGGACACATGACGTACCGGTACGGCATGTTTCCCGAGTCCTTAAGGACACATGACGTACCGGTACGTCATGAGTTGTTCCGATCACTGCTGCTCAGCTGGCAGTGATCGGAACAAGGTACCTGCTGAAATCATTCAGCAGGTACCTTGTTACAATGCCCAGGGGGTCCTGTGACCCCCATATGAAGCGATCGCTGCAAACCGCAGGTCAATTCCAGACCTGCGGTTTGCAGCGCTTCATGCGATCTCTGATCCCGCGGTCTATGACCGCGGGGATCAGAAAGTTAATGTCCCCAAATAGTTTTTAACCCCCTGCAGCCCCCAATCATACTGTGGCTGCGGGGGTGCAGGGGGGGGTGGTTGCGGGCGGCGCGGCGATTGCGATCCCCCGCCTGCCTCCCCTGTAATCTATCCCTGGTGTCTAGTGGTTCTATCAGAGTGTCAGCACATTGCTGACACTCTGATAAGCGGCTGGCATCTGTGCTGCAGATGCCAGCCGTTTAACCTTCCGTACCGCGGTCCGTACGGACCGCAGTATGGAAGGGTTAACCGGGAGGGAGCGCTCCTCCCTCTCCCATCGGGGGCTGCTGTGCCTTGCAGCCCCCAACAGGATGGGATCGAAGAGGGAGGGTGCTCCCCTCCTCCTATCCATCACCCCTGCCCAGTTATGGCAGGGGTGATGGTACCATGGAGACAGGACGCTTTCAGAAGCGTCCTGCTCTCCATGGTGCTGAAAGTCTGAATAGACCTGCTAAAGGTCTATTCAGACATTCTAAAGTACAAAATACAGTACAGTGCACTATATAGTGTACTGTACTGTAGTCTCTGAACACCAGATCCACTGGATCTTTCAGAACCAAGTGGGTCTGGGTCAAAAAAATGTAAAAAAGTGAAAAAAAGTAAAAATGAAACAAACACATAACACTGAATAAAAACTAAAAAAATAAAATACACTACACATATTAGGTATCGCCGCGTCCGTAAAAACCTGCTCTATAAAAATATCACATGACTGAACTCCTCAGGTGAACGCCATAAAAAAAAAAAAAAATGGTGTAAATAAGCCATTTTTGGCACATTACATCACTAAAAGTGTAATACAAAGCGATCAAAAAGGCGTTTGCCTCCCAAAATAGTACCAATCAAACCGCCATCTCATCCCATAAAAACGAGCCCCTACCTAAAACAATTGGCCAAAAATAAAAAAACTATGCCTCTCAGACTAAAACATGATTTTTTGTTTCAAAAATGCTTTTAGTGTTAAATGTAAAAAAAAAAAAAAGTAGACATATTTGGTATCTACACGTCCGTAAGAATCTGCTCTATAAAAATATCACATGACCTAACCCCTCAAGTAAACACTGTAAAAAAATATATAAAAACTTTGTCAAAAAGCCATTTTTTGCCACCTTACATCACAAAAGTGTAATAGCAAGCGATCAAAAAGTCATATGACCCCCAAATAGTGCCAATCTAACCGTCACCTCCTCCCACAAAAATGATACCCAACCTGAGACAATTGCCTAAAAACTGAAAAATATATGGCTCTCAGACAGACTATGGAGATACTAAAACATGTTTTTTTCATTCAAAAGGATATTATTGTGTAAAACCAAAATAAATAAAAAAAGGTATACATATTATGTATCGCCGCGTCCGTAAGGACCTGCTCTATAAAAATATAACATGACCTAACCCCTCAGATGAGCGCCGTAAACATAAAAAATAAAACGTTGTCAAACAAGCCATTTTTGTCACCTTACATCACAAAAAGTGTAATAGTAAGCGATCAAAAAGTCATATGCACCCCAAGATGGTGCCAATCAAACCGCCATCTCATCCCGCAAAAAATGAGCCCCTACATAGGACAATCGGCCAAAAAAAAATATATATATGGCTCTCAAACTATGGAGACACTAAAACATGATTTTTTGTTTTAAAAATTATATTATTGTGTAAAACTTATATAAATAAATAAAAAGTATACATATTATGTATCGCGCGTCCGTCACAACCTGATCTATATAAATAACACATGACCTAACCCCTCAGCTGAACACAGCAAAAAAAAAAAAAAATACGGTGTCAAGAGCCATTTTTGTCACCTTACATCACAAAAAGTGTCATAGCAAGCGATCAAAATGTCATATGCACCCCAAGATGGTGCCAATCAAACCGCCATCTCATCCATCAAAAAATGAGCCCCTACATAACACAGTCGCCCAAAAAAATAAAATAAAACTATGGCTTTCAGAATGTGGAGACACTAAAAAAAATTATTTTCAAAAATGCTTTATTATGTAAAACTGAAACAAAAACCCCAAAAAGTAGTCATATTTGGTATTGTCGCGTCCGTAACAACCTGCTCTATAGAAATAGCACACAATCTAACCTGTCAGTTCAACTATGTAAATAACAAAAAATAAAAACAGTCCCAAAACAGCTATTTTTTGCAAATTTTCCATTTTAATCCATTTTGCAGTAACAAAGCAAGGGTTAACAGCCAAGCAAAACTCAATATTTATTGCCCTGATTCTCTTGTTTGCAAAAACACCCCATATGTGGTCGTAAACTACTGTATGGCCAAACGGCAGGGCACAGAAGGAAGGGAACGCCATATGGTTTTTGGAAGGCAGATTTTGCTGGACTGGTTTTTGACACTATGTCCCATTTGAAGCCCCCTGATGCACCCCTACAGTAGAAACTCCAAAAAAGTGACCCCATTTTGGAAACTACAGGATAAGGTGTCAGTTTTGTTGGTACTATTCTAGGGTAAACATGATTTTTGGTTGCTCTATATTACACTTTTTTGAGACAAGGTAACAAAAAATAGAAATTCGGAAATTTCATCTCCATTTGCCAATAACTCTTGTGGAACACCTAAAGGGTTAAAAAGTTTGTAAAACTGGTTTTGAATACCTTGAGGGCGTAGTTTCTTAGATGGAGTCACTTTTATGGAGTTTCTACTCTAGGGGTGCATCGGGGGCTTCAAATGGGACATGGTGTCAAAAATCCAGTCCAGCAAAATCTGCCTTCCAAAAACCATATGGCGCTCCTTTCCTTCTGCGCCCTGCAGTTTGGCCATACAGCAGTTTACGACCACATATAGGGTGTTTCTGAAAACTACAGAATCGGGGCAATAAAAATTGAGTTTTGTTTGGCTGTTAACCCTTGCTTTGTTACTGGAAAAAATGGATTCAAACGGAAAAATTTTCAAAAAATCGAAATTCTGAAATTTTATCTTTATTTGCCATTAACTCTTGTGGAAAACCTAAAGGGTTAATGACGTTTGTAAAATCAGTTTTGAATACCTTGAGGGTGTAGTTTCTAGAATGGGGTAATTTTTGGGTGGTTTCTATTATGTAAGCCTCACAAAGTGACTTCAGACCTGAACTGGTCCCTAAAAAGTGGGTTTTGAAAATTTCTGAAAAATTTCAAGATTTGCTTCTAAACTTCTAAGCCTTGTAACGTCCCCAAAAAATGAAATAGCATTCCCAAAATGATCGATACATGAAGTACACATATGGGGAATGTAAATCAATAACTTTTTTTGGCAGTATTACTATGTATTATAGAAGTAGAGTAATTGAAACTTGGAAAATTGCAAATTTTTCAAAATTTTTGGTAAATTTGGTATTTTTTTATAAATAAAAATGAAATTTTTCGACTTCATTTTACCACTGTCATGAAGTACAATATGTGACGAAAAAAACAATCTCAGAATGGACTGGATAAGAAAAAGCGTTTTAAAGTTATCACCACATAAAGTGACAATGGTCAGATTTTGAAAAAATGGCCTGGTCCTTAAGGTGAAATAGGGCCGTGTCCTTAAGGGGTTAAGAAATGTATCGCGATAACAATATATATCACAATAAATGCCCATTTAGCAGAAAAAAAACACGTGGTTACAAGGAGACGTTATACTGTATGGGGCGGTGGACCACAAGAAGACGTTATACTGTATGGGGCGGTGGGCCACAAGAAGACGTTATACTGTATGGGGCGGTGGGCCACAAGGAGACGTTATACTGTATGGGGCGGTGGGCCACAAGAAGACGTTATACTGTATGGGGCGGTGGGCCACAAGGAGACGTTATACTGTATGGGGCGGTGGGCCACAAGGAGACGTTATACTGTATGGGGCGGTGGGCCACAAGAAGACGTTATACTGTATGGGGCGGTGGGCCACAAGGAGACGTTATACTGTATGGGGCGGTGGGCCACAAGGAGACGTTATACTGTATGGGGCGGTGGGCCACAAGAAGACGTTATACTGTATGGGGCGGTGGGCCACAAGGAGACGTTATACTGTATGGGCAGTGGGCCACAAGAAGACGTTATACTGTAAGGGGGCCACAAGGAGGCATTACACTGTATGGGGTATTGGGCCACAAGCAGACGTTATACTGTATGGGGGCCACAAGGAGACATACTGTAAGGACAACAATTTTTGAAGCCCCAACCGCCTCAGTATAATAGTCTTGTGGCTATCATACAGTACTGTCTTTTTCTTGATCATGTATAGGGGACACATTATTCCCTAATGCCTGCTTTTAGAGATCAATGTGCAGCTTGCAGGTAGGAAGGGAAGGACCAGGGCCACAGAAGACAGACACACCACCTTTATTTCTGACAGTGCGGGAAGTTGAATTCGCAATGAGAGCCGCCACGGGAAAAGTCTCTCCAGACACCCTCCTCACAGAGTTCACCACATACAGAACTGGCCTGGGTCACGTCAGATGTCTATGGGCAGTGTCTTGAACATCGGGGGAGGGAGCGAGCGAGGAGCCGGGGACGGCGGTGGCCTCTGCTGGAATCAGAGCACACAAGCGAGGGGCGGAGACTTGGAGCAAGAAGAAGCCGCGGGCGGGAAATAATGTGCGTTTTTGCTATGCAAGATGCAGGGGTGGGCTGCGGGCAGTGGTATCGGGGACATTTGCAAATGTCCGGTATCGGGACATCACTATTAAGAATGCTATTTTTCGTTATAACCATGTTATAATGGAAAACAAAGTGAAGTTCGGGTCCCCATCCCAAACTTTGACATGAAGTTTGACCGAACCTGAACTTCACCGGGTTCGCTCACCCCTACTGGTGGAGCCCCAAAAAATAAAGACTAGTATCCGACAAGCGTGTTCATTCTGGGAAACACGCTCCATGTGTGAGCATTATTTCCCGTTCAGAATGCTGCTTCTGTGACAGGGATTCACAGCGGTGGTTTCCTGCTGAACCTCTGCTGTGATGAGCTATACTTACTGTCACAGGCAGAGGAAATAACATGATAGTATGAAACTAGCCTAATTGTCAGATTGGGACTATTACAGTAGACAGTAGTTCGTTGCGATTACCACAGATCATCTCGACACCACTGCAGTCCTAGTGAAAAAAAGGATGTCGAGGACCGGCTACAGCTGTTCAGGCTCAGATCCAAAGTGACTGCCAAACTGGATGTAGCTGTAACATTTTCCCAGGAATTGATTGATAGATATCTATCTAAGAGATACATATTTTACCCCTATTTTACCAGGGAGGTAGTAGCCTCGGATCCTCCTCTCTACTATTTTACAATTCCTTCAAGATGGTCTAGACAAGGGTCTCAGAGCTCATGTCTCTGCCTTATCGGCATGCCTTGGCAGACCAATTTCTCAAGACCACCTAATCAGGAGGTTCCTTAAAGAGGACCTTTCATGACTTCTAAAGATATCAACTAAGGATGCTCACATGGAGAGCGGCGCCCAGGGATCTCCCTGCACTTACTATTATCCCTGGGCGCCGCGCCATTCTCCCGGTATAGGCTCCGGTATTGACGCTCACCAAGTTATAGTAGGCGTGGACTTGGTTATAGTAGGCGGAGCCTGCCCTTCATCTCCTTCTCCCCGGCTGTAGCGCTGGCCAGTCGCAGCGCAGAGCTCATAGCCTGGGAGTTTTTCTCCCAGGCTATGAGCTCTGCGCTGCGATTGGCCAGTGAAGGAGAAGGAGATGAAGGCATGCTCCGCCCACTATAACTTAGTGAGCACACATACCGGAGCCTATACCGGGAGAACGGAGCGGCGCCCAGGGATAATAGTAAGTGCAGGGAGATCCCTGGGCGCCGCTCTACATGTGAGCACACTTGGTTTATATCTTTAGAAGTCATGAAAGGTCCTCTTTAAGGGAGCTGAGAGACTTAAACCTAGCATCCTGAGACCGATCCCTGAATGGGATCTAGCAGTAGTTCTGAAGGGGTTATGTGTCCCCCCTTTTGAGCCTTTGGAAAAGGTAGACTTGAGATTCTTATCTCAAAAAGTCACTTTTCTATTAGCCTATACATCAGCTAAAAGAGTTGGGAAACGTCAAGCTCTAGGAGCAGTGGAGCCGTATTTAACTTTCTTTCACAAGGTCCTGTTAAGATTCCTTCCAACCTTTTTATCAAAGGTCCCATCCTTCTCAAATATTAAATCAGACGATAAGTTGACCTACATTTTCGCCTACTGCAACTTCTCCAGAAGAGTAAAGGCTTCTCACATTAGACATCTCAAGGATTTTGAAGGTATATCTGGACAGAACGACGAACTTTAGAAGATCCGAGAATCTCCTTCTATCCTACTCGGGGAAAAATAAAGGTCTTAAAGCCTACAAACCCACATTAGGCAGGTGGATTAAAGAAGCGATCCGGGTGGCCTTTCTGTCCTAAGACTTGACGCCTCCATCCTTTGTGTCTGCCCATTCTACTAGGGCAGTATCAACGTCTTATGCCGAAAGGAAACAAATTACTTTAGACCAGATTTGTGCAGCCGGCACTTGGAGTTCCCAGAACACTTTCATTTCGCATTATCGTCTAGAGGCAAGGTGAGCAAAGGGAATGGCCTTTGGACACTGTTCTAAGAGCTGCTCTCTCAATTAAAAAAAAAAAAAAAAAAAAAAAAAAAAAAAACGGGTCCTTAAGCCCTCTCAATTTGTGTGAGGTTCTTGCTACTTCCCCACTTGTGCTGCTGGTTAGGACGAAAGGGAAGCCTAAATTTTGACATTTTTTTTCCCTTAGTCCTAACAGCAGCACACAAATTACCCACCCTCTTGGGTTTTTTTTTCAGTTGAATTACTTAAAAAAGCGACCCCGTCCAGACAGAGGACGGAGTATATCGTTTACGGCCTTAATGGTTTAATTAATGAGATACTTGGCAGACATTTTTTGTTCAATAAAATTCCACCTGTCCTGACCATCTTCACAGGGGCAAATCCCCACTTGTGCTGCTGTTAGGATTAAGGGAAAACAAATTTACATCAAAATTGACGCATCTCTATCTCTCTCTAAATATATATCTATATCTATCCCTCTCTAACTCTGCCCATCTCTCCAATATATATATATATATATATATATATATATATACACACACACACACACACACACACACTTGACATTTAACTAGATATAGATTGCCAAGTGCTTAATTAAAAGGTTATTTGGAAATAAAACACTCAAGTATTTAAATTTAGGATTTATTTAAAATCAAATAAGTTTGCCAGTTTCTTTTACTGGCTACAGTGAAACCATAAAGTACAAAAAAAAAAAAACAATTTGAACACTACTTGTACAAAGGACATGTCTACTGCCTTCAACAGCAGCAACGAGCACAAAACCTTCCACTAGTGAAATGAAATTTGCAACTAAAAGTCTTTAGAATCCTCCACGTGACTGACCCCTGAAACCACCTCCTCCAAAGCCACTACCTTGTCCTTGGTATCCACCTCTGAATCCTCCACGATTTCCACCACTGTAGCCACCGCCTTGATTTCCACCTCTGTAGCCACCGCCTTGATTTCCACCTCTGTAGCCACCTCCTTGATTTCCTCCCCTGTAGCCACCGCGGTAGCCTCCACCATAGCTGCCACCCCTAAAACCGCCACCACCGCCGCCACCTCTGAATCCCCGATATCCAGAGCCTCCATAGCCACCTCCTGAGTTGGAACCACCACGGTAGCCGCCGCCTCGATTACCCTGGAAACCTCCATCTAATCGAGCCATCTTAGGTGGTCGAGGCCCATCTCCAAATCTGAAGACAAATTGTAAAATAATTAACATATTGTACTATGGTCATGTCTAAAAAAAATACTGGAAGCATTCAACACTGCACCAATCTGTGAAGCAAACGACTGCTCCATGGTAGCTTAGGCTGTTATTCCAGGGTGCATAAGGGGAGATTCACACATGGGGAGTGGGGGGGATTTATCATAATGGGAAGATTTGAAGTCAGTTTTGCTTGAGTCTGCATTGGAGTTCTTTACATCACATTTATCAAATGTCTCATGTTTGATAAAAATTTCTCATCCTAAAGGCCTTATTCACACGTCTGTAGTGGCAGCCCCATAGAAATGTCTATTCTTGTCCGCAATTGCGGGCAAGAATAGGACATGCTCTACTTTTTTGCGGAGCTGCGGCCGTAAGATCGGCGGCGCGCTCCGCAAAAACTGATGCAGAGAGCTCAGTGTGTACTCTCCGCATCGTTCCGTGCCCCATTCACAGTCAATGGGTCCGCATGTATTCCGCAGAATTGCGGAATACATGCGAACGTGTGAATAAGGCCTAAACCTAACACTTGTCTAGAAAAGCTACTCCAGTTTTCCTACTCCATCCTCCTACTGGAGTGAGATTGCAACTTTTTTTTTTTTTTTTAAGTGAATGATAAATCTGAAGTAAAGCTCATTAACATAGCTAACCACACCCACTTTTCCACCTATATCTTAAAACTGCAAAAAGTCGCAAAAGCCCTATTTTGCAACTTTTTAAAGCCAGAATTCTGGAGTGAAGGTATGATAAATCTGCCCCATGGTGTTTTTACATCTTGGCTTTGGCCACAGCAAATCTGATGCAAACTCTACATGTGGTTTAACCTCTTGCAATGCAGAGTAAAGACATGCAAGACATCCAGATCTGCAGATAATTCACTGCGACCAAATCTGCAGTGAAAAAAAAATAGATATTCCAATGTGGATCTCCCCCTCATGGCAAACATTCTTTACAAGCACAAAACTTGCCCCCCTCACATGCCTCTTGACTGGCACACACTTAGAAATGTCTCCCTATTTGATGCATATTTTTGTGCTTGAATGTGCAGTTTTTTTTTAAACCTCTCCAGTTCAAAAAACCTGAGTGAACTATGCAGCATATGAAGGGCTTTGCAACAATCACAGGGTTTGT
Organism: Bufotes viridis; assembly: GCA_033119425.1. Classification (NCBI taxonomy): domain Eukaryota; kingdom Metazoa; phylum Chordata; class Amphibia; order Anura; family Bufonidae; genus Bufotes; species Bufotes viridis. Next base: position 127,405,258 of record CM065596.1, read on the forward strand.
ACAGGTGCCCGCTTTCTTCCAAATGGTTCTATGTAAAAAATTGTCATTTTTTCACTTGTCTAATAAGATAAAACTTTTGTCTCAAAAACAGTGAGGGGAGGTCACCACAGCTCCTATGCCAGTTTTCTGGCTTTGAAAAGTTGCAAATACACAGACTCGATACGTTTCCTCCAGGGAAATTGCAGGTTGTGCGCATTATTGCTGCTTAGCCCTATTCACTTCAGTGCAGCTGAACTGTAATATCAGGCACAGCAAATGTCTGTTTGTGGAAGGAAGCAGCCATGTTTTTCTGAGCCTGTACTATCCCTCTTTACACAACTGTATTTTGACTGCTCCAGTATCACTGCATCGTGAAATGTGGGCCAGAGCACCTCGGTTACCCACCTGGAATTTCCAATCATAAGATTAAGCCCGGCTGTGGAAGGCTTGGATAATAAGCGAATCATGTTCAGCAGCTTCTCATTGACCGGATCCAGTTGAGACAAAATGTCTGGTTGTTTAGTAACTTCTACAACAAGAGCTTCCAATGCAGATTTCAGGGCAGTAATGGAAGCGGCAGCCTCATGGGGCATGGCCAGCTTGATCCTGTGGAGTAGACAATTCTGTACTTAACCACACAGTAGTAAATATGTATCCCAAACCATCCAACATATGCAATACAGCAACTCTAAAACACTCCCAGTTATAAGGGGTTGTCCGTGTTCAGAGCTGGACCCCAACATAGTCCCATTTTCACCCAGGCAGCCCCCCTTTTAGGAGCATTTCATGCTCTGATGTTCTCCTTTGCCCTGAGCTAAATCGTGCAGGGCAATGTCTTTTTCTTAGGATCCGGTGACGTATCGGGCTCGCCATGGGTAAAGCTAGGCCAGGGATCAGCAACCTTCGGCACTCCAGCTGTGGTGAAACTACGACTCCCAGCATGCACACTTGCTTAGCTATTTTCAGAACTCCCATAGAAGTGAATGGAGCATGATGGGAGTTGTAGTTTCAACACATCTGGAGTGCCGAAGGTTGCTGACCGCTGAGCTAGGCGGAGGCTTCCACCAGCACTAATGGGCAAGCTTTGGCACTGTCCCAGCCTGTAAAATGGCTAGGGCATTGCTAAAGTCCGACCATCAGTGCCGGTGACATCACCGGCAACACTGCCGGAAACCTCCGCCTAGCAGTGTAAAAAATATAAACAGGGCAAGGAAACGAAATGCTCTGGATGGTCATATCAGAGGGGCTGCCTGGGTGAAAATGGGGATATGTCCAGGTTCAGCTCTGAACCCAGACAACCCCTTGCAGTCATATGGCAAAAAGTATCCAAGCATTTAGGGTCCCTTCACACGTCCGCAATTACGTTCCGCATTTTGCGGAACGGAATTGCGGACCCATTAGCTTCAATGGGGACAGACGATGTCCCGGCCGGGTCCGCAATTGCGGATCCGCACTTCCGGGTCCGCAATTGCGTTCCCGAAAAAAATAGAACATGTCCTATTCTTGTCCGCAATTGCGGACAAAAATAGAACATGTCCTATTCTTGTCCGCAATTGCGGACAAGAAAAGGCATTTTCTATGAGAGTGCCGGCGATGTGCGGTCCGCAAAATGCGGAACGCACATCGCTGGTTTCCGTGTTTTGCGGATCCACGGATCCACAAAACACACACGGACGTGTGAATGGACCCTTACCTGTATAATGTCTACTCATTTTGCCTCTGGTGAACACTACATACAGTACAAATAGGTAAAGATCCATGCAAGTGCTCATGCACACGACCGTAGTTTCGGTCCAGATCTGATCCTCATTTTTGATGGATCAGGTGGGGACTCATACACTTCAATGGAGCCGCAAAAGATGCGAACAGCACACCGTGTGCTGTCCGCATTTGTATGCCTGTTCTGCGGCCCCTAAAAAAAAAAAAAAAAAAAAGCCAGACAAGAAAAGGCATTTGTATTATACTGCAGGACCTGCGGAAGGGGAAAATGCTAAATGCACGCAGCCATTATTGCAAAAACGGATACGGTCGTGTGCATAAGCCCTAACTTTCAGTAAAATGTATACATTGGCTTACTTTCAGATGCTAAGGGAAAAACGGTTTAATGGAAAACTGCCCCTGGCTAATCTTAAGAGCTTGAAAATGAGAATTTTTACGTTTAAGAGACGAACATGGTGATTTATTAAGGACAATCCATAATGAAAAGTTACACGGCTTTCTAATAAGTTTCAGAGGCTTAATATTTGTCCTAATTAGAGTTGAGCGAACTTGTGTTTTAAGTTCTGCGTCCAAAGTTCAGGTTACCGAAGCATCCCGTTATGGATTCCGCTACCACGGACCATAACGGAATTTGGAATCCATAACGGGATTATTCGATAACCTGAACTTTGGACGCAGAACTTAGACACACAAGTTCGCTCAACACTAGTTCTAATCATCTCAACTGACAGGCTCACTGCTTGTTGGTGGGGTTGTGCCACAGAAAACACTAATCACATATCTACAGGAGGGTCCGATCAGTAGGACAGGTCACTGCAGGACTGCACTGAGGAGGAAGCTGCATGCTGTGGTCATGGCATGCACAGAAAACAGCCGAGGGCTGTCATACACGTGGACTGCTGCTCCAGTCACTCACTGCTGTTATCTTAAGTTACAAAAACGCTGCAGGGATGGCCATTTACAAGGATTCCTTCTAGTTTTTGGGTGCACAGAAGTAACAAATTTTTGCGTGAACTGCATTTTGTGACTTTTTGCCTTTCCTCACCGCTCGACACTTTAAAAAAAAAAAAAAAAAAAAGTGGTTGGAGCTTAGCAGAAGGGACATCCTGCTGCGGCCTGACACTATGATTACCCCAGAAACTGTGTAAATCATAAGTGAAACCTATGCCAGCTCCTAGCTGATTCCGTAGGTATCAGTTTAAGGCTCGCCGATAACAACTATGACAAAATTATTAAGATGGTGCGCCTCTTGGTAAACCGCATCTCACTCCAGTTTTTTTTTTTTTTTCCTTTTACTGTGGTGAGTGAAATGCCAGTCTTTAGAAAAGAAGCCCCACCGGATGCAGCGGCAGTGACCACTACTCCACTCAGACTGACTGTAATTGTGTAGTGAATGGCAACTGGGAGCTTGGGTCTCCTATTCAAGTGATCATGGGGCCCTATGCGATCATATTTATATGTTTAGGAGATTTTTTTATTTTTTTATCCCCCCCAAGTCACATGAACTCTGCTCCATAATCAGCCATGCACCTATAAAAATTAGACAGCAATGGCTTTCAGCCTCTGAATGGAAACAAGGTCTCTACTCACTGACAGCAAGGGATATTAAAATGATGAGTGAGCATTAGAAATAATATGCTGATTTTTCTATTAATTGTAAAACGGAAGAAAATACACCAGACGCACAGTACAAGAATGCAGGTCAGCTGCTGCAGAGCTTCTCAGCTTTACAGTACAACATATGGGAAAATAACTGCTACAGCAGGACATCTGGCCTGAATCAGACTGTGGAACCACCTCCACAAATTTACACACATGCATAATGAACACGTCAGTATACATACCAATCATCCAAGAGTATCATCTGGCCATCTGACATGACTTTTTTGGAGCCGAAGAGCAGCAGCTGTAAGGGGCTCACCATGGTCATCACTTTAGCGGAAATAGCTCTTGTACGGATCTGAGACCAAATAATAAAGTTAACATATGAGCAACAAACCTTCAGATGGCAGACAAATGACTGATTACATTGGCGAAGCCGTCAGTGCATGCACAGTAAAAGAGTTCTTGGCTTGGCCGAGGCTCCACTGCGCATGAGCCAATGTATCAGCCCCACAGCACTTGCATGAGAGGACAGGGCCAGGCAGAAAGACATACTGTAGCGAATGGCTGTCTCTCTCCATCAAACTGCAAAAAGAGGGGCTGGGGGCAGAGGGTGGGGATTTTTTGTGCACCGAGGACAGTGGCTGCACCCAACTCATTTGCATATTAAAGAGGTTGTCCCACAGAAAATATTCTACAGTTTTTAAACCAGCACCTGGGTCTGAATACTTGTAATTGCATGTAATTAAATATTTTGCATAGCCGCAAAGTTATTCAATAAACTCTGTAGAGCGCCACCTGTTTTTTCTTTAAAAAATTGTCCATGAGAAGGCCGCACATGCTCAGTTTTATCCTTTAACTGCCTCCTGAGCTGCGATAGGGAGAGCTGGGACACACTCCCTAAGCTGCCATCTTGATATAAATCGAGCAATGAATGGAGAGATCTCTGGATCCATGTGATGTACAGGGCTAGTTCTAGCTTTGTTAGAAAGAGATTGTCCTATACTTTGTGATGTCCAATTTTCATTTTTTACATAAATCATGGGATAGCCCCTTTAAACACTCAAATCTGAAAAATGAGGTGAATTGGGTATAGCTCACCAGCGGTGCTAATGCTGGAAGAGGGTCTAAAGCGACTAGAAAAAGGTTAACCTGTTCACGAAAGTTTGTCTTTTTAAACAGATATCCTGCAGTCAGAAAAATGTCTCATTCCTCTCTGCCTCTCCATCTTTGTCTGGGGCACACTGTGCTCGAGCATGAGCTCACAGGCGAACATTTTTCCGTCACATTATAAAACGCTTGCATCCAGGGGTTACGACCACCCTGCAATCCAGCAGCAGTGGCCCTGCTTACGCACTATAGGAAAAGGCGCCAACCTCTGTGGTGGCTGGGACCACAGGAGTGTGCATAGGCCAGAGCATTTTTCCTATAGTGTGCAAGCACGACCACCGCTGCTGGATTGTGGTCATAACCCGTGTATAAATGAATCCAGCCAGCAAAGGAGGCAATATGGACAATCACAATACATTAGTAAGTGCCTTGTATTAACTTTGTGAAGTGAGACGACCCCTTTAACAGTATAATTTTTCTTAAGCCAATAGGAAACCACCAGTGTGAACACAGCCCAATTTTGTTGTATTTACCTAGCTATAAAAATGTTCAGCGTTAGCCTTTCTACAAAGCATTTTTACATTCTTCCTGCCAATATTTTTTACAACCTGCTTTATTGGAAGATAGACATAATGGAAAATGACAAGGCTGAGTTATGTAAAGAGTGGAATGTTCAACACACTGGGAGGAATGTCATGAAATGATTCAGCCTCATAATCTCGGAGATACAGGACGTTTTGTTACGGAGCCATTTACCTTTTCCCCGAAAACAAAGAACGGGGATGGATACTTCATATCTTGGCTGCTGAAGGGGCAGTTGACAGATGATTTGTGGATCAGCGCGTTGCGCCCCTCGGTTGTCAGGATTTTTCGTTTTTCCTTGTGGTAACAAACATTGGGGTAAACCCCAAACGCCAGCAGTGAGATGACGACATCCAGGTTATTATCGGGACCGGTGTTATTGAAGACTTGATTCATTAAACATTCTAAGAAAAAAAATATAAATGGGAAGAAGTCCAAAACAAACTCACGTCATTACACATGCACGAAGAATGATAAGAGTGATCCGCTGAACTCTGGACGGCCTTTACCTTCAGGAAACCCTGAATTTATCAAGATGTCTTTCAGCTGCACTTTTGCTTCCCATGTCATGCGCAAGGTTGACATGTTGAGACGCTTGTGTTCACAAAATCTGATCTCTGCGTCTTCTCCTCCCATTCTTAAAGGAAAGGAGACAATAAATGAAATAAGGATACAGACTCCATCACCATAGCCATTCGTTTTAAGTCCAGCTTACTTACCTTGCATCATCCCAGGCTTGAAACACAGACAGAAGGGCCACATGATCGGAAAATCGATTACCAGAAAAGTTTCTATGCACATATCCCAGTCTCCGACCTTCACTGATGAACGGCTCGGGGAAGCATGTGGCAGAAGAAATTGTGCAAACTGCATCTCCAACACTGCAAAGCAAGGAAATCATTATTTCTAAACGTGGGAGATTTGAGTAAAAACCATCTTTAAAGCCGAATCTCCAAAGTACTTACTAGAAGATACAGCCAATAATCATCATTTTCCCCAGTCTTGGCTCAATAGGCAATTTAGCCAATATTCTTCCTAGCGGAGTTAGCTCATCATTCGAGTCCAAAGCGTCAAGCTCTAAAGACAAACGATAAATGATTAGATCTCATATTCTGCAAGGACACTACCGACAACGTGAAGTAGACAACTTACCCCTCAGTGTGTGCTCAGCTTCTATGACAGCATCCAATGGGGGAGGTTCTATGGCCTTTGATAAAAAATGTCCAATGGCACCCAATCGTAGTAGTTTAATGCTTAGAGCTACCTCATGCAAAGGAGTACGGAATATTTCTGGTGTAAGGTGAGTCTCCAAGCTAGAAAATACATTAGCTAAATTACAGAAGATCAAAGCACAAATGACGTTTTTCATAAATCTAATCCATTCAATGAAGACCAAACGACCCACCCTCAGGGCGGCTGCACACGCTGAAGATTTACGTGCAGAGAATCCACATGAAATCGGCACAAAACACACACATAAATTTGCATTATTTGGTGCAGATTTCCCCTAGATCTCACTCTTTCAAAGTGTGAAATCCACACAAAAAAAAACCCCACAACAATTGACATGCTGTAGATTTCTAAATCTGCACGAAATCCGCAAAGAAAAACCGTAATTGTGCGTAATCCGTACCATGTGCAGCCACCCTAATACACCTGACCATTTCCAAACTTCTAGCCAAAAGCAAGCTTCTTACCGTTCAAATCGTGCCTTGCTGCACAGGTGGAAGCAAAACCCTGGCCTCACACGTCCTGCTCTTCCTTTCCTCTGCTCAAGATTGGTTTTGGAAGCCCAGACGGTAGCATAATTTGTCATATTGTTGTGAGACGTAAACAGCTTCACTTTTTGCCTGAAAGCATAAAAAAAATTTTTATTAAGAGTTTTCCACATAATGAAGGAGTTCAGCTCTTGTTTCATGCACAGATGTGGTCATGCATGCTCTCACAGCTACACTTCCCACCGCGGTCAATACATTCACAGCCATCTCTGCATGAAACCAATCATATGGTCCTCAGTAGTGATGAGCAAACTTCTGTTTTAGAAGCTCGCATTCGGGTTAGCGCAGAATTGCGTTATGAATCCCGTAACCTCGGATCATTAGGGTCCATGGTCACAGGATCCATAACGCAATTCTGTGCTAACCCAAACACGAACTTCTAAAACAGAAGTTTGCTCATCACTAGTCCTCAACACCAAAACCTTTAGATAAAGCTGCAGGCATAACCCAATGATAGATGCCAGAAATTAAACTGTAGGTTTATAGCTCTGCTGAAAATGTGCGCCCATACACGAGAGACCGCTATTTCTGCCAACTGCACCACAAACAAGCACTCAATGGTCACTCCCAAACACCTCTGCCATTAGCTCTCCCAAGATCGGGAATGCTGGGATCCAACATGTCCAGCTCATCTTTCTGCCAAAATTCATCTGGCAGACCTTCATACAAAAGACTGTTGGCCAGTCACTTTAATCTCCACAGGGTATGATAAAAATATCTGATAGGATATGTTATAAAAGTCCTGTCTGGTGGCTGGTCTGACCCGTTTGAGAAGGCAGCAGAATACGCTTGGTATTGCAGCTCAGCCCCATTCTCTTCAATAGGGCTGAGCTGCGCTTAGTGCCCTCACGTTCATCGATCACATGGCCTAGGCTAAGCTGCAAGAAGGCCGTGGTGCTACGATGAGCACCGCTGCATTCTCAAACAGCTGATCGGTGGGGGACCTGAGTGTCAGACCCCCTCACTGATCAGATACTGATGACTTATCTAGAGGATAGGTCATCAGTAAAGAAAACCCCTTTAAGTTGCTAGTTTTTGCCGTTTTGTAAGACTAAACGGTCACTACAATCTTCCACCTTTTTGACAGACTATTTGTTCAAATGTGATACCACAGATCAACCGTCCTTAAGGTCATAAATGTCTTCATGTGCACTTACTTGCAGGAGTCTATGACATAAACCACATCATTTATAGTGATACTGGTTTCAGCAATATTTGTGGACAGAATAACCTGTGGGATTTAAAATAAACACGTATGAATGACAGGAGGCAATGGATGCGCCACATTATAAACCTACATTGTGCTTAGGTCCGCAGCTATACTCACAATTTAGCAGCTTAATTACTAAAGCATGTTATAATAGTTTCATTACATAATAGTAAGAGCCACTTTAATATAGCAGCGCATTTAGTACCATCAGGGACATTCTGATAACATTTATACAATTAACGGCATTTTTACCTTGATTATACCATCTGGAACCGGGTCAAACACCTTTCTTTGCTCCTCTCGCGGTATCTGGGAATGCAGTGGTAAAATTCGGTAATGATGGCTACCTATATTAAAAAAACAAAAATTAAAAAAATAAATGGTCAAATTGGACACGTGGGACCCCAATGCTGCATGAGAACTACCAATGAAATCCCACAATCACTATGGATTACAGTATAAAGCAAGGGTTGGTAGCCTTACTAAAATGAGGGTTCGACTCGAGATGCTTCTGCATGGCATAAATGAGATTCCAGCCAGGTAAAAACACCAGCACAGCACCAGGTACGTTCAGGGTTTCAATGTATTTTAAGAGCGCTTCAATGAGTTCTATGGGAGTTTCCTTCTCACTCAGCTGCGACATTGAACGGCGAGTCTCGGGGCCGTAACCGTCACCACATATCAGATTGCAATTGGTCTGCAGGAATATAAAAAAAGTACACTTACATTTGGAAGAGAAAAAAAAATTACTACGATTATGAGTTGGCCATTTATTAAGTGAAACTTTAAAGGGGTTATCCTGGAACAGATAATGATGACATGCTCAGGATAGGTCATCATTATCACATCAGCGGGGGTTCACGTCCCGACACCCCTGCAGATCAGCTGTTTCAGGGAGTCACTGCGCTTACCGGAGCTCTGGTGAGCGATGAAAAGCTGCGGGGAGCCTGCAAGGACAGCGCCATACATGGTATAGTGGCAGTGCTTGGTACTGCAGCTCAGCCCCATTTACTTGAATGGGGCTGAGCTGCAACTAGGCCATGGGACTCATGTACAGTGATGTCACTGGCCTAGGAAGAGGCTGCAACGCTCAAGGCCTCTTCTAAAAGCAGATTAGTGGAGGTTCTGGGAGTCGCAACCTCACCAATCAGATAAGGATGACTTTTTCAGAGGTTTGATCATCAGTTAAGAAAAAAAACACACACTTGGAAAACCCCTTTAATGCTGGGTTTACACCAGTCAGTTTATTTAGCTAGCCTTTTTAACTTATTTTCAAATAGTTTAAAAACATACAAGCTACAATTGACCAGTTCATTCAAGTGAATAGGCAAGGGCTGCAATACCAAGCCTACCCACTTTACAATGTATGGTCATCAATACTAGAGATGAGCAAATTTCATATTTAGAATTTCGTTTACGGTATTTAGTAAATTGCGTTATGGATTCAGTTACCACGGACCATAACGCAATTCCATTATTCATTCTGTCATAATAGAAGTCTATGGGCTGCATACCGGATCCGTCTGGTTTACAATATGCAGGAGAGGACTCCAGCATAACAGAAACAGGACGGATCCGTTATGCGGCCCATAGACTTCTATTATGACGGAATGAATAACGGAATGCCTCTAAAGGCATTCTGTCAGGGAATTCCGTTATGGTCCGTGGTAACGGAATCCATAACGCAATTCACTAAATACCGCAAACAAATGTCTAAATATGAAATTCGCTCATCTCTAATACCTTACTCGAGGAAAACACCCTTGAAAGCCTGAAAACCAATCAAAAGAAAAGAGATTCTGCAGAGAAACACTAATCACTGGCTTGTGAGGATCCCAACGTCCATCAAACTCCAGCTACAGTATATATAACCTGACATTGTGAGCAATAAATGGGTATTTACATCATCATCCTCTCCTCCTCCTTCTTCATCTTTGTCTTTCTTCTTTCTTTCCAGTGGGGGTGGTCTGAACTGAGTCATTTGAATGCTGTCTTCTAAGAAGTACTCTAGAATATAAAAAATAATTTAAGAAGAATCACAATCTTTTTGTCTGGTTGATACTGGAATGTGGCTGGGGCTACCCAATTAATGCAATAGATCTCCCAATGCCAGTGTTAATATGAAGTGCACTGGAGAAGATGTGCCAAATTCACTACGAGGCACAAACCTCTTAATAAATCGGCAGCATTTCTGGGGGTCCGCGTGGCAGAATAGCATATCTGAGCCTGCCAGGGGCAAACTCACATTTGCATCATTATTTATGCCAATTGGATGCCATAAATTATAGTAATCTCCGTTAGCGCCACGCGCCTCCCACTAAGTCCTGCCCAGATTTGCATAAATATTGTAACCGACATTTTTTTAAAATTTACTTTCTACTTTTTAAAAATGACGAGAAATTTGGCTTGCACAAAAACTTGTGGCTCTTGCCATTTATAACGCTGCTCCCCAATGTATTCCTTTGGACTGCATTAGTGCCATAGTCTCAGTGTAGTCCCAGCTTAAATCCAAAGTGCAGTTAAAGGGTTTATCCCACAAAAATGATCATCTATCCACAGAATAGGTGATAATGAGAGTGTGTGTGTGTTTGGAGGAGATTGTATTTTTGGTCTGACTGATTACAAGCCTGCCCATCATGAGAAGAGGGGTTTCCAAGTCCCCTCTCTGAAAGGAGCAGTGGTGTGCATGTTGGACCAGTGTTCCATGAATTTCTGTGCAACTGAAGTAGCACTGTCTACGTCAGCCCTATAGAAGTGAATGGAAAGGTGGACCGGTCGGGAATCTCGGCAGTCGAACAGCCCACAACGCATCACTTATTCTGTTAACAGTTAGGAATATTATTTGTTTTTAATATATCTTTAGAAATTCCCTGCATAAAGCTACCATTCTGCCACCACTAGAGGGAGCTTAAACCATGCTACTGGTATATTGAGCTCAATCATAGGACAGTATGCAATATTCGTCTACTAAGGCTACTTTCACACTAGCGTTTTGGCTTTCCGTTTGTGCGATCCGTTCAGGGCTCTCAAAAACAGTCCAAAACGGATCAGTTTTGCCCTAATGCATTCTGAATGGAAAACGATCCGCTCAGAATGCATCAGTTTGCCTCCGTTCAGTCACTATTCCCCTCTGGAGGCTGCCTGCAGCGTTTTGCTGTCTGCCTGACAAAGCGGAGCCAAACGGATCCGTCCTGGCACACAATGTAAGTCAATGGGGAGGGATTCATTTTCTCTGACACAATAGAAAACGGATCCGTCCCCACTTGACTTTCAATGATGTTCAAGACGGATCCGTCATGGCTATTGAATACATAATACAACCGGATGCGTTTATGACGGATGCATGCGGTTGTATTATTGAAATGGAAGTGTTTTTGCAGATCCATGACGGATCCGCAAAAAAAAATGCTAGTGTGAAAGAAGCCCAATAAGTCTCTGCAGGAGGCCAAAATAGTAGGTCTTTGCATCTGTGTAAGGGATTTGGAGGTTCCTATCGGAAAACAGAGCTTCAACTGCTAAATATATAAAGAAATTTATTGGAATATAACTTTTCTTCTAAAAACAACATGGTGCTCAAAGATGGAGAGAGAGAGATTCACTTTATTTTTAAAGAAAGCAATTATGTTTTATGAAGTCTGTATGGATAATCGGCATGATACTGTCCATATATCAGATGCTGGAAGGACACCATGATGTGTACTGACAACTAATACTGCATACAATATACTTGTAGTGTATAGGGAACAACCCCTAAAACACTTGGAAAACCCTTTTAAGCTAATACCATGGTATCACACATAGTAATGTAGTCTGTAAGGCTGAAAAAGAAAGGAAAAAAAAAAGAAAAAAAAAAAAAAAAAGAAAATTCCACCCCCTAAAATTCCAAGAAAAAGGATTTCTTCCCAACTCCAGTCAGGCAATCAGAATAACTCCCTGGTTTTTGAGAAATCTAATAACTATAACCTGTAATATTTTTACAATTCAGAAATACATCCAGGCCCCGCAGACTGTTCGTGAGCTCACTAAATCAGATAATAGGTAAAGTCTAGACCCCAAGCTATTCTATGCATTAAAAATGGACATACGTATACAAGTTCGGTACTTTGGTAATACTATAGTTTTGAAACTGCTGTCGCCATGTTTTTGTTCTTTTGTTTATGGAACTTGGATGTTTTGCTTATTCTATATATATGATCGACCTTCGTTTTGGTCGCTCACCTGTACTATCTTCTTTGATAAGGGGATAAGGTAGTGGTTCATATACCGTGTAAATTGTCGACTTTTTGCTATGACTGTGTATAATCTATCACTTACTGTCAACTTGTGTGATAACCATGTTATCTTAATCCCAATAAAGCTCATTTGAAACATAAAAATGGACATACGGGGTGATTTATCAAACTGGTGTAAAGTAAAACTGGTTTAGCTGCCCATAGCAACCAATCAGGTTCCACCTTTCATTTTCCAAATGGAATCGGATTGGTTCTAATTCACACCAGTTTGATAAATGACCTCAATAGTGTTTTCAATTAGGATTGAGAATATTGACAGCGAACCAGAAACATACCTTGCACAGGAAATGTTCGACCATACACCTCAATGATGGGACAGTTAAAGAAATATTCACAAAACATGCTGGTATCTATGGTGGCTGACATAAGTATAACTCTAATGTCTGGGAAAGCTTGGACGACATCCCGCAGTACCACAAGCAAGAAATCAGTCTAGAGGACAGAGGGGAAAAAAAAAAAATAGATGGAGAATGAGCAATCATAAAAGGACATAAATGCTTTTGATTTTTTACTATTATGCCGGCTTGTTTAATCAGATTAGAACAGATCATACCTGCACTCAGTAAATGGGGTCAATGGGGTCAACAGGGTGCGGGTGATCATCATTCTAATTAAACAAAGCCACCATATAAGGAGTAGAATTAGCTTTATGATAAATTCATAAATTGTATAATACAATTATGAACTGATCACATTATATTAACCCCTTCCTGACAAGCGCCGTAATAGTATGACGCAGCAGGATGTGACTTGCCGCCCAGCCTGATCAGTCAGAAAAATGCATTGCAATGCCGGATCTGTTTTTCCGTGTCATCCGGCAAAACGGATCCAGCATTTTTTTTTCACATTTTTAGAGGTCTGCGCATGCGCAGAACGGAATGCCGGATCCGTCGTTGCGATATTTTTAATGCCGGCACTAATGCAAGTCAGTGGGAATTAATGCCGGATCCTGCATGTGTTCCGGCATTTTGGACGGAGATAAAACAGCTGCGGTATTTCCTCCGTCCAAAACGACTGACAGTGACTGAAGTGATGCATCCTGAACGGATTTCTCTCCATTCAGAATGCATGGGGATGTGACTGACCAGTTCTTTTCCGGTATAGGGCCCCGACGATGGAACTCTATGCCGGAAAAGAATAACGCTAGTGTGAAAGTATCCTAAGCCCCACAAAGTGACTTCAGACCTAAATTGCTTCTAAAATTCTAAGCCTTCTAACACCCTAAAAAAAAAAAAAAAAAAAAAAATGACATTTACAAAATGATGCCTACATAAAGTAGACATATGGGGAATGTTAAGTAATATATATTTTATGAGTTATCACTTTTTTTTTAAAAAGCAGAGAAATAGATATTTAGAAAATTTTCGGTAGATTAGGGATTTTATCATAAATAAAGGTTAAATATACTGACTCAAATTTATGACTATCATGGAGTACAATGTGTCACGAGAAAACAATCTCAGAATGGCTTGGATAAATAAAAAAGTGTTCCAAAGTTATTACCACATAAAGTGACACGTCGGATTTGCAAAAAATAGCCTGGGCACTCCCTACCCATGAGAAGCTCACCTCCTTGCAGATTACCAAGCAGAGCGCCATCCAGTGGATAGCAACTGTGCTTGGTATTGCACCTCTGCCCCATTCATATGAATGGGACAGAGATGTGCCTAGGCCATGTGAACGATGAAAATGACAACTGGCTTAGGAAGAGGCTGCAGCGCTCACTGGAGTGCCGCAGCCTCTTCAAACAGATGATTGGCAGGGATGCTGGGAGTCAGATGTCCTCTGATCAGATACTGATGGCCTATCATGTGGATAGGCCATCAGTACGGAAATTTCGGATAACCCCTTTATATAATTAGACAATAGAATCAGGTGCTCTGTATATAAAGATCTATTACGAGACTCACATTAATATCTCGCTCGTGTATTTCATCCACAATCACATGACTAATTCCTCTGATTCCAGCTTCTAGTTTCCGCAGGAGCACACCTAGGAGACATGAGCGCACGAGAAATGATCAGTGTTCACACGTCATAAATTGTGAAAGCAGCAGATGAAGCTTATAAAAACAGACACTCACCGACTGTGCAGAACAGCACACTGGCATGAGGACGAGGAAGCACAGACTCAAACCGGACACTATAACCGCAGCTCTTTCCGATTTCTTCTCCCCTCTCGTAAGCAACTCGCTCGGCCACAGACACAGCACTGATTCTACGGGGCTAAGGACAACATTGTGAATTTTCAGCCATAACTAATCACATAACGAACGGAATTTGCTCATAATCCTACCTGGGTCACCACAATGTTACACTGGGCGGCTTGGTCATTGTGAATAAACTCGTCCAGGATGTACTGCGGAACTTGGGTGGTTTTACCGCAGCCGGTAGCGCCACGAATGATCACAACAGAGTTGTTGTGTATCGCACTCATGATGTCATTCTCAAAGTTCTTGACAGGCAGGGTTTCTCGCTCCTGCAGAATCTGTGGGATTATGAACAGGCTGGTAAAACTAAATGAAAGTCAATATGCACCTCAATCCCTGATCTAAAAGGCAAATGTCACAGCTCATTAAACTCGCACATGAAACGATAGGAATCATTTCTGAAACGGTCACTCACTGGCTGCAGGTCCTTATCATTTTCCAGTTGGTACATCAGCTCATTCTTCAGGTCTGCACTGATCTGCTCTTGAGTTGCCTAAAAGCCAATAAAATATGTGGAAATGGAGTTATAATATTTCAATAAATCAATGAAAGATTATCTGCAATTAAAAGTTAGTAACCTCAGTGTCAAGGTTTTTCTCCTAATAGCTAGATGCTGAACTAAAGTACAGGACGCAATGCTTGTCTGCTGCATCAAAAGCCAAGATAGGGTTCTAGGGAAGTGTTATTTTATCCCTTTATAAAGCAATGTTGTGACAATATCTTGAGCGTGCCATGATCTTGACTGATGTAGGTAAAAATGAAAATTTAACAAAACTAGCCCTATTATTACTATTGTAATTCCCATGGATCAAGAGATTTCCCCATATATTGCTCTGATAGATTCTCTTCAGGCTAGCAGCTCAGTGGTTGTGTCCCGTCTTTGGGGAGGGGAGTGTCCTTTCAGCTGCAGCTCACTCCCTTTAACCATCACAGCTTTTAACCACAGATATGGCTGGTGGCAGTTAAAGGATGGAACTGAGCCTGTGCGACCACCCAAGTAGGTGGATGTGCACATTACTATACAGATTAAAAATGGTGTATGTATTTTCCACACAATAGAATGCACTTTTTAGAAAGAAAAAAAAAAAAATTGTGCTAAAAGTGTCCGCTTCGTAGGCCCCATTCACACGTTTTCGCCAGTCAGGGTAGCACTGAGTCTAGCGCTGCCAGTCAAATGCACTGGGGCGTTATTAGAACAAGCAGGGTGGCGGTATCAGTTCTGGGGGCGAGGCAGAAGCAGTGCTCGGAAGGCATAACCCATCCTCAGAGTGCTCCAGTTGCTCATTTAAATATTTATAACAGTTGCTTTTACAGCTAAAACTGACCGCAGAGAAGGGAATGAAAGGTATGTTTTTTATCAGTGTTAAAGGGGTTGTTTCATCAGACGATGGGGGCATATCGCTAGGATATGCCCCCATTGTCTTATAGGTGTAGGTCCCACACCTATATAGAGAACAGAGCTCCGCAAGGAGGTGGCTGGAGGACTCCAGTCCGGCCACCACCAACCCAGCTCCCGATAGAAGTGAATGGGAGCGTACTGCACATGCGCGGCCCCCGCTCCCATTAATTTCTATGGGGTTGATGGCCCCATAGAAAATGAATGGAGGGCGGCTGCGCATGCGCAGTGCACCCTCCTTAACTGGCGGGGCTTCGTTTTTGATATAGGTGCGGACCCACACCTATAAGACAATGGGGGCATATCCTAGCGACATGCTCCCATTGTCCATGATAAGACAACCCCTTTAAGAGCCCTACCTGGCTATAGGACTATTAGGGTATGCTGGAACCAGGTGACAGAGCCTCTTTGAAGGGTTTGTCCAACGAAGAATATTCTACAGTTTTCAAAGCTGCATCTAAATACTTTTGTAATTGCATGCAGTTAAAAAAAATTGTATAGCCACCGAGTTATTCAATAAAATGTATCTGTATAGCGCCTCCTGCTGTTTGTTTTTTTAATTTATTTGTCCAGCTCACTGAGATGGCCGCTAATGCTCAATTTCACCCTTAACTGCCTCCTGAGCTGTGATAGAGAGAGCTGCAGTGGAATGGACACGCCCCCTGATCTGCAGCAGAAAGGACACTCCCGTCGAGCTGTCAGCGTGAAATAAATCTAGCAGAGCAATGAATGGGGAGATCTCTGGATCCATGTGAGGTACAGGGTTGGTTCTAGCTTTGTTAGAAAAAGATTGTCATGTACTATATGATGTCTGATTTTAATTTTTTACATTAATCATGGGATAAACTCTTTATAGAAAGGGTTTGATACCTTCCTTGCAAAACAAAATCTAAATGGTTACTGGTAATAAAGGGTCACTGAGGTTTCAAAAAAAACTTTGATAACTCATAGCGACATACCAAACTTTTTGACAGGTGAGGGCCCAAGTGCTCAGACCCCCACTGATTGCTAGAACGAGGGGAGAGAAGCATGTTATGTAATGTAGAAAGTGATCCATTTGCCAGAAGTGGTCAGGAAAGAATTTTGTTCCACTTTAGCAAATAGAAACCTCTACTGATTCAGAGGAAGACAGAGAACCTATGTATAGAAAGACTGAATTCCCATACATCAGCAGCCTCCATTCATTTCCACTGCATACGGACTGCGCATGCGAGCTATAGTTTGTCTACTGTAAGTGAATGGAGGCAGATGATGGATGGAGCCCTCTATAAGTGGCCCTGTGTGTATACATGAAATGGTCTTCTTAAACTATCAGACACCAGTGCCAATAGCTGATTACTAGCTGCATGCATGTGCTGTTACCAGCAAACATGCAGCTAGTAATAAAGGCCGGCTAACACCTTTAGTGGACTTCATTTTTCAATTTATTACTATGAAACAAACATTTTAAAAAATAATTCCACTAATACTTACAAATGCAAGAGGACCTTCATCAATGTTGCTGCTGGTCCACGGGTTCCAGTTCTCTTGTGGTGGGGACCAGGGCACCACACCAGAAGAGTTCTGCCGCTGAGAAGGTTCAAATTGTACCAACTTTCCCTGATTAAGGGCCACTGGATGGTTAGGATCCTCGGGCTGTGAATGAGAACAGAAGAAACATTGCATAACTCGTTAATAAGCTTATTGCTGTTGTGCAGCGTTTTACTGAAGGATCAAGTGACAGAGGAGTCGCGCTAGTACATACTTGTTAGGTCACCACGATTTTGGACTATTATGTGCAACACTAAAAGAACAGTACTGAGAACAGTAATGCAGAAGAGTTCCAGATCACCATTTTATTTTAAATTTCCCACTGCCCTCTGTGCTCAAAGCTGTGCTGAAATACACAGACGAGACTGCGAAGCTCATGCGAAGCAAGTCCCAACAATGAATTTCAGCGCAGCTTGGAGAGCTGACAGTGATTGAACAGGAAGGAAAATAAATAGTGATCTGAATTCTTATCTGCAGTATTACTTGATTGTGGTGACAGATTCCCTTTAAAGGGCCTTTCCAGTTACACGAAAAAAATAAAAAAAAACATCAGCATTCAATCTCACTGCAATATCCAAGTCAGAAGATGACCTCCTGGGTTCATTTTGACTTCTCCGGGATAATTGTGATCTGGAAGGCAGGTCTCTGCCTCTACTTCGTACATTATTCTACATAATAGCAGCATTGTAGTGGGAGACTTTTTGACCCACATCTCCGATGCTGGCAAAAAAAAAAAAAGCATCTATTATATCTGCGAGTCCAATTTGACTTTAGTCCATCTTTGTCTTTACTTTAGGCCCCTTGCAGACAAGCGTTCCTCCCGGCCTAACCTCCCAGCACTGGCGGGATTCACATAGGATTATATTGATTTATGATGCTATGTAACCCTTACAGTTCTGGAATGTATTGGATAACACTGACAGCATTATGCCAGTGTTATCTAATACATTCCAGAACTGTAAGGGTTACATAGCATCATAAATCAATACAATGCTATGTGACCCCCGGCAGCGCTGGGGGTTCAGGCCGGGATCTGCGCTGCGGGAGGAACACTCGTCTGTAAGGGGGCCTTAGCCTGTCTTTTGTCTGTGTATTTTGAATTATTAGGATGGAGGTTTTGTTTTTTGTAATGGTGTAACACCTCGTAGGAAGACCAGCTCTACAAGATGAACGTATTTAGTAGTATTTATTAAAAAGTTAAGTTTTATTCCTATGCCCTCTGAGAATATACTGATTTATGCAGGAATTGATATAAAGTCTTTAGTTTTATTTCTCAGCCTCTACTTCCCATGCCAGCTTGAACATCACAGATCCAAGACAGCTTGAAGCTCCAAAAAAAAAAAAAAAAAAACTCCCTAAACCACAGCATCAATGCTGACATCACAGGGCAGGGACCAGGAGAAGCGGCAGAACACCGCCTTTAGAGGAGAGGTCATTGACGATGTTGTGTCTACAGGGCAGAACCTTACAAGCCTCGCCACGACTCAGATGTCATCGGCATAGGGAAACAACACAGTGGAAGTGGCACGTGACCACAATGGAGTGCAGGAAAATGGAGCAATACTGATACACCATCACTATTAGTAAGTGATAGCTAGACTAGCCCTTTCAGCCAAGTTTTTTTTTTTTTTTAAATAATCTTTTTATTGTAATTTTCAGTTACAGTACATATAAATGAAAAAGGATAACAAATACAAGTCATAAAAAATATATATATATTTTTTATATTAAACTTTTTTGGGCAATTTCAGGCGATTTTTTAGTCACTATCTAGATTTAAAAAAAAAAAAATCTACATTTCTGCATTTTTTTGGCCACTAAACCTAATAATACTCCGACTTTCTGTTCTGTGCAGATTACTTTTCAGCAGTCGTCTCATTATCATCACAGCCAGCATTACAAATGACAGATAACATCTTTGTATAGGTAACACGGAATTCGCTATTCACAATAAGTTATGGTTACAATATATCTATTCCCCCTCCCTGCTCAATGAATGGCCTATGAACATGTCACAAAGCTAGTCTAGAACTCTTTCATTAGAAGTCAACAAGGTCCCTTGTGGCTGCTGTGAAGCACATCTCTAAATACTGTTAACCACAGCTCAGGCAAGATGGCTGCCCCCATGACCATAACAAATAAAATAAAATCTAAAAAAATCTGTGCATCTTCTTATTTTATGAACAATCAGTGGAATTAGGTTCTCTACTGGTCAGGATGAGGCGATACTTACTGGAAAAGGTAGCTCAAGGTTAAGGTCCTGGATAACACTACTCAGCTGCTTTTGAATATCAGGGGAAAGGTTCACTTCGTATGGTTCAATCTGTATATATTGAGAAAAAAAAATATCCAAGATCAGACAAATGGAAAGAATATCAAGTAGCCTATTACATGCAAATGTGTAGTTTCAAGCTTCTGGCCCCTGAAACTGTAATAGGGTCTCCAATGTTACCCTGCGGGGCAGATTTAGCAAAACCCGTGTAAAGGAAAACTGGCTTAGTTGCCCATAGCAACCAGATTCTACCTTTTTCAGAGCTCATGTGGAAAATGAAAGGTGGAATATGATTGGTTGCTATGGGCAACTAAGCCAGTTCTACTTTACACCAGTTTTGATAAATCTCCGCCTGTGTGCATCTCTTATACCTACACAGCAGTACATATGAACACCAGTAATGCAACACATGTACTATGGGGGTCATTTATGAAGCTGAAATATGCCCATATTAGGTTATTTATTAACTGCTGCACTGCAATCTGTGACTTCTCCACGCTCACGCAAGGTCTAAAATTGTGGACGGGGAAGGGCCGGCAGGCCCGTCTCATTTACCATTTTCTACGACTGTTTCAGGCGTCGAAAAAGGTCTAAATGTATTAAAGCAAGGAAGCGGTCTTACATTTAGAAGCGGCGGTGGATCCTCAGAAGTTATGAGAAAACGCCAGTCTTCATAAATGACCCCCTATGTCTATATTTCTGTCAGTTGACTACACCAGCACGGGACCAATGCCCTTCGGCAAGGTGACTAATCAACCCTACAAAAATCAGGTTTTGCATAAAGGGGTTTTCCAGTTTTAATGATTTTTAATCAAGTCCCTGTCCCCTTTAAACAGAAGATTAAGGAGACAGGAGAACGCGAATCAGCAAATACGGATGACGTTTGTGTTCATACTTGTCTGCAAAACGTATACAAATAGGACTGCGGAATGGATGGCGAGCTGTCTCTTTTGCTGACCCATAGAAATGAATGGATCCATGTGTGATCCTCAAAAAATGCTAACCAAAAATACAGCAGTGTTAATGGGGCCTGAATGCTACAACGAATGCTCAGACTATAAAAACGTCTTGCAGATGCAGCACATTAAATCATCGTATCTGGGCACCAGATGGCGCTGTACGAACAGCGATATGCTGCCCAGAAATAATAAATCTGTATGGGGACGAGTGATGCCAGTAGTGATTGCTACATGTAAGTGCAGCTCTTTACCTCCACTGACAGAGGTGTCTACAGAGGAAGAGGCCCTGCTTTGACTAGTGGAAAAACAGGGACCGGCTTTGACAACTAGGGGAGTGTATGGGGCTCAAATATAGGCTACATTCACATGGGATGGTATTGGTGCTGTAGCGCAACAAGTTCATGGCACCAAAGCAAAATTGCATGCATGTAAAACTTTTTATTTTTTAGCAATTGCCATTAAAAATTTACGGAAAATAATACATAGGAGACTTCTAAGGCCATACTTGAATATCGTGAGCAGCCAGTACTAGGCTGTGTTATTGCTGGCCCGTTATATTTCGAGCTGGCTTTTAACGTGGACTTAAAGGGGTATTCCAGTTCTTTCAAGGTATGCTCCCCCTATCCACATTCTTGTGATGGATAGCGGTCCTAGCGTTTGGCCATCTCTGGAATACCCATAGAAATGAATGGGTATATAGGGAGGCTGCAGGGGGAACGGGGCCCCCATTCACATAATTGGTGGGGGTCCCACAAGTAGGACCGCCAAAAAGCTAATAGTTATCCCCTTTCCTGTGGATAGGAAATAACTTGAAACTGGGAATACCCCTTTAACATGCAACGCAAGACCAGACAAGTCTTCGTCATCTGCTCGCTGTAGGGAACTCACCGATTCACCTTCCTTCTTTCTGGTCTGTCCAGAGTATGCTTCTATGACACCCAAGTGATACAACTGCCGCACAATTGACAGAGCACACGACTGTGCAGCCAACCTTTTGTTAGATCCATGTTCTCGGGCATGTATGGCTATAAGACAAGCACAGAATACTAAAACAAGTACTCCTTCCTTATCCCCCACACCCGGTCTCTGAAACAGGTAGGAGACATACGAAAAGAGAAATGAAGTGCCACAGCCTTATTTTTAATGTTACGTAGTTCCATCAAAAACCAGCAGATGGCGACAGATGTGCATTTTGAAAGCAAACCGCAGGACTGGACAGGAAAAACACGTGTCACATAAAATCCACCCCAGAAAGTCCCAGACAAGACGGGTATAAACTTACTGCGTCCAAGCTGCTTAACATACAAGTTCATTTCAGCAAAAAAACTCCTGCAAAAACAGACAGAGGCTTGAAATTCATAGATGGCAAACCCCCTCTACACCCCAGACACAGAGGATATGTTCATAATCAATATACTGGGCTAAGGCCTCTTTCACACTTGCGTTGTTAGGATCCGGCGTGCACTTCCGTCGCCGGAAATGCTCGCCAGATCAGTCACAACGCAAGACTTATCAGTCTTCAAAATGTTTTCAGTGTTACTATGGCAGCCAGGACGCTATTAAAGTCCGGGTTGCCATAGTAGTAGTGGGGAGCGGGGGAGCAGTATACTTACAGTCCGTGCGGCTCCCGAGGCGCTCCAGAATGACGTCAGAGCGCCCCATGCGCATGGATCACGTGATCCATGCGTGTAGGGCGCCCTGACGTCACTCTGGAGCGTCCCGGGAGCCGCACGGACGGTAAGTATACTGCTCCCCACTACACTTTACCATGGCAGCCGGGACTTTAGCGTCCTGGCTGCCATGGTAACCATTGAGAAAAAGCTAAACGTCGGATCCGGCGATGCGCCAAAACGACGTTTAGCTTAAGGCCGGATCTGGATTAATGCCTTTCAACGGGCATTAATTCCGGATCCAGCCTTGTGGCAAGTGTTCAGGATTTTTGGCTGGAGCAAAAAGCGCAGCATGCTGCGGTATTTGCTGCGGTATTTTCTCCGGCCAAACAACGTTCCGGTTCTGAACTGAAGACATCCTGATGCATCCTGAACGGATTTCTCTCCATTCAGAATGCATGGGGATAAAACTGATCAGGATTTTTCCGGCATAGAGACCCGACAACGGAACTCTATGCGGAAAACAAAAACACAAGTGTGAAAGAGCCCCAATAACCAGAGAAATACATATACACACACACACACGGCACATTAAAATAGAGTTAGTAAAACTACGTTTTCAACCAATGCACAAGGCAACCATAAATTAGAAATAAATATAACTAAAGTAAACACATAACCATTGCTCTCGCACAGGACACAATAGTTAGTCGCAACTCGTGCCATTGCAGGGGACCAACCAGTCTTCCCACCCAAGCGTCACTGACCTGCTCATCTCTCCCTAGCAGACAGCGCCTGTGTGTTTCTCAGTCGGCCTTTGGTTTACCTGAAGAAAGTGACAGCAGGAATCAGCAAGTGGCAGATATATTCACATGGGATTACTTAGTCCAGCCTAAGCTTTAGCCCATGTCTTAAAGAAAATAAAAAAGCTGATTCCTGCAGTCACCAGATTTCATTCCGACAACCATAGCCTGCAATGCTTAACTGTTTCAATGCAAACAGTAAAACATAACGCAATGACAAGACAAGAATACAGAACTATTCTGAAGGTGAAGGGGGCTAAAATTGTAAGACGATCTGAATAATGTAATACATTATGCACCCCCCTTTTATATCTCTTGCAGTAAAGTTGTTAAATGACTACGGCGCAGACAATTTTGAGGTGTACGAGATTTACTGGGAGGAACGGAGGTGGCTCCCTGTAATGCTCTTTCACAACGACAGGCTGAGAAACACACATGCACTGTGAGGACTGTACTGAGGAGGTTGCGGGCATAGGGAAGCATATTGGGAATCACGTATCGTACAGATTGTTTCCGAGAAGTGTGTGCAGGTCCATGTAACTACCACATTTCCCAAACTCACGGCGTCCTAATGATCTATGATGCTGTGAGTTCCAACACGACCGTGGTCCCGTATAACTAGCATCATTTGCGCGCAGGACGGTCTGGAACTCATAGCAACAGAGGATCATGCATTTTCCCAATTCAACTCTAGTGATTTATGATGCTGTGAGTTCCAACCAGACATGGTTCTACTGTCCCATGCTCACAGCTTCATCTGAGTACAAGACAGTCTGGAATTCATAGCAACAGAGGATCACACATTTCCCAAACTCACTGTATTATAGTGATTCATGATGCTGTGAGTTCCAGCCCAACCACTGGTCTACTGTCCCAAACTCACAGCATCAGAGGTTCACTATGAGGCAGTGTTTTTGGGTCAGCCGAGCTGCTGTAGGTTGGGGAAATTTGGTTGCCACATGTACCTTGTTTCATCGACAGCACACACTTGTCTGAAACTGTCATTTATTGAGGGGACAGGTGACCACTAGTGTTAAGTGAACTCGTTTTTTTTAAGTTCTGCTTCCAAAGTTCGAGTTATCGAAGAATCCCGTTATGGATCCCGCTAGCACGGACCATAACGGAATTTGGAATCCATAACGGGATTCTTCGATAACCCGAACTTTGGACGCAGAACTTAAACAAGTTCGCTCAACACTGGTGTCCACGTATTCAGTACGGACTTCTGCACGAAATACATATCCTTGCCCCTAATAACATTAGCAGTCTTTGCTAAAGGGAAACATAACATGTCCACAGAGCCACAGTTTAATCCCGTAGACCTATGGCGTTTAAAGGGAACCAATCAACCCATTGATGCTGCCCTCAGCATAGGCATCACTGTGCACAGGGAGAAAGATATCAGTTACAGGGGGAGCCCACAGATCAAGAATCTACTAGACTTTGTTCCTTACACCTCTGGCGTAGTGCTGAAACAAATAATCTGTAAAGTCTACACAAATGCAGTGTATTCACACGTAAGTGACAGGCCGCTGGATTCAAATTGGATGACAGGTTTCTTTTTAACAACTTTCCTACAACCAAGCACTGGCATCAGCGGTCACGCATCCATAAACAGCACGTGATAGCGGAGGCCAGGCACCGTCTGCAGCAGTCATGTGAACGATTTAACAGCATGTAACTACTGCAGGCATAACGGGGATCAAGTGGCAGATAGGACAGGCAAGCTTCGTTTCTGCAGCACGCACATGAATTTTTGCAAACCTCATTCGGATTATTCGAGATATCCTGTGAATGTGAAAAGGTAAAACCTGCTCACAGTAAAAAAAAAAAAAAAAAAAAAAAAAAAGAAATGGCAAGTAGTATGGTAAATGCTAGGGATGTCCCGATACCATTTTTTTAAGACCGAGTACGAGTACCGATACTTTTATTTAAGTACTCGCCGATACCAATTACCGATACCTCGTATAAACAGCGGCGCAGTTACTGATAGCAATGAAAAAAATTAAAGCTGGAATTTGGTTGCTATGAATAACTGCTTTTCTTTTCCTTTGTACAAGTGTTAATAAATTAATAAATGGTAATATAATAGTGTTTTCAAACCAATGTGCCTCCAGGGGGATCTGTTTTTGGGGGATCTTCGGAGGACACACTGTTGTGGAGGATCTGTGGATGTCACCGTTATGGGGGGGATCTGTGGATGACGCACTGTTATGGGGGATCTGTGGATGACACACTGTTATGGGGGATCTGTGGATAACACAGTGTTATGGGGGGATCTGTGGATGACACACTGTTATGGGGGATCTGTGGATGACGCACTGTTATGGGGGATCTGTGGATGACACACTGTTATGGGGGATCTGTGGATGGCACCGCTATGGGGGGAATCTGTGGACGGCACCGTTATGGGGGACCTGTGGACGCCACCGCTATGGGGGACCTGTGGACGCCACCGCTATGGGGGACCTGTGGACGCCACCGTTATGGGGGGACCTGTGGACGCCACCGCTATGGGGGACCTGTGGACGCCACCGTTATGGGGGACCTGTGGACGCCACCGCTATGGGGGGACCTGTGGACGCCACCGCTATGGGGGACCTGTGGACGCCACCGCTATGGGGGGACCTGTGGACGCCACCGTTATGGGGGACCTGTGGACGCCACCGCTATGGGGGGACCTGTGGACGTCACCGTTATGGGGGGGACCTGTGGACGCTCACTGTTATGGGGGGACCTGTGGACATCACTGTTATGGGGGGGACCTGTGGACATCACTGTTATGGGGGGATCTGTGGATGAGGCTGTAATGGGGGGATCTGTGGATGACACTGTTAGGTTATGTGGATGACACATATATAGCATCTTGTGCTATATACATGTCATCCACAGATCCACATTAGTGTCGGGGCCGGTGCAGCTTGACTCATACATCGGCTCCAGCAGCGGCTATATTCTGTTTAAATAACGCTAACTACTGTGCCTGTGATCACTAACTACACGCGCAGTCCTCCATGCTCTGCCCCGCGCCTTCTATAATCATAAAGTGGGCGGAGCGGGCAGGCGGGACATGAGGCGCATGGAGGAACTGAGAGCCTGCTGCCCGATTCCTCCATGCGCCTCATGTCCTTCCTGCCTGCCCGCTCCGCCCACTTTATGATTACAGAAGGCGCAAGGCAGGAGCATGGAGGGACTGCGCATTAATAGTTAGTGATCACAGGCACAGTAAGTTAGCGTTATTTAAACAGAATATAGCCGCTGCCGAACCGGAACTTCCGGTATCGGCAGTGGTATCGGCGGCATTTTTACGAGTACAAGTACTCGTGAAAATGCCGGTATCGGGACATCCCTAGTAAATGCCAATATTCACGTGTATATGGTCATACATCAGCTGCTAAGGATCCGGAAATATTTAGGCCAATGTTCTACATAATTTTTTACATCTTTGTCAGTGTGACTATAAATGATGGCGACCTTCAGGTCAGACTATTGTAGTGCAGTGCAATTGGATAGTGAGGTGGCAGCATGCTAACTTCTACAAAAACCATACAACCCCTGGAATGCAAAGCATCCGGAGCCACACTAGTTTTCAGCACTGGTATGAATTACAAATTGAGCCATTAAACTTACTGGCAGCTAGAATTGAATAAAAATCAATGGCTACCAATGAATATTGTGGAAAAGGCCCAGAGTCCACTAGTGGTAAGTAGCCGATGTCCATCTGCTGTTGCATGTGAAGGACAAACCTGTTATGATCCGGCCCTACTTCGGAATACTTGTAATCGGCTTGTGACTTTTCCTTTTGAAAAAATTGATTGAGACGAGCTTTCGCATTCTCAAGAGTCCAGTTCCCATGCAAACCCGCATTCAAGTCCACCTCTTCGGACTCCAGCGTCTAAGCAGGGGAGAGAATAAAAGGAATATGAGGCAGTGGGGAAAATAAGACACATGCAAAAGCTTCTTGCCACCAAGGGTGCTAGGGTGGATCCATTTTCAATCAAGTCCCAACAAATCCTGAACCAACATACCGCTTGCGCATCCTGTTCGTCTCTTTTGGCATAGTAGTCTTTCAGATTGGCTCCACGGTCCCAGTTCGCACCACCAGACTGCGGACCATATCCTGAACTGCCTGAAAACTGCTGCGAACCTGAAATTGGCGCTTCTTAAATTAAGGGGAAAAAAGAAAAGGCAACTTAACAGGGTTTTAACTTTAGACTGAATTACTAGCAGTTTGCAATGAAAGTCCAGTTGGGTGGTGTGCCTACAAAGTCTGACATTAGCAGCACCGATTGGAAAGAGTCAGACTGTGTAGGGACACCCCCCCACTCCCAAACTGGTAACACCCAGCTGGACCTTCATTGCAAACTGCAAGTAATTCAGAAACTTTAGAAGGAATAAGAAACGAGACATCAGTCATAAGAATAGTTGCTCAAGAAATATTATCACATGGGCCGGGGATCAACAACTAGCAGTCAAAAGAGACAGCGTGAGCGAGCAATGAATTTTATTTGCTCATCTACTAAATTACAAAAGTGTCAATACACAAGCAGACAGACATTTACTAATCCTGTCTAAAGGTGCATTTACACCTACAGAGGAACAGCAGATTGTCAGGAAGGAAGCGTTTCTTCCCGACAGTCGGCTGCTTGTGAAACGTATTTACATACAGAGATCACCTCCACAGTAATGAGATCGAGGAATGGCTATTGTGATCGCTCATCCACATACAGCTGTTTCGTTTCTGGGCGGCAGATCCCTGTTTAGATGGCAAGATCTGCTGCCCAGAAACAGTAATTTAGGTTCCTGCGTGAACGACAGTTGCACCCAATGAACGAGCGGGCTGCACTTTACACAGACAGATTGTCGAATGAGCGTTCACAGGAACTCTGCCCGATTATTGCACCGTGTAAATCCATCTTAATTTGTAGACAGTCTGGATAAGCATCAAATTTATCATCATTGCTGATGCTGGGTGATAAATCTGGTACATCTTTACACCGTCTAGTCCAGTTTATACCAGCTATATGTGCACATTCTCTAAAAATCTGTCTCAATGCGCCAAAGCTCTGCCCACCAATTTGGTCTAGCATGTGCCAGAATCATGGACTTTAAGGATAACTGTCACGTTTTTTTTTTGTTTTGACTATTGGATTTGGGTGATTAATATCACCTTGTTGGCCCTTTTTTAATTTTTGATTGTTTAATAAATAACCCCCAAAAGCCACATTTTTGACCCCAGTATTGGCTATTGTTACCGGAGATTAAAATCAGGTTGCTAGGCTTCTTCCGTCTATCAGTTTGCTCAGAGGTAGACAAGGAAGCACAAGCAGGGACAGCTAGAGTAAACGTTGTAAGGGAATGGATAAAAAGCCAGGTCCTCCCTGACAGGTGATTGCTGAGCTGTGTGCACTTCTCCACATCCCTGCGCTTGGCAGACACTCCCTTAGCAGTGCTGGAGAATGTAGCTAGAGCAGCCGGGGAAGGGAGATCTGCCGTCTGCTCAGTGTATAAATGAAAGCATCATGTGGTAAGAGGAGAGCTTGGGCAACCCCTCTGTGTTGTAAGAGGACTACAGGCTTCAGCCAGACCTGGGAACTTCACTGCAAGACCCACCTATACAGAGCTGGTCTTCACTAACTTCACTGCAGGCGTCCTATGGATTAGCCTCAGGGCTGAGGGCGGCCATCTTAACAGAATAGTGAAATTGCAGTTTTATGCAGACTGGTTGCCAAGAGCTGAATCTTATTAAATATGGGGTAAGCAAGTCTAATAGGTATTGATTCAGGAATATTATGTTATTAGTAACTACATATATGAAAATAGAAATTAGGGTCTAAATGTGACAGTTATCCTTTAAGCTGCACATATGTATCTAGCAGGTAGACTAAACCTAGGCACAATCACATTCAAGTTTAATACACTTTTCTAAAATGAGTTGATCCAAAACCCTGCCACAAACGATGCCAGGAAAGTGGTGCACTTACCACAGTGAGGCTGAGTTCAGACTTGAGCGTTTTACAGCGCGTTCCTACATGCTGTAAAACGCTCAACAGGCGAAAACCCATGTTTCCCTATGGGCATGGTTGTCACCTGAGCGTTTTACAGCGCGTACGAACGCGCTGTAAAACGCCCTACGCCCAAAGAAGTACAGGAGATTCTTTGGGGCGTATTGTTGCGCGTCCCCCATAGGGATATATAGTGCAAACGCGCGCATGACGCGTGATTTTTACTTTCATTTTCAGGATGCGAAAATAAAAGTAAAGATAGAGCGTCGTATGCACGAAGCGGGACGCGCAGGTGTGAACCCTGCCTAAATGTGGACCACTCTCTTAACCCAGGAGTACAATCTCATGCTGCCACTATTCCCACTTACCTCCTCCTCCTCCACCACCACCACCTTCTGCCTTTATTGCCAAGTGTGGTGGCAATGGTCCTCCAGACGGGCCACCAAATCCTTCATTTGTGAAGCCATCACCTCCATCGGTAGCATCTGCCAGTCCAGCCTGCAATTAAGATGCCGATCAAAGTCACCAAGTGAAAACCTTCCCTTTAGTACTACAACCACAAAACATTCCCTAGCACAAGAGTGAGAAATATGAGCTTGTTGTATTACTTAAATGTATTATTTCGTTCGAAAGATAAATTCACACATCACCTACCCCGAGCGCCGGTACTTCATCGCTCCTCATTTCTCCAACTCTAACCAGGTAGTTCACAAAGTCACGAGCCGCATTACTCTGAGCATCCTTCTTGTTTGTAGAATTTCCCATGCCTGTGTAGTTGAAGCCATCCACACGAACCTAGTAAAGAAAAGAAATGAATTGTATTCATTAAAGGGATTATTCCATGGACAGCACATATCACCTTAACACAGGATAGGTTGGTGATAAGTGGCCAATGGCTGGACCCCAGCAATCCTGAGTGCAGGGCCCGAGCCCCCGTGTCTGAGTGGTTGTGATCACGTTGCTCCACTGCGCCATTCACTCCTATGGCACTGACATTCATTTGTAGGTTTAGCATTCCTTTAGGAGCCTATAATGCAGCCTAACAGAAATGCTGTTAGTGGTAGAGCAGTGGTAGGCCGTGATGAACGAGGACAACAGCCAAGGCTCACCGGCTACATCGAGTGAACGGAAGGGTGAGTATACATGGGCACGTGGAGAACTTTGCCAACAGGTTTTGAAGTTAAAGGGGTTCTCCGGTGATAATGATATTGTACCATGTGCCAGCAGCCTACCCTACTAAGCTGAGGATTCATACTGCTTTCCGCACTGTTTACATTCAGCTTAGCATCAGCCCGGTCACAAGCTCCGCTGCAGTCAATGGATGGCTTCAGCAGTGACATGACCACAAGCAGCATGTCACTGCTGAAGTGCGGGGCCCTGAGGATGTAGCCACATGGACAAGGTAAGTATGAATCCTTAGCTTAGTGAGAGGCAGGCGGCTGGTACGTAATAAAATGTCATCATTACAGGAGAAGCACTCCCACAACAAATGTTATTCTCTGACCTGTAAGAAAGGCACAGGATGTAAACTTTAGTGAAGGTAATTTTCTTACCAGTGGCTGTAGTTAAGAGTTATAACCTCCCTTCTGATCCTCAGCTGTGTCATCTGACCAGCAATCAGACTTCCAAATAACAGGGAATGGGAAGCCAGATTCTCTGTGTTTTACTATGGGAGCCTTAATGTTAGTCTCATAGAAATTAATAAAGTAGTAACTGTCTTCCTGGCCTGTGAGTGTTGGTCACATAACACAGCTGAGGATCAGAGGGGAGGTTATAACTCAAAAATACAGTCTACATTAGGGCTAGGCGATATGGCCTGAAATCTATATTGCGATATAAATCGAAGCATGTGCGATATAACACGATATATTATTTTAAATATTTTATTTTTTTGTTATTTACTGACTATTAGCCTTCTTAGGACTGAAATTAACGTAATACTGAGAAGAGGGGGAGTAGAAGGGAGGGACTGCGGCCACTGCAACACTAATGAATAAAGTTAACACTTGAATACAAACATAGCCTGCGTGTGCCGGCCATACCCCATACCCGACCTCTATGACTGCACACTGCGATCCGCCGCAATTAACCCCTCAGGATATAGCTAAAATATATACCGTTGCCCGAATTTATGGCGATATTATTGTATATCGTTTATATCACCCAACCCTAGTCTACATCATGTACCTTTCAAACAGGTCAGAGAAATATTTTGTGGGAGTGCTTCTTTAAATGCAGACAAAATGGGTAACCATTCACAGACCACCCTGCCTGTGCTCCCACCAAGCTAGTTCTGGCACAGCAAATCGGTACCAATGCGCTCTGCCAAGTTTTAGCTGATCAGGACGGGCTCCTGCCTGTGCCCGCGCTCCTCTCAGCAAAAGGCTCTCCTACCAATGTGGTATAGAAAGTCTTGAGCTGAGAGGATCGCGGGCACAGGCAGGAGGCCGCTCTGATCTGCCATAAACCTAGCAGAACACATCAGTACAGGGCAACGCACTGCTTCGCCAGGCCAGGACATGTGCACTAGTTGAATTGATGCCGTGCCCACAATGGGCATCGCAGTGTGCATGCGCGTGATCTTGGACGGACCTAGGGATGATACAAGGGAATAGGAGGGAGGGCAAAGGAAAAGGCTGGGGAGGAGTAACGCTAAAAAAGGCAGAGCAGCCTGGGCTCCTACATACTGAACGCCGCCCTGGGCACTTGCAAGTGCTCATTTGCATATTAAATAAATGTTGTTTTTCCCCTTTCTGAATGTCTAAAGAAAATAACAAAGGGACCACCACTACATTCAAGTATAGGTGTGCTACAGAGCCATGTAAGCGCTGTATATGGTCATATCGTGGTGACACTCCCTTTAAGGGGGTTGGCCAGTTTTACTATATTGATGACCTATTCATATCATATCAAGTGATCCATATCAGATCAGCGTAGGTCCGAATAACGGCATGAGCGCTGCATTCTCTTCAAACAGCTGACCGGTGGGGTCCCTGGAGTCAGATCCACACCGATCTGATATCGATGACCTATCCTGAGGATAGGTCACCAATATACGAAATTGGCCAACCACCCCTTTAAGGCCCCTTGCATAAGATCATATGAGGGCATACGGTCGTGTGCAAGAGGCCTTAATCAGCAATCCTGTAGAAAATCTGAACGCTCAAGCAGGTGACCAGGGGCGCAGCTGAGAAGGGAAAACTTAAAGGGGCCGCCTCGCTAAAACTGGGCTACAAGCCCCTTTATTCTCAGGATCTGAGAGAGTCCCAGAGGTTGGACCCCAATGATCAGAACATGGCAGAATATCCTAGGCATTCATCATCACGTTAGAAGACGGTAATAACCCCGTAATGACAGGAACACTGTACCTCACAAACAAACTTCTGTCGATTCTTATTTCCGGCTGAACGGATGTCGTAGTTTGGAGTAATTTTTTTCTTCCCACACCAAGAGTACAGAAAATTCTTTATGTCAGCCATGATGGTACGAAGAACTTCTTGTGACCTGGAACACAGATTGTACGGTCAATACTCATATACAGCATTTTCTGAAAAGCTCTCTTCTAATGTGCCATAGTAACATATCAAAAGATTGATCGTGGGGGTCCGAGTGCTAAGATCCCTGGCGATCGCTAGAAAGAGGAGAGAGAAGTGCTGACATAGCGCGCTCCCTCCTCGCTGCAGGAGACGTAATGGAGATGGGACCATAGACTTCTATTGTGTCTCGTGCAGTGAGGAGACGTGCTACGTGATCCCCTCTCTTCAGCAATCAGTGGGGGTCTTGGCGCTCAGACCCCACCAATCAAAACCCTTCATATGTCACTATAACATATCAAAACTTTTCCTAAAGTAAAGTACAGGGACATTTTAAAGGGGTTAGCTGCAATTCGTTTTTTTAATGGTTCCCCACCTCATGAGATAAAACCCGTAGGGAGCACAGCACTGGCTCAGTAGGAATATGACTGCTTAATCACACGAAGGGGGAGGGAACCATTAAAAAAATGTTGAGGTCCTTATTATACATTATATTATACCCCCCCCCCCCCCACAAATAATAACTGCATGATGATTTATTTATTTTTAGCAGTGGTGGTCGCTCTTGGACACGACAGAATAAGCGCCGGCCACTCTGGTGGGAGAGCACATAGGCCGATGCTTTTTCCTATAGTGTGCAAGCACGACCACCGCTGCTGGATTGCAGGGTGGTCGTAACCATGGAAACGAGCAGTGTATAATGTGATGGAAAAATGAATCCAGCCAGCAAAGGAGGCAATATGGAGAGTGCACAGTACATTAGTAAGTGGCTTGTATTAACTGTCTCTACATGATTAATGCCATTTGCTGAAGTGAGAGGACCCCTTTAAAGGGGGTTTTTCATCTGGCTAAAGTCTGTGACTGGAGGGAAAGCGCTGGTTGCACCGGCCGCGCTGCAGTTCCCTGTACAGCCGTACGGTCAGGGCGCCGCTGTACATGGAAAAAAAACAGTGAAGGGGCAGTGCCGCATCCCTTTTAGTCACAGGGTGCAAATGAGCAAAATGTATCATTATTTACATGGCGCCAACATATTCCATAACACCTTACAATGCAGGGGGTCCATGGAACGACGTTACAGAGCAACAAACCTCACAATGGGACAGAGACCGGTGGGCGCATTTCCCACACATACTGGGGGAGATTTATCAAACTGGTGCAAAGGAAAACTGGCTTAGTTGCCCATAGCAACCAATCAGATCGATAATTTCATTTTCCAAAGGAGCTCTGAAAAATGAAGCGTGGAACCTGATTGGTTGCTATGGGAAACTAAGCCCGTTTTCCTATGCTCCAGTTCTGATCAATCTCCCCCAATGGGTTGCTCTGCCATATGTTGACCATATGTGGTCACCTTCACTGAGGAACACTACGGTCAGCCGGGACCCAGCACCACCTAGCTGGTAACTGGCAACAAAAGCGTTCACCCAGAAGCATATACAGAGGCAGAGACTGCAGCAACATGGAGGCCGCAGGAAGACGCGCCTCATTCAGACCGCAAACATACGGAAGCGAAATAAAAAAAAATTTAAACTGCGACATTGTTAGCGCTGCGCCAACGTAGCACAGGCTGGTAAGAGACTAAAGCGAGCGCTACTCACCAGGACGTCCGCACCTCAGCACCTACAGACCACTGGTCACAATACAACCACGAACAAAATGGCTGCGCGGATCTCACGCGCAGACACGTTGAGGCAAGCTGCGCATGCGCGAATCCACATTGGCCAATCAAAAGAGGCACTTACAACCGGAAGCTTCTTTTTTTTTCTCTTTGCTAGAGGGAAAGGAAGACTTTTCGGCGCCATATTTGAATGGGGCATGTTGTGGGCGAGAGCAGTATGCATTTTTTTGTTCTTCTTCTTTGCTTTATTCCTACAGTCGTTAAACATTAAACACGAAGGTGTTTGTTTTCTGCATAGATTTGGAGGGTGGCGGCGTAAAACAAAGGAAAATCCGAGTTGTTGCCTATAGCAGCCTATCAGAAACTATATTATTTACACACCAATGTTGCCTCAAGTCTGAATATAAAGAGAGAGCCTGGGAAAGGTGTGGATTGTATGGGGGAGTCAATAGACATGCTGGCTGCTTGAAGCCACCAATAGGGGGAGTTAAGGAGTTTGCTGTAGGACAGGGGTCAGCAAACAGCACTCCATCTAATGTGAAACTACAACTCCCAGCATGCACACTTGCTCAGCTGTTCTTGTAACTTCCCTAGAAGTGAAAGGAGGATTCTGGGAGTTGTAGTTTTAGTACAGCCGGAGGTAGCTGATCCCTGCTGCAGGGTGTAAGCTTCCATGCTCTCTCTAGTGATGGTGTATTCCTATAACACGGGGTATGTCATAACTGTCCAATAGGTGCAGGGTCCCACTGTTTGCAGAATAAAGGTTGGGTTCACCTCCCATTTCTTTTCATATGCTTAATGCATATGTTGGCAAAAGCGTAGTACACTACACTTTTCCATCTTTTCAGGTCCAGTAAAAAAAAAAATATATATATATATATATATACACACATATTTAATATATATTTTTTCCAATGGAACGCTTTGGTGACCATTTAATGAATACATTTTTTGTATAAGTTATACGCAAGACAAAAAGATGATGTAAACCCAGCCTTTGTAGTACCTGGACCCTTAGGCCCCTTTCACACGGGCGAGTTTTCCGTGCGGGCGCAATGCGTGATGTGAACGCATTGCACCCGCACTAAATCCGGACCCATTCATTTCTATGGGGCTGTGCACATGAGCGGCGATTTACACGCATCACTTGTGCGTTGCGTGAAAATCGCAGCATGCTCTATATTGTGCGTTTTTCACACAACGCAGGCCCCATAGAAGTGAATGGGGCTGCGTGAAAATCGCAAGCAAGTGCGGATGCGGTGCGATTTTCACACATGATTGCTAGGAGACGATCGGGATGGGGACCCGATCTTTATTATTTTCCCTTATAACATGGTTATAAGGGAAAATAATAGCATTCTTAATACAGACTGCTTAGTAAAATGTGGATGGAGGGGTTAAAAAAAATAAATGAACTTACCTTATCCACTTGATCGCGTAGTTGCGATCTCTTCTTTCTTCGTTAATCATGTGAGCTGCCGGCTAAAGGACCTGTGGTGACGTCACATCACATGGTGCATCACCATGGTGACGGACCATGTGATGTGACATCACCACAGGTCCTTTAGCCGGCAGCTTACATGATTAACGAAGAAAGAAGAGCTCGCAACTACGCGATCAAGTGGATAAGGTGAGTTAATTTTATTTTTACCCCCTTAATCCACATTTTACTAAGCATTCTGTATTGAGAATGCTATTATTTTCCTTTATAACCATGTAATAAGGGAAAATAATAAAATTTACAGAATACTCAACCCAAACTTCTGTGAAGAAGTCCGGGTTCTTCCCATGTGCATGCAAAACACATGAAAAAGCTTTGCACTCGCACGGAAAAAAAGGCGCATTTTCCCGCCACACACCCGCATCCTATCCGGCCCCATTCCGCAACGCCCATGTGAAAGGGGCCTTAGGCTAGGGCTGCGCGACACATAGGGTACAACTACACTGCAACATTTGTTGCGCAACATTGTCGCACCAATGTGGCGTGACAATTTTTATAATGATAGTCTATGGCAGGGATCAGCAACCTTCGGCACTCCAGCTGTTGTGAAACTACAATTCCCAGCATGCTCCATTCATTTCCACGTGAGCTGTTAGAAGAACAGAGCAAGTATGCATGCTGGGAGTTGTAGTTTCACAACAGCTGGAGTGCCGGAGGTTGCCTACCCCTGGTCTATGGTGTTGCACTGCGACATGTGGTGACGCGACAGTCGCAGAAAAATTTATGTTTTCTGCGACTGTTGTGTTGAAGCATGTTGCAGTGCGACACCATAGACTATCATTATAAAAATTATCGCGTGACATTGGTGCAACAAATGTAGTCATGTAGCCCTAGCCTTGTCACTCGACAAAATGTTGTGCGACAATTTTTATAATGGTAATCTATGGTGTCGCATTGCGACAGTTGCAAAAAATTCATCGAAATGGATTTTTCTGCGACTGTCGCAGTTGTAGCATGTGGCAGTGCGACACCATAGACTTCCATTATAAAAATTATCGCGTGGCAAATGTTGCAGTGTAGTTGTGCCCTATTTGTCACGCAACACATGTCGTCATGTAGACCTAGCCTCAGGCCTCTTTCACGAGTGAGTTTTCCGCACGTGTGAAATGCGTGAAGTGAACGCATAGCACCCGCACTGAATCCTGACCCATTCATTTCTATAGGTCTGTGCACATGAGCATTGTTTTTCACACATTTTTTCTGCACTGTGTGAGAATCGCAGCATGTTCTATATTCTGAGTTCACGCAGCCCTAGTCTCATAGAAGTCAATGGGGCTTCAGTGAAAAACGCATTGAATCCGGATGCATTCCAGGTGCAATGCGTTTTTCACGGATGGTTGCTAGGAGATGTTGTTTGTAAGTCTTCAGAAGTGATTGCACCCGCGCGGAAAAAAACTGAAACACTGAATGCAATTGCAGACAAAACTGAACTTGCTTGCCGAAATGGTGCAAGTTTCACGGTGCGCACCCTGACACAATCCGTATCGCTCGTGGGAACGAGGCCAAAGGGAAGTGGTGCACAGTCGTGTTACGGACAAGGATAGTACCGTTCTATCAGGGGCCAGCTGTTCCGTTCCGCAAATACGGAATGCACACGGACGTCATCCGTATTTTTTGCGGACCGCAAAATACATACGGTCACGTGCATGAGGCCTTAGGCCTCTTTTACATGAATGTTTTTTTTGCGAGTGTACAGGCCGTTTTCCGTATATGGTACCATTCATTTCAATGGGTCCGCCAAAAAAATAAAATAAAAACACACACGGAAGGTACTCCATATGCATTCTGTTTCCGTATTTCCGTACAAAGATAGAACATGTCCTATTATTGTCTGCATCATGGACAAGGATAGGACTGTTCTATTAGGGACCAGATGTTCTGTTCCGCAGAAAAACGGAATGCAC
The DNA here is from genome assembly GCA_033119425.1 of Bufotes viridis. NCBI lineage: Eukaryota > Metazoa > Chordata > Amphibia > Anura > Bufonidae > Bufotes > Bufotes viridis. The sequence goes on from CM065596.1 coordinate 127,442,868, forward strand.
ACGGATGATCATGTCATCCGTTTTTTTTTGTGGAATCGCTTTTTGCAGACCGCAAAACCACACGGTCGTGTGCAATAGGCCTTAGACCGGCAGATTGTCGGGAACAAGCATTTCTTGGAAAGTTTGTCCCCGATTATCTGCCTGACTAAAGGGCCATGTAAACCCACCATTAACCGCTGAGAGCAATTATTTCTGCCAACCACGCAAATTCTACATTTTATTCAAAATAGAAGTAAACAAGGTGTGAAAAAAATCTCTTTATTACAATTTCTTTTTTTATATGGCCAGTTCATCGCATGTATTTTCCAAGTTAGTCAAATTTAAGTGCTGTGCCGGCCACAGATCATTGCAGAGAGATACAGAAGTGCACAAATACATATATCTTTTCAAAGTAATGACATTAAAGAAGAAGTGTATTTCATGGAATAAGTCTAGGAAAATTGAAGTAAAGTGTAACTAGGGCTGGAGGATTTTGCAAAAGAAAATACAAAAATACATTATTTTCAATTTAAGGATGATTGATTTTTCAAAATTTTTTTTTTAGTTTTTTCTGGCATTAACTTATATTTCTGTTGAGTTGTAATTTTTTGGGGGACATCATTTTGATGTACATGTAACTTATTGATTAACTTTTATTATATATTTTTTTGGCTTGCAGTAAAGAAAAAAATATTCCAGTATTGTTTTTTTGCGATTTAAATTTACGGCGTTCACCATGCAACATAATTAGCATGTTACTTTTATTGCAGGACAAGATGTGGTTTCCTTGGTACCATTTTTGGGGAACATTGAACTTATTCCAGTATATTTTGCATTTTTCTACATTGTTCACAGGGCGGGGTCGATTACATATATTTATCATGTGGGTGGTAGTGAACACAGTTCAATACCATAAATGTGGGCGGGGGGGAGGGGGTTTCACCACTTCTATAAAATAAAACCACTTTAATAGAAAAAAAATTGATTTACTTATATTATACTAGTATATACTTATTAACCTTTATTTTTTTACTCTTTATAATGGAGTGGTAATACAGTACCTTGTATACCACTATCCACCATGTACATTTCCATGCTAATGGTGAGCCTCTGTGCAACTGCTTAGATGCCACGGTCACTATTGACTGTGGCATCTAGGGAGTTGAGCGGTCAGCACTGGAGTTAAATGCGAGCCATTACAGCAGGTGCCCTGGCTACAATCAGTGCTAGGCTCCCACTTGGATTTTGACAGCAGCATGTGCAGGTCTCTTCAGTCCCTGCATTAGGATTAATTGCATGGGAGGCAGGGAGCAAAGAGACCCCCTCATGCTACGCCGATAGAGCCAAAGAAAAAAAAAAAATATTACGATAAAAAATAGTCGGGCTGTAAAAGGGTGAATTAATTGACGTTACATTGTTCAGTTTTACATCTAAAGAGGAGCTGTCTGCTCTGCCGACATGTCTGTTTAGTACCTACATGCATTCCCCATGTAATAATTCTGGAGCATTTTTGTCTTATACCTTTAGGCTGTCTTATTCCTTTATTATTCCTGCTAGAAGTTATGAGTATATAGCTAGCAGTTTGCAATGAAGTTCCAGATTGGTGTTAACATTTGAGCGGGCGGGGGGGGGGTGTCCCTGCACATTCTGACACTGGTAGCATTGATTGCAAAGTGTCAGACTCTGCAGCAGGGACCCCCTCCCCCAACTGGTAACAACCGTCTGGACCTTTATTGCAGAATGCAAGCAATTCATTTATAACGTGTAGCAAGAATAATAACGGAATGGTACAACAGTTATGAGAATAGATGCTCCAACGTTGTCGTTATGAGGAATGCAAGAAACTACTAAGACAGACATGTCAGGAGAGGTGAAAGGTCCTCTTTAAGGAAGATTAAACAACTCTGAACAGATTGAAAGTGTCGCTGCCACAAATTCATCAGGAAAGCAAAAAATAAAAAACTCTGATATTGGCATTATTAAAGAGGATTTGTCCCCCACTCCTCACATGCCTATTTTAATAGCTTCATACATTCCCCATGTAATAATCCTGGTGCATCTATTCTTATTTCTGTACGTTATGCCATTCCTCTATTATGTCTACTAGAAGTTATGAACGAATTGATAGCAGTCTGTAGTAACCTTAAGTTCACACCTGAGCGTTTTACAGCGCGTTCAAACGCGCTGTAAAACGCTCAACACATGAAAACCAATGCTTTCCTATGGCCCTGGTTCTCACTTGAGTGTTTTACAGCGCGTTTGAACGCGCTGTAAAACGCCCGACGCATAAACAAGTACTTGAGCTTTTTTTGGGGCGTTTGTCGCGCGTTTTGTGATTGACACCACAGTAGTCAATCACAAGAACGGACGAACGCGCGTTTCCCATTTGCAAAAACGCGCTGAAATACGCGCGTTTTAAGAACACTCAGGTCTGAACCCAGGGTAAGGGTACAGAGCAGGGATGGGCAAACTGCGGCTCTCCAGCTGTTGCAAAACTACAACTCCCAGCATGCGAAGACTGCTTACAGCTATCATGGTGGGAACTGTAGTTTTACAACAGCTGGAGAGCCGTAGTTTGCCCATCCCTGGTACAGAGGGTTGGTAACCAGTTGGGGGGGGGGGTACCTGCACAGTTTGAAAATGGCAGCACTAATTGGATAGAGTGACACTGTTTAGGGACACACCCCAATTGTTTACCACCCCTCTGTACCCTCACTGCAGACAATTCATGGTAGAAATAAAGGAATGACACAACACAGAGCCATAGATGAAGACTAGATGTTCCAGAATTGTTATTACATGGGGGATGCATCCGTCCTTTCCACCATATATATATATTTTTTTAAATGACACTTAACGCCCTTACTCCTATACCTTCAATTTCATTTTCTATAAGTGGTGGTTAAGTGTTTTCTTCAGAAAATTACCGTATTTTTCGCCTTATAAGACGCACTTTTCCCCCCAAAAAGTGGGAGGGAAATAGCACTGCGTCTTATGGGGAGAATGCTATAATTTACGCTGCTGCACAGCGCGGTCGGTGTGTGTATCAGCGGGGAGGAAGGAGGGGCTGGGTGCCGGCGTCTTGTTTATAATGGCAGCGGGGCCCGTTGCAGTCACTGTATTCTACTACACCGGGCCCCGCTCACTGTAGTAATCATATAGGCAATGTTAAACTGTAGAAGTCATCTCCAATCCAGGCTGTAGTACTTACTGCAAACTTTCATAGCAGGCAGGAGGCCGGGCAAACGGGAGGGGGTAGCTTAACTCACTACTCCCACTTTATGAATGAAGCAGGCGGCGCAGGCGCCTGACGTAGTGAGTTACGCTGCCGACTCACGTCCGCTCGCCCGGCCTCCTGCCTGCTATGGAAATTTGTAGTAAGTACTACAGCCTGGATTGGAGATGAATTCTACAGTTTAACATTGCCTATATGATTACTACAGTGAGCAGGGCCAGGTGTAGTAGAATACAGTGACTGCAACAGGTCCCGCTGCCATTACAAAAGAAGATGCCGACATAGCAGGGAATCTGTGGGTGACACATAGCATAAGATGATGTGTCATCCCCAGATGCCCCCCATAGCAGTGCCTTGTCATCCCCAGATGCCCCCCATAGCAGTGCCTTGCCATCCCCAGATGCCCCCAAAACAGTGCCTTGCCATCCCCAGATGCCCCCAAAACAGTGCCTTGCCATCCCCAGATGCCCCCAAAACAAACAGTGCGTCATCCCCAGATCCCCCCCATAACAATGTCATCCACAGACCACCATTAGTTCAAAACCCACCGAAAGCACACTTTTTTGTTCAACATTTTTTTTTCTTACTTTCCTCCTCAAAAACCTAGGTGTGTCTTATGGGCCGGTGCGTCTTATAGGGTGAAAAATACGGTAGCTTTAAAACTTGTGTTTGGCCTGGAAAGAATGTATGTAGTTTAAGCACAAATGTGACCATTCCACCATTTATCTCAGGAACTTGCTGGCCATAACCATTATACGCTCAGTCGTGCCAACGCTTCTTCATATAAGATTTAGCCTCTTCATTTCTTCTCTGATTTTTTCTGGATGCTCCGGTTTGAAACCGGAGATCAGCGGTGCTCTTGGAGGTCCGAGATCAATTCCAGATACTGTAGACATGATGTTTTTAAATTCCGGTAATCCCCAGCCTTAAAAGAAGAAATGGAAAAAAAACAAAAAAACAGAGGTATTCTGATGGACATCTTACTGGGGTTGTACAGACTTACAAAAACATGGCTGCTTTCTTCCAGAAACTGTTCCACACTTGTCCATTGTTTGTGCCATTATTGCAGCTTAGCTCCATTGAGATGAATAGGGCTGAGCTGCAGTACCACATACAACCTGTGGATAGGAGTGGCACCATTTTAAAAGAAAGAAGCCATGTTTTTCCAGTCCATGATAACTGCTTATATTTCTTCCATCAGCACCCACATATTTCACCATCCCAGCCCACAAGGTCATAGGATTTTATTGCAAACCTTCACAGGAAACATGGAAGGCAAAGAAGATGGGGGTCACGATGGTGGTTCATGGCTACGACTGTCCAATGCCTAGTGGTGCCGGCTTACTGTCTTTGAATTAGGGCTATTGGTCGTCTATATAGCCTCTATTAAATACTGCAAGTATTAACTTTGTTTTGCTATGTGAGCTGCAGCGAAGCTGTTGCTCATCAACTTCTACTATATAGTTGCACTGCTGACCTCACTTCCTTGGCTAAGAAGTTGGTCTCTACAGATCTTGGTTAGTTTCTCTAGCTTGCTAGAGTCTGTTAAAAGCTAAAATGTGTTTGTCCGTGTACCTACAGCTGCCCGTTTCCTTGTTCCTGATCCTCTGCCGCTTGACCTGACCCATGCCTGTTCACCGCACTTATCCTGTGCTGCCTGCCCTGAACTTTGGATTGTTGCACAGATTAGCACACACTCGTCAGCCTTTACCTCTGCCGGTTTCCCGACTACGTGTTTAGCTCGTGCATGACACTCAGCAGCCAACCACACTGGGACTACTCCAAGAATTTGTAGCATTGTGGCTCCTCTCCAAAGGCCAAATCCCTGTATAGGGCTTAAAAGGTGAAAAGCAGAGGACTGCCAGGATATTTATCTCAGGACTGAACCAAAGTCAAACCAGTTGGTTGGCACAGTGGATCCACATCCACTGCTTGTAAAAGTGGGAATAAGTTACAATACCACATGCGGCCTAAGGAAAAGAATGGTGTCTTTTCAGGAAAAAGACTCATTGTGGAGATTTATCAAGACTGGCGTACTTCTCTGTGCTGGCATAGGATGTGCCCAATTTATTAAGAGGCAGAGTACTATTAAATTAGATGCACCTCTGCCCTGCCGTGCACCAGATACTGAAGATAACCAGGGGCTGGTGGGGACGTCAGCTATAACTTACACCAGTTTCTGGCGTAGGTTATAGTAAATCTGGCGCCCCGACCCATTTTTTGCGGCACTTCAGAAAAGTGTCAAGAAGCCTAAAAAGTCACAAATGATGAAGCACATAGGGCATGTGCCACAATGTGCAACTTTACGCCATTATTATTTTCACAACATTTTTAACACCTAGTGGTTTTCAACCTTCAAGCCACCGCCGATTTGAGTTTTAGTTTTTTATTTATTTTTCACAATCAAGTTTTTTGCAAACTATAAAGTAATATTATAATACAATCTTTAAAGAATGCTTAGACTAGATGCAATCTATCTGACCGGTGTAATTAAACCACTTTACAATGTGTAAGCCATGTGCCTGTTTGAACCACATAGCAAAGGTGATTAAATAGTCACCGCTTCCCAAATCTGCCAATATCTATTGTAACATGGCAGAGGTGCACTCTCCTCCGCTTTTAACACAGGCAATCACAGCTGGCTAGTAGCCAGTAGGCTGATGTTTGATCACTGGCCAGCCAGCTTGATTGCTGATCACGCCAGGGGCTGCTAGTGCGCTCCCAGGCTATCATACCAGCGATGCTCTTTATTGGTGCTGCAGACGCAGAGACAGCCTGCTTGCACTTTAAGAGCCAGCAAATATGAGCTCGACACAACTTACCACTGCCTAGCTAGAGCTACTATCTAGAGCTTGACAGAGCTGGTAGCCTGACTCAGCCTGCTCTCAGCCACCACTATGGCTTCATCAGGGAATGAAGCCATAATGTTGGTGAAACATGTTGGGGGCAGACCTAGATTTTAGATCAGAACACCGCTCTGTCAAGCCTTTAGATAGTAGCTCTAGCTAGGTAGTGAGTAAGTTGTTGTCCGGGCTCATATTTGCTGGCTCTTAAAGTGCAAGCAGGACTTTGTCTCTGCGATACTGCAGCACCAATAAAGGAAACATCCTTTGTTATGGTGATAGCCTGGGAGAGCGCACTAACAATAGCGCCTCTGGCGGCAGTTCAGCAACAAGCAATAGCTGTAACTGGCCATTGATCAAACATCAGCCTTCTGACGTATACAATAGCCAGCACTAGTGTGCCCTGTGACAAAAACGATTAAGGAGGGAGGGTGTGCACACCTCCTTCATCGATTACAATAGATATTGGCAGATTTTGGCGGAGCGGTGACTGTATTTTTAATCACCTTTTTCTTGTATGGTTCCAAACAAGACACATGAAACTTTTTTACATATAATTCAATAAAAGTGAAGTTTTAATTTTACACCCGGGTCAAGATAGGTTGCATAGCCTAGTCTAGGCATTTGTTTGTGTGTTTAGTAAATACAACCTTACCCGGGTTAGGTCTTTGTTATTCTAGTTAACAATCTTTAAAGGGGGTTTCTCATCAGCGAAAATTACAGTGTATCGCTAGGATAGTCTGTGAGGGTCCAACCTTATGGAACCAACAGTCCAAAGAATGATTGGCTTTTTTCCTGCACTCCTAGCCACCCGCTCAACAAAAAGTTTCCATACAGCTCTATTAGAACGAATGAGCCTTTTTTAAGTTGGCATTACACTTCGAATAGCCGTCAGCAGAGCTTTGAAAGCATGGCAAATTGTTCTTGTCCTTGAATCACTAAGGCGCAGTCTGGTCCCTTCATTCTGAAGACAGATGGGGGTCCAGCGCTCAGTCCTCCACAATCCATAAACACTGGCGCATCCTAGAGATCTGCCATTACTTACTATGGTAGGAATACTCTTTATGGGAAATTCTGATTTTAGCGTCATTTTAAATAATGTATATGCTAGACATAGGAGGCCTTGGTTCTGTGCAGAGGAACAGTTTACTTATTCATACTTTACCAGTGACTTACCCTGGGCAAATACAAAAGCTATGAACTCCTGTATGGCGCACTGAAATAAAAACAACAAGCAAAAATATATGAACAAAATAATTAGCAACATTTAAAAACATTTCAGTTATGAATTATATATTTTTGACATCACTCTCTTGATATTACATCAAAAATCTTAGAAAACCCTTTTAAACGGGTTATTTTGGATTTTGATAGCCTATCCTTAGGATAGGTCATCAATATCAGATCGGAGGGAGAATCGGCCTCCTGCTGGCGCTCAGGTGAGCGATGGGGCCTCCTCTGAGTTCACCAAGCACAGCGCCATACATTGAATTGTGGCTGTGCTTGGTATTGCAGCTGAGGCCTATTCGCTTGAATGGGACCGAGCTGTGTTTAGGCCATGTGACTTCAGTGGCCTACAAAGAGGTCAGAACTCTTACCAGAGTGACACCCCCTCTTCCAACAGTTGATCAGTGGGGGTGCTAGGAGTCGGAGCCCCACCAATCTATATTGATGACTTATCCTGAGGGGATAAGCTATCAGTATGAAAAGCCCGAACAACCCTTTTAATGGGACACAGATGCAATTCCACACAATCCCTGTGGACAGGCGCTTTTTAATCCTGGACAACCCCTTTCAGAATATAAGGAGCTTCTACTTCTTTACGTGGTTCAGCCTAGAACGGCAAAGCTACACAAAACAGGAGGTGTCCGTCTATTGAGACCCGAGTTTAACATACCTGAATCTTCCTGGCTTTTTCTATGTCTCCTTCCTCATACGCAGTCAGCATTGTATTGGTGGTGGCACCCAAGTAGTTGTATGTGCTGTGGAAAAAGTAGTCATTTCCAGTGAACCCAGGGGAAAAATAAAAAGGACAGCAAGTATAGACTGATGTATTAGAGACATCCTAGGACAATTATGCTGGCTGACTGGCCATAGATCCTACAGGGAAATGTCACGGTGGGCAGATGCCCAGGGGGCCACCCAAGCCCTCCTCATGGCTGGTAAGTAATTATCTGACTCTCCCCTCCGGACTCCTGAATTCAACTATATTGCCATCCTAAGGTACCTGGAGTAGGAGAACAGAATGTGGCAGCTGGCCCGGGCCGCCACAGAGGGGCAGCTTGTGGGGACGTATCTTGTGCTTCTGGGGCATTGTTTTGTGATGCAGTGTGGCATTTGGCTCTGCTGGGGCCAGGGGCGGATTGGCCATAGACCCTACAGGGAAATTTCCTGGTGGGCCGATGCCTAGGAGGGCCACTCAAGCCGTCCTCACAACCACAAGCTGGGTACATAATGATCTGATTCTCTCCTACTCACCTGGCCAGTAGCCCTCCTGAAGTCAACTGTATGGACGTCCTCAGGACAATGATACAGTTGAATACTCTGGAACAGGTGGCAGTATTTTGTGCTGCACTGTGGTATTGGCTGTGGAGGTATATTACTCTGCCCTATGGTATTGCTGGCCCTACTACTTCTGTTGTCCCTGTCCATTACGTTGCCTTCTTTCAAAATAGACCCGCCTGCAACATGGGGCCACTTTAAAACATTTTTTTCCAGGGCCACTTTTAGTTCCCAGTCCACCCCTGGCTGGGGTGTTATAAATGTGTCGCAATATGGTATTGCAGGCCCCCCCTACTAGTGATGGCCCCACCCTCTGGGTGGAGTACCGGACCCCCATCAATCTGATATTAATGGGTTATCCTGAGGACACTCCATCAATATCAAAAATCCTGGACAACCCCTTTAATGCTGTTAGGTTAGGTTAAAATAATAAATGAATGAAGCTTGTTCTGCTTTACCTGCCCACCGCTCCATGAGCCCCAAATACCAAGCCCCCCAGAAGTTGCTGTGAAAAAGAGACAAAAAGAAAATAGGAGCTGTGAGTGAATCCTGCCGACCTCCGTCACCTCAAGTATTATGATGTCAATGAGGCGTTAGAATAATTAAACGCTTGCCTCGTCCACGCCGTACAGAAAGTCATGTTCTTTATATAAATGGATGCACAAACTGAAGTCCAAAAGGTTGGTGTCTGTGAACTTCACTCCTCGGAATGATGGGATGTGAGCTTTCATCCTGCCGGTCAGATCACTCACCCGAACTGCAGGAGACAAAATACCCATTTCTATTAATACTGTGTGGAAACAAAGGGGTTGTGCCATAACTGATGTAAAAAATGAAAAAAATAAAATAAAAAAAATCACATATTGTACACGGCAATCTCTTTCTAACGAAGCTAGAACCAGCCCTGTACCTCGCATGGATCCGGAGATCTCCCCATTCATTGATCCAATTGTTCTGCTAGATTCTCTTTAGCCTTGCAGCTCAGGGATTGTGTCCTTTCTGCTGCAGCTCTCTCCCTGTTACCACCATAGCTTCTAACAGAACATATGGCTGGTGCCAGTTGAAGATTTAAGCTGAACGTGTGCGACTAGCTTAGCGAGACGGACAAAAAATAAAATAAGGAAAAGAACAGACAACAGGTGGCGCTATACAAATACATTTTATCGAATAGCTCAGTGGCTATACTCAATTTTTAACTACTTGCAATTACAAAAGTATTAGGATCCAGGTTTGAAAAATGTAAAACATGTTTTTGTGACAGTCCCTTTACCAGATCCATTTACACGACTGTATCCTTTTTGTAGTCTGCAAATCGTGGATCCACAAACCAAGGACTGCGTGCATCCTGCATTCTTACCCTTCTGCAGGTCCTGCACTATCAAACAGATGCCTATTCTTGTCCGCAAAACAGACAAAAAAAAAAATAGGTCATGTTCTATTTTTATTTTTTGCAGGGCCGCGGAACGGACATACGGATGTGGACAGGAAACAGCGTGCTGTCTGCAGGCTTTGCAGCCCAATTGAAATGAATGGGACGGCATCCGATCAGAAAAAAAAAAAGCGAATCAGAAAGTAGGTATTGTTAGCTAGGCAAGTAGGCGTCTCAGATGCAACTTTATGAAAAAGGCACAAAAATGGCGCAATCTCAGTCTAGAAGGGGGTGGCAGAATAACTGGTCTAACATCGGTAGGCAAAAGTGTTATCTTTACTTTACTGATGCTCCGCATTTATCAAATATTGCTGCAAATTAGGTAGTGCCGATCTCCCCGCTACTCTTTCATCTGTCTCCTACTTCTCTCTAACATATGTAATTTATGTCACCGAGAAATAGGATCAGACGAGGTCAGGTCCGCATAGGAGCTGTAAGCACAAAACGCCGGTAGATTTCTAACCAAAATCGCTTAATTTTTTTCTTCTTCTTTTACGTACATTACAACATTAAAAACTATTACAAACATGGAGATATCACTTAGACATTCCTTTAAGGGCTCATGCAGACGGCCGGGCCCGAATTGTGGCCCGCAAACAGTGGGTCCGCCACACACGGGCACTGCAATCATGGATGCGGATCCATTCACTTGAACGGGTCCGCAATCCGGGAGCTGCGGAACGGAGGCATTACAGAGTGCTTCTGTGGATTTCTCTCCGTGCCGAAAAAAAAATAGAACTTGTTCAAGTTGAATGGGTCTGGATCCGTCTGCGCAATCTGCACAGATGTTGCCCGTGCATTGGGGACTGCAAATTTCAGTTACCAATTTACGGCCGTGTGCATGAGCCGTAAGGATGATCCATACTCACATGTTACACCGGTGAGGCTTGGAATGTGGTAATAGTAGAAGGGGAGACTTGGTGCAGCCGCAGCCACTTCTTTGAGGTACATGACTAGAGCATCTGTGGGGCAAAAATGTAATAAGTGGCAGAGGAATTCACAATTTACTGGCAGTCTAGTATATATCTTACACAATAATAAAAGAAAAACCATAGAGCCCCAAAAAAATGTAATTTATCATTGGGGTACCCGTATCGCTTGGCTCAGCTGATACTGCAAAGAGACCGAGAGGTGTCACTTGGGAAAGAATCCAAAATGGAAGCTTTGCAGACCATTAACGGACCATAATGGGGAAGATGTAATAAGCAAAAAGGAACACAATTCTGGCTCAATCTGTGGCAAAAAGCTGGAGGACATCCCTTATGCCAGATTCATTATGTGTTTTTTTTTTTTTTTTGCACATCATTAGGAAATTGAAAAATGCCTAGAAAGGGGAGCGTAGCTTAGGGTACTTTCACACTAGCGTTTTGGATTCCGTTTGTGAGATCCGTTTCAGGGCTCTCACAAACGGTCCAAAACGGATCAGTTCAGCCCCAATGCATTCTGAATGGATAAGGATCCGTTCAGAATGCATCAGTTAGGCTCCGTTCCGCTTCTATTCCGTTTTGGAGGCAGCATGCAGCATTTTGGTGTCCGTCTGAAGAGGCGGAGCCAAACAGATCCGGTTTTTTTTACAATGTAGGTCAATGGGGACGGATCCGTTTTCAATGACACAATATGGTGCATTTGAAAACGGATCCGTTCCCCATTGACTTTCAATGTAATTAAAAACGGATCTGTTTTGGACTTTGTCATTTTTCTTTAAACCTAATGCAAACGGATCCGTTCTGAACAGATACAAACGTTTGCATTATAGGTGCGGATCCGTCTGTGCAAATAAACAGACGGATCCGCACCAACGCAAGTGTGAAAGTACCCTAAGGCTACTTTCACACTAGCGTTTTAGCTGTATCCGGCAGAGCTCAGCAAAAACGCTTCCGTTACTGATAATACAGCCGTCTGCATCCGTTATGAACGGATCCGGTTGTATTATCTTTAACATAGCCAAGACGGATCCGTCATGAACTCCATTAAAAGTCAATGGTGGATGGATCAGTTTTCTATTGTGTCAGAGAAAATGGATTCGTCCTCATTGACTTGCATTGTGGGTCATGACGAATCCGTCTTGCTCCGCATCCCATGACGGAAAGCAAACCGCAGCATGCTGCGGTTATCTCTCCGGTATGAGAACGCAACCAAATGGAACGGAATGCCTTTTGGAGTATTCTGTTCAGTTATGTTTTGTCCCCATTGACAATGAATGGGGACAAAACTGAAGCGTTTTTTTCCGGTATTGAGAACCTATGATGAATCTCAATACCGGTAAATATTAACGCTAGTGTGAAAGTAGCCCAAGACTAATTCTGGAATGCTCCAAATTTTATCGCCCCTTTATGTATATCTGGCAATTTAATTTCGTTCCCCTCTGGCGTGAAGCAGAAAACACCAGAAGGGAACTGTAGCCAGAACTGATCTCATAGCTTTCTATGGGATTGTTCTCATACATCTGATGCATCAGTTATAATAGTGCCGGACCAAAAAACACTGCATTCTCCGTTTTTCTGTCCGGCGCCACCAGTGTATAGACACCGGACCTGTGCACTGAACTGTAGTTCACATATCAGTAGTGTCCGGCTCCTTCCATAAAACTGGCTGATCACAACTGATATGTGAGGCCAGCCTTACAGGGCATCTGTCAGCAGATTTGTACCTATGACACTGGCTGACCTGTTACATGTGCACTTGGCAGCTGAAGGTGTCTGCGTTGGTCCCATGTTCATATGTGCCCGCATTACTGAGAAAAAAAATGATGTTTTAATATTTGCAAATGATCTTCTAGGAGCAACGGGGGCGTTGTCATTACACCTAGAGGCTCTGCTCTCTCTGCAACTGCCGCGCCCTCCTGCACTTTGATTGACAGGGCCAGGCAGATGTTATGATGTTTTCACCGCCTGGTCCTGTAAGAGAGGGAACGGCAGTTGCAGAGAGCAGAGCTTCTTGGTGTAACGGTAACGCCCCCATTGCTCCTAGAAGATCATTTGCATATATTAAAACATAAAAAATAAAAAAGTCGCACAAGGACAAGTGAGATCAATTGAGGTGCACCAAGTCGGCTAGTCACACCCACTAAACCAGAAGCAAAATACTATGGATTATGACTGGGCACACTCAGGGAACTCGGACCATAGAGAAGTAATCTGAATGTTGTCAGAATTAATCTAAAAGTTTATTCAAAATTAAAAAATTAATAAAAGTATATAGACACAAAAAACACACTTTGGAAGGTGCAAATAGCTAGAGTAGCAGCAGGTATGTGCAAATAAGCAATTAAACAGTATGCATTGGATATATAGATACACAGTGTCTATTAGATGCCAGCTGGTTGCTGCAACCGAATGGATAGAAAGCTGAATGGATAGGAAACTGATCTATGCGCACTGGAATTAATGTTGCCAAGGTTTTGTGCAAATGAGTGTTCCACCAGGAGTCAGAGGGTCTTGTAACGATCTCCTGGATTAATAAACAATAGACCTGGATCCCAAATCCAAGCGTCAGTCAATGTATCCAGAGGATCCCTATCAATATGAAAGTGTTCAAGTCCGGAGCAGCGTCCTGCTCCCAATAGTATGTGGCGGCGTCCCGTCACTACTTATTGATACAGTTTGTAACTACCAGAGTAGATCTTACCCAACCGCAGGATAGCTTGGTCCCCTCCGGTGTGGTCTCCTTCGGTATAGTATCCGCCTCGGTCTCGGGGATCTTACTTTGTAGCAGCGGACGTCCGGTCAGCGCTCTCCCGCTTGGGTAACACGTGTTATTTCTTTTTAGGCCGGCGTCCGAGCGGTTTTTCTGCGGTTGGTAGTAGTAGTAAAATTCTCCGGTTTATTGTGATAGGGGATCCTTCTCATGCGGTCTTTTAATCATAGGGAAATACACCAAACGCGTTTCGGGGTTTTACATTTCACCCCTTCCTCAGTGGTGCTTTTCACCCCTTCCTCACTGAGGAAGGGGTGAAATGTAAACCCCGAAACGCGCTTGGTGTATTTCCTATGATTAAAAGACCGCATGAGAAGGATCCCTATCACAATAAACCGGAGAATTTACTACTACTACCAACCACAGAAAACCGCTCGGACGCCGCCTAAAAGAAATAACACGTGTTACCTAAGCGGAGAGCGCTGACCGACGTCCGCTGCTACAAAGTAAGATCCCCGAGACCGAGGCGGATACTATACCGAAGGAGACCACACCGGAGGGGACCAAGCTATCCTGCGGTTGGGTAAGATCTACTCTGGTAGTTACAAACTGTATCAATAAGTAGTGACGGGACGCCGCCACATACTATTGGGAGCAGGACGCTGCTCCGGACTTGAACACTTTCATATTGATAGGGATCCCTCTGGATACATTGACTGACGCTGATTTGGGATCCAGGTCTATTGTTTATTAATCCAGGAGATCGTTACAAGACCCTCTGACTCCTGGTGGAACACTCATTTGCACAAAACCTTTGGCAACATTAATTCCAGTGCGCATAGATCAGTTTCCTATCCATTCAGTTGCAGCAACCAGCTGGCATCTAATAGACACTGTGTATCTATATATCCAATGCATACTGTTTAATTGCTTATTTGCACATACCTGCTGCTACTCTAGCTATTTGCACCTTCCAAAGTGTGTTTTTTGTGTCTATATACTTTTATTAATTTTTTAATTTTGAATAAACTTTTAGATTAATTCTGACAACATTCAGATTACTTCTCTATGGTCCGAGTTCCCTGAGTGTGCCCAGTCATAATCCATAATATATTAAAACATCATTTTTCTCAGCAATACGGGCACATAGGAACATGGGACCAACGCAGAATCCTTCGGAAGCCTTTTCTTGTGAGACAGACATGCCTCCGCAGACAGCATATGGGTGCTTTCTGCATTTTTTTGAAGCCCCATTAAAATAAATGGGTCCACATCCAATCTGCAAAAAGTGTGTGTGCATGAGGCCTAGTAACTCCAGTGCAGTGACTCGGTGCACTTTCCGTCTGCCTGGTCTACGGGCAGTAAAAATAAATCTGCCCCATTGACTGGATATGGCTCTCAGCTTATAGAGAAGTCTTAACTACCACCCCCATTATCTCATGACGTGCCAAAGAATCCATTCCTGTAACATCCATGAAGGATCAGCAGCCATCTCTATATACTACCTGGACAAGAAGGTTTCATGAATGAAGGGCTAACAGCAGAGATGGCATCAGCTCCACAGGAAGCAGCGTGAGCAGCCTGGTGAAGAACAACAATTATAGAGGAGCCGTCACCTCTCCTGACAGGTCTGTTTCAGTAAATAGTTGTTATTCCCCATAACATAGGAATTTTGCCTTCTTTCTTATAACATTACATGGTGCTGTTCCTCCGTTATTCCTACTGGAAATGTATGAATGAGTATTACCAGTTGGAGGCGTGTCTCTACATTGTCCGACACTGTCCAGTCGGTGCTGACTGAGCTGGACAGTGTAGGGGCACATCCTTTTGACAAAGGGGAATGGTAGCACCCAACTGTCAATTTATTGATCCATTTCTAGGAGGAATAAGAGAGACATAGTCCAACAGACAAATATGAGGGAACATGCGTTAGAATTATTTCATGAGGGGTGCAAGGATTTATTAAAACTGACATGTCAGGAGAGGTGACAGGTCCTCTTTGAAGTTATGATCGTTTTTGGAGAGTTGGAATAAGACTAAGAAGATGTAGAAGATGTAGGAGAAGAAGACACGAGTAATATAAAATCCTTCTTCATTGTGACGTGTACACCTAATTCAGACCTGGTCACGGCATTACACAGGTCTGTGGCTGATGAATTAAAGCTCATGCAGTCCGTAAATTCTTCTACATGGTAGATTCAGCTTTAGGCCTCTTCCACACGAACGCTTTTTTGTGAGTGTACGGGCCGTTTTTTGCGTTCCGTATACGGAACCATTCATTTCAATGGGTCCGCAAAAAAAAACCCCGGAAGGTACTACGTATGCATTCCGTATTTCCCTTCAAAAGATAGAACATGTCCTATTATTGTCCGCATCACGGACAAGGATAGTACTGTTCTATTAGGGGCCAGATGTTCCGTTCCGCAAAAAACGGAATGCACACGGATGTCATCTGGATTTTTTTACGTACCACAAAACCATACGGTCGTGTGCAATAGGCCTTACCCTGGGTTCACACCTGAGCGTTTCTGAGACGCGCGTTTCACAGCGTATTTTTGCAAATAGGAAACGCGCGTCATACGCTCGTTCGTGACTCTGGAGACCAATTGAAAAAGGCATATCTACGTTTTACGCGCGTTCCCATTGAAGTCTATGGGTGCAAACGCGCGACAAAACGCCCCAAAGAAGCTCAAGAACTTCTTTGAGCGTAGGCCGTTTTACAGCGCGTTCGAACGCGCTGTAAAACGCACAAGTGTGAACTAAGGGTCAGAGGGCATTCCTATAACAGTGGGGACGCCAAGTTATTCTGGAAACCACACATCACAAACACTCACCAAATCTTTGGCGTCCTCCAGGCTCAGACAACCAACATGTACAACTACATTGTCCATCCTATAAAAGGAGAGGAAACGAAGTGACTGTGGCCCTAATTACTGTATAGGTTTACTTTAGAAGAATGGTAAAGGGAGTCTTTCAGTAGTTTTTGACCATGCTAAGCTGCTGACATTAGCATTAGTTTGGTGATGGGGGGGAGCAAGATAAATATACTTTTTGAGGAGCTTTTATTATCAGGAGTATAGACAATATTAACCTTTATTCTGCTACTGCAAGTAAAGAAGGTGCTTCAGAGGAGAGGGGCTATGAAGCAGGTCAATGCAGAGAGCACTTCACAGTGAAGCTCAACCAGGCTCGGACTGGCCCACAGGGTTACAGGTGAATCCCCCGGTGGGCCCCCGAGCAGGGTGGGCCGCTTTTCTTCCACCTCCTGCAAAAGTGGCACAAAGCACAGTAGACTTGCTGCACTACATATAAATAGGCAGCGTACAGCACCTCAACTAGCCTAAAGTTCATATTAAAAAAACTGGGTAGAATATTTTTAAAAAATGCACGCATTATAGACCCGTTTATGTAGCTGAGATGACTTATAGGTACAGAGGCAGGACAGCCAGTATCGCCCCTTCCCAGGGACCTGCCTTCTCAAAGTTTCTGCAAGGACCCCATATTCAATCATCTTGTAGAGTCTTGTTGCTGTCTACTGCTGTGTGAGCAGGTAATATTTGGATGTATCCGTATGGTGGGCACCCAAAATAAATTGTACTGGTGGGCCCTAGACAGCACAGTCCGACACTGCTTGGGCAGGTGCAGGAGCAGAACCTGGTAGAATAAAACTACATAGTCACACTACTCCTGATGATAAAAACTCCACAAAAGCCATGTTTATACGGCTTTCCTATCTAGTGCCGTAAAAAGTGTAGCACAATCAGAACTGCTGAGAAACTCCCTTTTAGTAGAACAAACTATAAATGTAGACCCTAGTAAAATATAGATTTACATGTATATCTGTGACATTTACTCTGACATGGCTGGATTGAATATATTAGGAATTTGTTTAAGTCAATGTAAAATCATCTCTACAGCTTCACCCTCAGCCCGTACTACTCACTTGCCTCTGGCATGCTTCACCCACTCCTCAGTAAGCCTCTTTCTCTCCTGGACACTGAGAGACATCCCTTCTCCTGTTGTCCCATTGACTGTAGAACATGCAAAGTCACACAATGGAAAAAAAAAAAAAGATAATTATCGACCGACAACCTAGAATTTCCCCATATAGGGTAATTTCAGGTAGGTCACATTAGATTTCATCTATACCTAATTATAACCACAATCAGATACTCTCAATGTGAATGCTGTGCAATCCCATCCTACAGGATGCAGTAATCTCAGGGACGCAGATTGCAGGATGGGGTCATGTATGTAAAACAGTCTGCTGTATTTTGGCTAAACTAACAGTTTATTAGTTGCTGTGAGTGCTGTGAACTGCACATCCAGTGTATTCATGAGCAGCAGGCTCCCCCTACAGTTCCTCTGCTGATTGACAGCTCTTTATGCACAATAATGGATTTTACCTTTAAAGAGGACCTTTCACCAATATAATACCCCCCAAATAACCCTCCTACCGGATAGTGCGTCATCCACTGATGTTCCCCATTTATTTTTTTTTTTAAATCAACCCCCTAATTCCTTCCTAATCGCCCCGTTTCTTCTGCCGCCTCATATGCAAATGAGGCGGACTTTTGTACGGGGTGTTGCTAAACATCCTGGTTGGGGGCGTGTGTGCTGGCTTCCCCGGCTGAGAGAGCAGCCAATCGCAGCGCTGGTCTCTCAGGTAAGGAGAAGGAGCTCAAGGGGACAACCCCTTCAAGAATTTAGGCCACAAGTTTGCATCAAGGGAATGGCTTTTGGGACTTGGTAAAAAGTTAAGTTTGTAGAAACTCACCAAATATATTCTTAACTTTCTGCTTATGTACCAAGTAATCTACATATTGTTGAATGATGGGGAGATTGACCTCACTGTAAAGAGGAAAGAGAAATGTTACCATATGGATCCAATTCCATCCATTTTGCAGCTACACAGAATGATGTGCTATTTCATGAATATATCTGAAGAGGCTCCAGAGTTGTCACCTCATGTAAATACTCCTGTTGGCCATTTTTCTCAGCACAGAACCCCTGCTTACAGAAGCATAACTGCAGAGACCGAGTGCTTGTGGGGGATACAGAAATCATCATACACCACAGAAATAGTATGGGCTTGGTGTAAAAAAAAAATTACATCATAGACTTGTGGCTTTTCCCTGTGCCGTACCTTCATTGTAGGCAGACCATGCGACTGCTATGTGGGCCAAAAGCGGACATCCTTCCTCTTCTCCAGGCAACAATGTTTTTTCATGTAGTAGCCACTAGATGGAGCTCAGGTCAAAGAGATCAAATGGTAAGTATATAAACTCCCATGCACTGAGCTCCCCCTGGTGGTGGCTGCAGATGAACAGCTTTACAATAGAGGAGAAGCAGATATATCAGCGTATATAGTGAGAAATATGGTGCTCAGAATGAGCGCGCCATAGTTGTAAAGCACATGTTCTACTTTTTCGTCAAAGAAGTGAGATTAAGTGAATAAGGTGGAGGGCAAGGTTTTTATTACTACTTTTTCTGAAAATTTCTTCCACTTAAAAGAATTTAATTTTTTTTTCCCCACAGAACTGTGGCATTGGGGGCTTGCATTCTGAGTTGTCTGGGAGGGATTGACACACACATATTGGGAAATTGGATGAGGTGGGAAGCCCATAGTACAGGGATGGCCAACCCGAGTCTCTTCAGCTGCTGCAAAACTACGACTCCCAGCATGCCCACTCTGCCTATAGCAGGGCATTGTGGGAGTTGTAGTTTTACAACAGCTGGAGGTCGGCCATCTCTGCTTAATTTCATCATCTCAATCACCTTCATTATGTGAGCATCTCTAGTCTGATAATTGTCCATTCTTGGTTGACTGAGCAGAGGTGACGCCCCCTTCACCAGTGAGTTTTCTTCCATCTGCTTTGGTGCCCTTAGATGTAGTTTGTTACAAACACTCAAAATCAGTAGTTTAACTAGCGCGGCTGATTGAAGGAGAACCACTGACCCAAGAGCCACATGCTTTCCACAAGGGTGGCAGGAGAGGTGAATAGCAGCCCCTAAACACTAGTTTTTATAGATTTGCATTAATGCTATGGACACCTTTCACAAGGTAAAAACAATAATGCTTACAAACACTAGTGGTTACTAATGTGGACTATGTTTCAGTGTGCAATCTTTACTCCATCATTCATGGGGAGATTCCTAAAGCTCCGTTTTAACCACCGTCTACTTCAGACTTATCTCATGTGTTTGTGTCCCTCCCAGTAATACCTGATGGATTTTAGATCTGTGTCCAGGATGCTGCTGTCTTCACTTGATCTCATGTATCAGAACAGCTTCATTCCTGTACTGCTTTCTGCTTCTACTGCTCATGAGGGACACTAATGCCCCCAAAAAGTCCCTTCCCCTTGCAGTGTTTGCCTTTCTTTCTACACTAGCAAAAATGAAGGAAGGCTCCAGAACCTACAATTCATGAGTGATGATTTCTTTATTTCTGGTGATGGATAATGCAACGGCAATAACAAGTATCTTCACATATCCAATTACAGACAATGCGTTTCGAACAAATAAAAGTTCTTACTCATAACTATGTAATCTCTCCTTCCTTGTTTGTGCTTTCCTCCCCATCTACAGCCTTTTCTGATCTGACCTGCCAGATAACTTAGATACTTTCCCCACACTCGACTTTCCTGCTCTGCCTGTGCAACCTTCTCCTCCCTGCTGCCCTCTCTAAAGCCTCATTCACACGTCAGTGTTTCACGGATGTGTGCTGTACGTGTTCTCCGCGGACAGCACACGTCCCCATTCATTTTAATGTGTGTATTCACACGTCAGTGTTTTAGTACGGCCCGTGGGTCCTTTTCTTTAGCACGGATGCATGCTCTATTTTGTCACGGATCCATCACGCCCATTATAGTCTATGAGTCTGTGAAAACCACGGATGCCATCCGTGTTGCTCAGGTCATTAAGAAGAGATTCTTTAATAATTATTTTTCAGCTGTTCAGTGTCAGTGAAACACAGATGCAACACAGAAAATGGACACACGGATCTTCACGGATGCATCACTGACCACCTGCTCACGGATGTGTGAATGAGGCTTAACATTGAGAAAAGGTGGTGGAAGAGCAAAGAGAGCTGAAATAGCCAGGCACAGTATGGAACTACAGGAGGACGCAGATACAGTCGAAATCAGGACAGGCGGTAGCCTTCCCTGGGACGTTTGGGGGGCATACGGATACTGTTCCATTTTTAATACCAACTGCATGCTGCCCGCAGAAGGAGATGTGTTGGATCTCTCAGCATAGAGCTCCACCTAGTGGTAACTGCAGACAGTATTTTATTTTATGGCTGGAGAGGGAATCATTGGGTTTAGAGCTCTGTGGCAATAAAACAAATCACAAAAAGATGTTTGGACCCATTTAGAGTAATAAAAAAAATAAATTTAAAAAAAATGAAACTATAGGTTGGTGTTTCTGTATCTCATGCAACCAGGTAAAAAATTCCCCATTTACACTAGTGTACTGTCTTCTGTAATTATCTGATGTCTTGAATCCAATAAAAAAAAAAATTAAAAATCGAAGATTACAATTACCTGGTAATCGATTTTTCCAGACCCCACGACAGCACCACAGAGAGAGAGGATCCGCCCCCAGGGACAGGAAACCTACAGAAATAAAATGGTGGAGCCTCTCTACCCCTTCAGTGGTTTTCAGAGCCAGAGAGGGACTCCCCTATAGTTAGTTCACATATAATACAAATTAAATTAAATTCTTTTCTCTTTTTTTTTTTTGATGCGACACCACGTGCCTAAAATAGAACCGAAAGGAAAATACCAGGGAGGGAATAAGGAATGGTGCTGTCGTGGGGTCTGGAAAAATCGATTACCAGGTAATTGTAATCTTAGATTTTCCCCTCCCCCACGACAGCACCACAGAGAGATTTACAGAGAATATCCCTTAGGGAGGGACCACCGCCTGTAAGACCGTTCTACCAAAGGACAGGTCAGAGGAAGAAGAAAGATCCAAACGATAGTGCTTAAAGAAAGTACATGGAGAGGACCAAGTAGCAGCCTTACAAATTTGATCAATGGAAATCCCTGCCCTTTCAGCCCCAGAGGTGGAGATAGAGCGGGTAGAGTGAGCCCTTAAACCTTCAGGTGGAACCAGACCTGATTCCAGATAGGTAACAGAGATAGCTGTTCTGATCCATCTGGCCAAAGTGCTTTTGGAAGCTTTATTGCCTCTATTAGTCCCAGAGAAGAGAACAAACAGAGCAGAGGATCTTCTCCAGCCCTCCGTCTGGTCTAGATATGATAAGAGGCACCTCCTCACATCCAGGGAATGAAAAACTTTTTCTTTGGGGTTTTTATGATCAGCACAAAAGGAGGGTAGAATGATCTCCTGGGACCTATGAAAGGTGGAAGAAACTTTGGGCAGGAAGGCTGGGTCCGGACGAATAACCACCCTATCCTCAAGTATGTTAGGGTAGGGAGGATTCTTGGAAATAGCGTGTAACTCACTTACTCTTCTGGCCGTAGTAAGAGCCATAAGCAAGATGAGTTTTAGCGTGACCATTCTAATGTTGGCAGTGTCTATGGGCTCAAAGGGGGGCTTCGTGAGGACATTCAAGACTAAGTTTAAGTCCCAAGAAGGAAAGGAGGGAACAGAAACTGGGGTGATTCTATCTACTGCCCTAAAAAATCTCATGACCCAAGGATCTAAGGACCAGCTCTTTTCAAAAAGGGCAGAAAGGGCAGACACCTGAACTTTCAAGGTACTTTTAGATAGACCCAAGGATAGACCTTTCTGCAGGAACTCCAGAATCTGCATAGTAGGGACTGATTCTGGAGGATCCAAGGGATCTAAGCTACAAAAATAAAGGAATTTCTTCCAAATCCTAACATAGATGGATACGGTCACTGGTTTTTTACTCTTCATGAGGGTAACTACTAGATCCGGTGAGAACCCTTTCCTTTCTAGCAACCGCCTTTCAAGTTCCAAGCAGTTCGATGAAGACCCCTCACTGCTGGATGGAGGATTGGACCCTGGGTCAGCAGATCCGGAGTTTCGGGCAGAATCCATGGATCTGTGACCGACATTAGCCTGAGGGGAGTGAACCAGGCCTGTTTTGGCCAGAAGGGGGCAATTAAAATTATCCTTGCCTTGTCTTCCCCGATTTTCTTTATGACTAACGGCAGGAGCTTGAATGGGGGAAAGGCGTAAGCTAGACTGAAGTTCCATTTTATCAAGAACGCGTCTACCCCATACAGGGATTCCCTTGGATTTAAAGAGCAGAAGGAGTCTACTTTCTTGTTCCGTCTTGAAGCAAAAAGGTCTATCTCCGGCTGACCCCATGCATCCTTTATAGTCTTGAAAATGCTGCTGCTCAGAGTCCATTCCCCCTGTTTTAAAGAGCTTCTGCTCAGGAAGTCGGCTATAGTATTGTCTGTTCCTCTTATATGAAGGGCGGACAGATGACAAATTTTCTTCTCCAAAAGCTTCAACAATAGAGATGTTTCTCTTCCTAGGGTTAGAGACCTTGTCCCCCCTGGCGATTCAGATAGGCTACAGTCGTTTGATTGTCCGAGAAGACTCTGAGATGACTCGACCCTATCCAGGGGAGACCTGCTTTTACTGCCATCCTTACTGCTAAAAGTTCTTTCCTGTTTGAGGAAAAGGTCTTCTGTACTTCCGACCACTGACCCTGAAGGAACTGACCTCTGATATGGGCTCCCCACCCCCAGGGACTTGCATCTGTTGTTAGCACAACCGGGTTTTGGTAAGTCCATGGAATACCCTGCGAGAGATTGTGGGGGTCCAGCCACCAACCTAGGCTTCTCAGGGTAGCCTTTGAAATTTTTAACTTTGCATTCAAATTTTCCCTGTTTTGCTTGAAGGCTGTAAGAATCTCCAACTGAAGAGCCCGAGAGTGGAATTGGGCCCACTCCACTGCTGGAATACAGGAAACTAGAGAACCTAACACTGACATCCCCCTCCTCAGAGTTAACGCAGGATTTGACAGGGACTTTATTTGATCTGCTACCTTTACAATTTTTTCTTCTGGTAGGAACACCCTCTGACTCACAGAATCTAGGATTAGACCCAAGAATCTTTGACACTGTTCTGGAACTGGACGTGATTTTTTGAAATTTACAATCCAACCTAAGGTCTGAAAGACTTCCAGAACCGTCTGAACAGCTCTTACACCCTCCTGCCGGGATTTGGAGATTATTAAAAAGTCGTCCAGGTAGGGGACTATGACAATGTCCTTCAACCTCAAATAGGAGATCATCTCGGCCACTATTTTGGTAAAAACCCTTGGAGCCATGGAAAGGCCAAAGGGGAGAGCTTGAAACTGGAATTGCTTTAGATGACCCTCTATTCGAATCGCTATTCTCAAAATTTTTTGGAAGTCTTGATGCATAGGGATGTGGAAATAGGCATCCTTGAGATCTAATACCGTCATGTAACAGTTGGGATACAAGAGAAGAATCGTGGACCTTATTGTCTCCATTTTGAATTTTCTGTAAACAAGAAATTTGTTTAGATCTTTCAGATTTATTATTGTCCTGAATGTACCGTCCGGCTTGGGTACCAGGAACAGAGGAGAGAAATATCCCTGATAGAGCTGATCTTGCGGGACCGGAATAAGAGCCTCTTTCTCTAATAGCTCTAGAACCTCCCGTTTTAAAGAGGCTGACTCTTTTGAGCAAAAGTCCTTTGTAATTATAAACCTTTCTGGAGGGAAGGTGCGAAATTCTGGTTTTAGACCATCTTTTAGAACCTCTAAAACCCAAGAACCTGCAAAACTTCCCGAAGCCGGAAGGAAAAATTTTAATCTTCCTCCCACCATCGGCCTGGCGTCATTGTTGTGGACACTTTTTATCTGGGCCTGAAGAATTTCCGAACAAAAAACCCTTTCCCCCCGAGGATTTGGTCTTAAATCTTTGTCCTCTGTTTCTCTGCTGTCTTCTCCTCGGGTTCTCCCTATTTGAACGAAAGGGACGTCTTTGTCTAGAAAAGGGAAAACTACCGGAGTTAAATGAAGGGAAGCGTTTCTTGTTGTCCGCTGCCTTTTCCAGAAGGTCATCTAATTGGGACCCAAATAAGAATCCCCCTGACAAGGGAGGCTACACAATTTCTGTTTTGATGTAACATCTCCTCCACTCCAAGTTTTTAGCCAAAGCGCCCTTCTAGTCGAGTTTGCAAGAGATGCTGATTGCGCTCCAAGTTTCACCACGTCTACCGCTGCATCAGCTAAAAAAGTCTGCTGCCTTTTGAAGCGTAGGGAGGGAGGAGAGAATTTGATCCCTAGGGCATTTATCCTTCAATTGATCTTCCAACTGTTGAAGCCAAAAGGATAGGGTTCTAGCCGCAACTGAAGCAGCAACACCTGGCCTAAAGGAGGCTGTAGAAGTCTCCCATGTTCCTTTTAATAATGCGTCCGCCCTTTTATCTAAGGGTTCTTTTAAATTCCTGCATCCTCAAAGGGAAGGGAGGATCTACGAGAAACCTTAGAAATGGCTACGTCCAACTTGGGGGCTTTACCCCAGGAGGAGGAAGCCTTGTCTTCAAAAGGGTATTTACGTTTGAAATTTTTAGGGAAAAAAACTCTTACCAGGTTTCCTCCATTCCCTTTGAATTAAGGAATTTATACTGTCTGGGCATGGGAATACACGACCTTTCCTGTCTTCCAATTTTCCAAATAAAGCATCAGTGGCAGACTTATCTTCCTTTACGTCCTCTATATTTAAGGTGGAATATATAGCTTTAAGTAGTTTGTCCGTGTCCCCAGGGGAAAAGAAACTGACATCATCCAAATCACTGCCCAAGGAAGAAGAAGACTGAGAATCAGAGGGATCCAAGTTTTCAGAATAAGTATCATTAATCCTGCAAACCTTCCCTCCTTTTTTGCTCCTTTTGCTACTTTTCAGGGTATTTTTAACTTCTGTATGTATCAGGGATTGTATATTTTTAAAAAGAGAAGGTGACTCTTCTGAAATGGTTCTCTCTACACAGGATAGACACAGCTTCTTTTCACATGAAGATGAAAGAGCACATTTGCAAATAGCACATTCCTTGTTCTTTCTTTTGCATACAACCTTCTTAGGTTTCTGCTAAAATAAACACATGATAGAAGGGAGAGAGAGAGAGAGAGAGAGAGAGAGAGAGAGAGGTCTGAGTAAAACATGTCACATTGCTACTCACCACCCCCCATAGCGCACAAGTACCGAGACTGGAGCAGCCTGTTCACTCTCCACCGTCTCCTGCCTATCCTCCTCCATGATTCCTTCTTGGTCAGCTGGATAGGCCGATATTCTGGTGCGCTGTTCTGCAGCTGACAGCCACCTCAGCCCGTACTGCAGATTTTCTCCCCACAGGCACGCTGCTTACACGTGCAGGACGCTGCCCGAAGCCTCGTGATATCCCGGCCGGAACTTCGTCACCGCGCCCGGAAGTACGTCAGGCGCCGTGACCGGAAGTAGTCTCCTGCGTCGCAGACCAGCCTAGCTGCTGCCGACGCAATGATTCCTCCTTCAGCGTGGCAATACTTCCAAGAAGCTTGCCCACGCCTGCCTGCCGCAAGAGTCAGGGAAGCATCCCTGGCGCCACCCTGAGTCCTAGGGTCCTGCCAGCCTGCCCTGCAGCGCGATGGACCCCGGCAGGAAAAAAGCCACAGATCCTCCAGGGACACCCTGGGAAAAGCCAGACCTGCGGTTAGTACCTGAAACAAAAAACTGTAGGTCTCCTTCCAGGGACAGGAAACCACTGAAGGGGTAGAGAGGCTCCACCTTTTTATTTCTGTAGGTTTCCTGTCCCTGGGGGCGGATCCTCTCCCTCTGTGGTGCTGTCGTGGGGAGGGGAAAATAAAAATTCCCCAAAAGACACCCCCAAGTGCCGTCAAGTGTTTGAATATACTAGATCAGGGATCAGCAGCCTCAGGCACTCTAGCTGTTGTGAAACTAGAACTCCCAGAGTCCTCCTTTTACTTCTATGGGAGTTACAACAACAGCCAAGTAAGTGTGCATGCTGGGCAGGGGCGCTTTAAATAATGTAAAAAAAAACGGCCACTGGGCCGAGGACCTCCTTACCGGTGCGGCGTGCATGGGAGGAGGTTTACTCTCATTCCCTGTGCCGCGCGTCTCCATCCACCAGGCTGGAGCACTGCGCTAGCAAATCGCAGCGCTCAGTTTACAGCCTTGGAGGTTCCAGACTTTTAACTGAGTGCTGCGATTGGCCAGCGCCACTGGGGGCTGATGACAGGCACTGGGGGCTGATGACAGGCACTGGGGGCTGATGACAGGCACTGGGGGCTGATGACAGGCACTGGGGGCTGATTGGGGGTCATTCGTATTAGGGTCTGAGTTGAGGTCTGTTCGGGAGTCTGATCCGAGGTCTTATTTGGGGCTGTTAGCTGAGGTCTGATTAACATTGGGGGTCTGACCAGAGGTATAATGAAAAATATTATTTTCTTAATGTCCCCCTCTAAAACCTAGGTGCGTTTTACGGTCCAGTGCATCATATGGGGAGAAAAATACCGTACTTGCTTGCATCTCCTCCCGATCTCCCCTGCCGGCAGCTGGAATGCCAAAGGTTGCTGGTCCCTATACTACATCTAGGTGCAGGCTTGAGTGAATAACACTTTGAATGGGACACTTACCTGTTCAGAGTCATTGGCGTGAAGGTGGCAGCTACAAGGCCCTTCAGTCTCTTTCCATCAGACGCCATTATTCTGTTAAAGGGGGAAGAAGAAAAAAAGTCACATTTTTGAAATTTTGTTATATAACGATAACAATGGAAAGTACATACATGCACACAAACCAAGGCATGAAAACAAAAGCCTGTGTATATGCATTGTCGCCATTTGAAGGACAAATCACGGCACCGACAGCTTGAAATATGCGACTTACCTCTCAGTGGAAATAACAGGTTAACTGGTAGAACTGTGAAATGGATGATGAGTAACCAGCCTGTGTGCAGAGGACAGGAGGTTAGTAGAGCATGGCTTTCACATCCAGTTCAGTTGTTGGACTGAACGGTAACAAAGGGTTACGTAGGGCGGCTGAACAGGATACAGATATGCTGGGACGGCACAATTACATCCTTCTTTCTAGAAGCCACGTACTGCAGCATAAATACTGGTGACATAACAGGAACCGGCTCCATCGATTTTACAGTTATTAAGTAAGGCTACTTTCACACTAGCGGCAGGCTGTTCACCCGACGGAACAGCCCGTCGGATCCGTCCTGCCGCTAGTGAACCTGTGCCCCCGGACTACCGCTTTGCCCCATTGACTATAATGGGGGCGGGGTGAAGTTGCTGCAGAGGCACGGCAGCGCACAGCGAGAGGCTGCCGGAATAAATGTCAGACAGGTCTTAGTTTTATTCTGGCAGCCTCTCACCGTGTGCTGCCGTGCCTCCGCCCCTATTATAGTCAATAGGGCCGGAGCGGTAGTCCGGGGGCACACGTTCACTAGAGGCAGGACAGATTCGACGCTGGTGTGAAAGTAGCCTAAGATAAGAACGGACTATAATCAGTGTTTAAAAGGTCAGAGAGCAGAGACGATGTCTCCTCTGCTCCCCAGATTGCAAAAAACAGAGAAAATTCACAGGCAGCTACTACAGCATGTCAGCTCTGTACAGAAAAAAGCTTCCATATTTTAAATAAAGACCATTAGAAAAAATTATTTTTAGCTCAAAATAAGTACAGTGCAATAATAAAATTAAATTGCCCCCAAAGGTGTACATAGCCTTTAAGGGTTGTCCAGGGTTAGAAAAACCCGACTGCTTTCTTCCACAAACAGCGCCACCCTTTGTTTACAGGCTTTGCATGGTACTGCCACCTTGCCCCATTGACTCCATTGAACCTGGGATGCAATACCGGATACAACCCATGGACAGGGGTGTTTTTGGAACAAAGCAGCCACACATACTGCAAGGCAAAAAATAAAATAAAAATCCATTGCAGATTTCACCATAAATTCCAGAGCATCTCTTCAATAAAAAAATTTTTTAAAAAAATGCACGTACTGCATAAGCAGTGTAATTGAGCCCGCATTTGCAGCATGTGGATGAGATTTGCGCCAGTCACTTCGCTGCTACTGTAATACCACGCAGATTTTCCACTGCAAATCTGCAGCGCTTTTACTATGTGTGAACATACCTATACGTTTTTTATATTGCAACATTTTCATACAACAGATCCCCCAATATTAACAGCTAACAAAGACCCTCTTTCTTATAAATCAACAAAACAGGTAATGGCACCCACTTTTTGTGTGGATTAGTTCAGTTTCCAGGTGTCGATCATACTTTTATAACAAATCAGTCACATCATAATATTATTTTAGTTGAAAACCCCTTTAAATCCAGACTTTGCTGAAATCCATCATCACTCCTCAGCATTTCCCACAGGTACCATACCTTGCTGGTAGCCTCCGCACTTTGTTGTGCTCATTCCTGGAGCTGAGCTATATATGCTGGAAGCACATGACCACTGCCTGCCTGCCTGCTGGGACGTGTAGTCCTCTAGCTCCTCGTTATTAGGCTCTGTGTATTACATAAATTATACTGCCCTCCCCTGTGTGGTGTGTGAAAGGATGTATGCCTCTATAGGAGCGCCCACAACCTGTGCACAAGTTATCTGATCACTCTCTGACCAGACCTAACCACATACTAGTCCTCCTCAGACTACAACTCCCACAAGTCTGTGCACTGATCAGCTGATCTTCTGCAGCATCATGTGACACGTCTGATCACAGGACTGCCCACAATAAGGAAAACCGAAGAGAAACCTGACATAGTGTTTTCTTAGGGAAGTGGACAAAAAATAAACTTGCTGATCATTGCTGTTTACCTGACACCGTCTTACTGTTTGCAGGATCTCTGTGTAATGTCATAAAGCCTTCTTTTCTGCCATATGTGATCATAAGGTATACACATTTATCAAACTGGTGTAAAGTAGAACTGGCTTAGTTTTCCATAGCAACCAATCAGATTCCTCCTTTCATTTTCCAAAGGAGTTGTCCAAAATGAAAGGTGGAATCTGATTGGTTGCTATGGGCAACATAGCCAGGTCTATTTTACACCAGTTTGACAAACTATCCCAAAGATCCCTATAGTGTCTAAAGCAGGGATGGCCAACCTGAGGCTCTCCAGCTGTTGCAAAACTACAACTCCCAGCATGCCCAGACTGCCTACAGCTATCAGCCTACAGCAGGGCATGCTGGGAGTTGTAGTTTTACAACAGCTGGAGAGCCGCAGGTTGGCCATGCCTGGTCTAAAGCAATTATAATGTCCCCCATAATATAAAAAATCAAGCTTTGTATAGTGAGATAGCTCCATATAGCACACTGATGTCGCTCAACCTGATTTCCGGATAATTCAACCCCCTTATGACAGAACCAAGATCCATAAACTGTAGGCGGTAACCGTAGAAGGGGACTTCAGCGTAGTGCAACTTCCAGACTTAGGTGCTCTGAAACTTCAATACTCTATAGGTACATAAGCTACTCGTTTCAGGGCTATATTGGTCCCTTCGTCAGGCAGACACCAAAACCAGATTTTGGTGTCTGCCTGAAGAAGAGACTAATGCGGTCCCAAAACGCGTAGGAGTAGAAGGAGACTTCACTGTGGCGCAACCTCCAGACTCAGATGATTGATATAAAACTTCAATACTCTATAGGTACATAAGCTACACATTTCAGAGCCCTGTTGGTCACTTCGTCAAGCAGACACCAACAACAAAAGATTTTGGTGTCTGCTTGACGAAGGGACCAATATAACCCCCGAAATGCATAGCTTAAGTACTAGTAAGTTATTGAACTTTCATAACACTTGAGTCTAGAGGTTGTGCCCTTCATCAAAAGATTCTTCATTCATCAAAAGATTTTGTGTCTGTCTGACGAAGGGACCAATACGGCCCTGAAACTCCTAGGAGTAGAAGGCGACTTCAGTGCGGCGCACTATCCAAACTCAGGTGATATGAAACACCAATACTTTAATGGTTCATAAGCTACACATTTTGGAGCCGTATTAGTCACTTCACCAGGCAGACACTAAAACCGAAAGAATTTGGTGTCTGCCTGATGAAGGGAGCGACATAGCCCGAAAAAGTGCCGCATTGAAGTCCCCTTCCACTCCTATTGCCCACAGTTTACAGCCGTGCACACGCCTGGGGATCACGAGCTGCACTTCCCAACTATACGTACCACTGGGAAAATTGTTGTGCCCTCAGAATGACCTGCTACCTTGCCACCACATGTTGTGCCTTCTGCTCTTTAATATTGTCACTGACCCCACTAAGGCCTCTTTCACACTTGCGTTTTTGCTTTCCGTCCTAGAGGCCTCGGGGCTCTAGGACGGAAAGATACTGATCAGGATTATCCTAATGCATCCTGAATGGAGAGCAATCCATTCAGGATGCATCAGAATGTCTTCCGTTCAGTATGTGAACGTTTTTTGGACGTTGACAAAAGCGCAGCATGCTGCGGATTTGTCTCCGTCCAAAAATCCGGAAGACATGCCGTAACGCCGGATCCGGAATTAATGCCCATTGAAGTGCATTAATCCGGATCCAGCCTTAAGCTAAACGTCGTTTCGGCGCATCGCCGGATCCGACGTTTAGCTTTTTCTCAATTGTTACCATGGCAGCCAGGACGCTAAAGTGGGTACAAAAAATTATTTTGAATAGTCTTGTTCAAGCAAAGAGTGACATTGTTCTGCCGGAGGCACAAAAAAGAATCCACTACAGTAAAACATGTAGGTGTCATGGCTAATACCCTCGGGAATAAGGGCGAGTTGTAGGGGAAGTACATTTCTTGATTGCTCCAGTCTCTAAGAGGGACTAGAAAAACTTCATGAACGCCACCTCTTGGGCAGCAGTCAAAAGATACTGACGTTAGTACAGGGAAGGGACGTACGGTAATTCTGTTTAGTTTGAATCACTGCAGGAGCTATGGGCATGGTGTCAGAGTCCGTAGTCCTTATAAGGGTACTTTCACACTTGCATTGGTGCGGATCCGTCTGTAATGCAAACGTTTGTTGCTGCCTATGTGCGCCATCGCCCATCCTCACGATGGTCAGTCTGATAAGTCTGGAGTCTTTAATGAACATTTTTCTTCACCTATCTACTGAAGAAACCACCCAACAGCAGCAGCAGTAGCAAGACATGGAGCAGAACCTGAATTAGCTGGTGGTGGCATAGTTGAACTGCACCTTGCCACCCCACAGCCAAGATCCCCTGGACTAATGGGCAACCAAACTTGATTTGTAGCCGCAAGTGGCCGAGTTTTCCCTGGACAAGCTTTCCTGCCCAGCCAGTAGTGTGGCATCAGAGCGGGTGTTTAGGTGCAACTCACCTTTCCTCAAAAAATGTTGAGAGTCTGACCTTTGTGAAGATGAATCAGGCATGGATCAGCCAATATTTCCAATGCCAGTGCCTGATGCATCATAGATTATGACTAGATCATTCTCAGTGCCACACCAAATCCTTGTGAAAAAAAGACCCATTTCTTCTGGCCACCTGCTTCAGACACTATTCTGATGCTGTCACCCGCCTGATGCCACACACCTACTGCCTCTGCTGCCATCTTCTCCTGCTGCCACCATCTTGTGCTGTTACTCCCACTGCTGTCACCCCCACCTCCCCACTCTGTGACTGGGCCACTGTGTTGACTCCTCAGTCGGTTGCCACCCTACTCCTCATGCAATTGCCACCCTCACCACTCTGTGACTGGGCCACTATGTTGACTCCCAATGTGGTTGCCCCCCCCCCACACACACTCTGTGACTGGGCCACTATGTTGACTCACCATGTGGTTGCCCCCCCCCCACACTCTGTGACTGGGCCACTATGTTGACTCCGCATGCCGTTGCCATCCCCACCACTCTGTGACTGGGCCACTGTGTTGACTCTTCATACTGCTGCCACCCTCACTACTCTGTGACTGGGCCACTATGTTGACTCTTCATGCAGTTGCCACCCTCCCTACTCTGTGACTGGGTTACTATGTTGACTCCTCATGCAATTGTAACTCTCCCTACTCTGCGACTGGGCCATTGTGTTGACTCCTCATGTAGTTGCCACCCTCGCTACTCTGTGACTGGGCCACTATGTTGACTCCCCATGTGGTTGCCCCCCCCCCACTCTGTGACTGCGCCACTATGTTGACTCCGCATGCCGTTGCCATCCCCTCTGCCATCCACTCTGGTGACTGGACCACTGTGTTGACTCCTCATACTGCTGCCACCCTCACTACTCTGTGACTGGGCCACTATGTTGACTCTTCCTGCGCTTGCTACCCTCCCTACTCTGTGATTGGGTTACTATGTTGACTCCTCATGCAATTGCCACCCTCCCTACTCTGCAACTGGGCCATTGTGTTGACTCCTCATGTAGTTGCCACCCTCACCACTCTGTGACTGGGTCACTGTGTTGACTACTCATGCGGTTGCCACCTCACCACTCTATTACTGGGCCATTGTGTTGACTCCTCATGTGTTTGCCACCGTCCCCACTCTGTGATGGGGCCACTAGTGTTCTTGTTTGGCTTTGTTGACATCACCATTTATTTTGCCCTTCTTCTGATCTGTCTGAAGGACGGAAAAATGAAAAACACAATGGATCCTGTCTTTGGAGCATCCGTAAGGCCTCTACCACACAGTCCCTATTTTGCATCAGTATATACTCATCATTTGTAAGCCAATAGCAGGAGTGGGTACAAAACACAGAAAACATGCAAATATTCCAAAACATGTCTGTTTTGGATCCTTTCCTGTTTTTTTTTTGTCCTTAGCAATACTGATCAATTTCTGACAGTTTGAAGGCGGATGCTTAAAACCCAGGAACTGTTTTTTGTGGTTGTTCTTGTGATTGATCATTGACGTCAACAAAACCTCTGTCGGGGGGCACTACTTGTATCATCATGTAACAGAACAGGCTCTATAGAGATCAAGTGGGATCAGCTGATGGTGTAAAAGGAGTGCGCTCATTCACTCTATACTACAATATTGGGCCACTGCATGGTTCTTTATACCTGACAATAACATTGACCTGTAAGGCTGAGTTCACACTTGAGTTATTTGGTGAGTTTTGGCCCCATAACTGACGAAATAAGAGAAGTGTTAAGTGATTCTAAGAGTGACGCCTGTCAACTGCCTGTCATACTGACGCACAGTAACTATTTCACTACCACAGCGGACTAGCTATGCATGTTTCTGCAATGCACAGTGTTGTACAGCGATATACAGTCTCTCTGCAGCCAGGAAATAGCTGATTTTTAACGTGCTTTGTCACGAATAAATGTTATTTTTAAATTTGGTAAAGCGTCCAAAGCGAATATTTTAAAATGTCGCTCCTCTTTAATGACAGCTATGTATAGCCCTTATCTCTGAATTTCTGACAACTCATAAACACTCATTATAGTTAAAGAGGTTGTCTGGGCTTTTACTATTGATGACCAATTGATGGCAACTGTTAGTTACGCCACTATATGCGGCTTCGCCCTGCTCACTCCAGGTCTAAATAATTGGGTGTCGCGTGGGCGGGGAAGGGGACAGGCTGACAGGCCTGTCTCATTCATCCTTTTTTACGCCTGTTTTAGGCGTAGAAAATAGTCTAAATGAAAAACAGCTTGGAAGCTGTCTTACATCTAGAACTGGCGCTGGATGTGCCAAAGTTATGGAGAGGCCGGCGCATCTTCCGCCAGTTTAGGGGTTTATAAATGTGCCCAATAGTGATAATGCTGAAAGATAAAGCCCAAAGTATAGGAATACCAAACAGATAGGACAGTACAGAGAATAAATACTGGCTGTTCCCATTAGGCCTTATTACATGGGGTGAAAATCAACTACATGAGTGTCCATAGGAACGGTAATTCCTGATTATTGTCCCATGTAAACATATTAGGAATCAGCTGATAAACGAGGAAATTCCCTTGTTGGCTAATTGCGACTTTTATATGGTCTAAACTTCATAATTGTTAGTAGCACATCTCCTTTTTTTACTCTGTGGATTCTCCATCTCTGGACTTTTGCTTGCTTCTCTAGATCAGAATTCAGTTTGCAGCCATAAAGATAGAAGATACAAATGTGATATCAGATTGAAAGGTTTTATGATGATCTCCAACATCTCATGAAACTTTCGTAAGGTTGGGCAATTTCCTGCGCTTAGGAAACATAATGGACTCTTATAGGGGTGAATAATCTGTGTTTGTGATTGTCGCTGGGCATGGAAGAAGGGATTGGTACAAATATCTTATATTGATATGAGACTAGGCTGGATACTTTGTAAACTGTCAGTATAAGGTTTGGACTGGCTTTAAAGCTCTATGTATAAAGAAGAATGTTACCTATCATCCAGATTTTTTGGAAAATGGAAAGGAAAATGGCAAAAATGATAGAATACACAAACTACAACTATATGAAAAATAAATATGAAGGAAAGTCACAGAACTTTTCATGATACATTGATTACAGGGGTTGCCTTATCTGCACATTCTTTCATAGAAACATGGGGTTGTCCAAATTAATTACAAACTTTCCCCATGCCACCTAATTCCACTGATGACAGTGACTGGCTGTGGTGGCCATCCTTCTATGTCTCCACTGCGGCCTTGTATGCAAACAGTGGGAGGGGGAAAGCACCATTGGTTCTGACAACAGCGGGGAAGAAAAAGGTGAGAATATACCGCCTTATCATATTCAGGACTGCGTTTTTTCTATACTTAGAAAGCTAACACATATTACTGGTTTCATTATATTCATGCTTTGATGATATGTACATGCTAGAATATAGCTATAGGACACAGCTTAGCCTTCACTATGCCGATGCCTAGCCCTGTCAATCAAGGAGAGGGAAGAATGTGCAGAGCACATGATGTGTTACAAAAGCAGTGCTCCAAGGATTCAGCCCCATCCCTTGGTGCTTCAACTTGTTCATTTGAATATATATATATATAAAAACACAGATATCTTTGCAGCTGTTTAGCATACAGACAAAGGAAAGGTATTGTTTTAATCAGCATGGCGAGCCCTCCCAAGCAGCATGCCTGGTTTCATAGGGTTGATCATGCTGACAGAGCCTCTTTAAGCGATTTCTGTTGTTATGAATGCTGTATCCGGGATTCACTGATCTTGTTTAATGCAGCTGTGAAAACCTGACTTCTCGTCTTTTCTGCTGCTCTCCAGACTGGCTAATAGACAGTTGGTTGCTATTGAGTATGATGTCTATATATCCTAAGGAAAAATCTTTTTTATGAGTGAAAGTTCTTGTAGACTATGAAGATAAAGTTTTAATATAACAAAGCTTTGAACTATAGATTGGACTATTTATTCATGTACACAATTTTTCTCATTGCTTAGTACTGGCTGTATACACACACAATATTCCATATATCACTTTCTATTACATCATTTTCTACATAGTACATTGTCATGAAACATAGGTGAGGAAGCGTTCAAGGTCTCCACCCAGAACTACTAGTATTCCTAAATCACTGCAATTAGTAGGAAGTAAGGCTACCCTTAGGTCGTCCACTACAAGGCCAGATGGACTTGGTTGCTAGGAACCCAAGTTATGTCTGGGAAGGTAGCAGAAAATAGATGCAAGCTCACTAGCAGCAGACTTACTGGAATGACAAGGGTACACAATAGTAGTTGGCAAGCAGGGTCAAGACAAGGAGAGATAGATACAGTAAAAAACAGGAGACAAGGGGTTAATCTGGAAATAAGCCAAAGACAGTTCACTAGGAGAATCAAAAGAAGCCTGATCAGCAGACAAAGGTCAGTTTACCAGTAGTTCAAATGCAGGAATTGAGACAGTAGCCAGGACACATACAAATTACAGGCAAGTGCATACAGAAAGAGTTTCACTCTCTTGGGTCTGGGATTGGACATCCAGCCAGGGACCTGCAACCAGCTTGGGCTTGGCTGTTCGGCATGACAGCCCTCCTGAAATAGCCATCCTGATTGTTAGGGTCCTGACATACATGTTATCTCTTACAAAAAACTATAAGATTCCATAACAAATGCTGATGATGCGGTTAAGGTGGTAATCCCGTTTCGATAAGATCCAATATATATATCCTGTACAGGTTCCCGTTTTACCGTCACATATCCACCTTTGACAGTGATCGCTCCTGCATGTATGGCTGATGGACACAGATCCGAGTCCTGGAAATAACATGACACAAACTGAGGTGCTGTAGATATAAATCGTTATAAGACATCTGTATGGATCCTATGTGCATGTTGTATCATCTGTTAATAGTGTATGAATTGTAGAATGTCAGGAAATTACTTTTTCCGAAAGCCGCACACAGCATAATGGAGTCCACACACAACCAATAGAGAGCTATGCAGACCCGGTCAATGAATTTTGTGCATCTGTATTGGTACCATATTTTCATATTAATTCGTATGAAATCTCAGGCTGTCATACCTCCTAACCATTCGGGATCCTGTAGTACAGTCCTGGATTTCAGCGGCTGTCCTGCAGTCCCGAGACGGCTGAGGTATGTAACTACTGTCTTGGGCATTAAGGTGGCATACCTGGTGTGTGGAGGCTCTAAGGGGTATAGCTAATGTATTGGGCACTAAGGGGGTATAACTAATGTGTGGGGTCTCTAAGAGGAAATAACTTCTGTGTGGGGCACCAAGGTGGAATAACTACTATGTGGGAGCTCTAAGTGGGATTAACTACTGTATGGGGCACTAAAGGGGCATAAGTACTGTGTGGTGGCAATAAGAGGGCATAACTACTGTGTCGGGCCCTAAGAAGGAATAACTACTGTGTAGGGGCAATTAGTGGGCATAGCTACTGTGTGGGTGCAATAAGTGAACATATATACTGTATGGGGCACTAAAGAGGCATAACTACTGTGTGAGGGCACTAAAGGGGAACTATGCTGGATTGGGAGTGTCATTGGGTGGAGATGTTTCTCCTTCAGCTTTTCAAGAGTTGGGAGGTATGACAATTTCTTTAAACAAAACTCTAAAAAAAACAAAAAATGCTGAACTGGCCAACCGGCTGAAGCAGTGGAAGGGTGGCTCATGGGGAATGAGAATTGTCAAAATCGCTGATGGCCATGCTGACTAACTGGGAAGGATTTCCTTACCCTGGCATATGCAGCTGACAAGAGGCTCCAGTGGGCCACATTTACTATCTCTGGCATATTATCTTTAATTGCAGTGTACCGTGCGTCATATTCCTGAAGGCAGCACAGGTCTATTCAAGAATACAGTAGACTCTGGATTACTCCAGGTCACACCCTTCTAGGTGGGAGCCATTGATCAAAGATAAAAAGCAGCTAGAAACAGAGGAAGAATTCATGAAACTTTCTTACGGATGAGTAAATGTCAGTTCCCCAAACAACATAATATGAAATGCAGTTTTCTGGGCACAGAACCCTATGGAAAAAAAAAGAAATGGTGAGAATTAATCAGCATCACTCAGTAAATCCACATAATGAAGTAAATAGGTATTGGATGAAGACCAAAAATATGTTCGTGTGCATGAGCCCTTAGTTTAATTTTCTTGCAATCATGCGTGAAGAAAAACTGAAGAATAACACTCAACATCTCCTAGCGACCATCAGTGAAAAATGCATTGTATCCAGGTGCTGTCTGTTTTTCATGCAAGCCCCATTCATTTTTATGAAAAGAGGTGGGACTAGGGTGCCCTCAGGGTCTATGGTGTCCGTCTGATGGAACTGAGCCAAACGGATCCGTCCTGACATACAATGTAAGTCAATGGGGACAGATCCGTTTTTAATGACACAGTCTTTGGCTGTTAGAAAAGCATGTAGCCCTTTTTTGAGTGCTAACATAGTTTCTGCCAATATTGCCTACTGGGGTATGGTATTCGACAGTTTCACTACACTTACTGTAAAGAATCCATTCCTTTACTGTTTAAATGTTTAAATGTCTGTTTTAGTAACTACTTGCATTTCCCCATGTAATAACAGTTCTGGAGAATCTTTTCATATATTTTGTGACAGGCGCAAAGAATGATAAATGAGACGATACTGCCGGTCTGCCCTTTTCCCTGCTCACGCACGCCCCCATTTTTTTCGACTAGACGTGAGTGACAGAAAAGGGAAAAAAGTCACAGATTGTGGAGCAAATAACCTTTGCGTCACAAAGGTTATCTGTTCGTAAATGACCCCCATTGTTCCTAAAGCTCTCTGGCTTGTCCAGGTGATTGTTAGGAAACAGCAGACAGGCAGCAATGTTTTTGTGGAGAGCAGCAGCTTTCTCCTTGCAATTCTGCCATGCGCATCATTTTAGTTCAGCGTCCTCCTGATGGTGGACCCATGAATATTATTATTAACTGTGTATAAATGGCCTTCAAAAGACCTTGCTTAGGCTACTTTCACACTGGCGTTTTTGGATCCGCTTGTGAGATCCGTTTCAGGGCTCTCACAAGCGGTCCAAAACGGATCAGTTTTGCCCCAATGCATTCTGAATGGATAAGGATCCGCTCAGAATGCATCAGTTTGGTTCCGTTCAGTCTCCATTCCGCTCTGGAGGCGGACACTAAAATGCTGCTTGCAGCGTTTTGGTGTCCGTCTGATGGAACTGAGCCAAACGGATCCGTCCTGACATACAATGTAAGTCAATGGGGACGGATCCGTTTTTAATGACACAATATGACACAACAGAAAACGGATCCGTCCCCTATTGACGTTTTGCCTATGTTCATGATAATACAAACGGATCCGTTCTGAACGGATGCATGCGGTTGTATTATCAGTGCGGATCCGTCTGTGCAGATACATGACGGATCCGCACAAGACGCCAGTGTGAAAGTAGCCTTAGAGGTTACCTTGTAATCTTTTATGACCTCACAGACTATTATACGGCTTGCTCTTGGCATAATATTTGTTTGGTCAACCACTTCTGGGAAAGGTAATGGCCTTGAACTTCCTCCATCTGTACACAATCTGTCTGACTGCAGATGGGTGGAGTCCTAATTCTTTAGAGATGGTTTTGTAAACTTTTCCAGCCTGATGAGCATCAGCAACTCTTTTTCAGAGGTCCTCAGAAATCATTTTTGTTCATGCCATGATGCACTTCCACAAACATATGTTAGAAGATCAGACTTAGATAGATCTCTGTTCTCCAAGGGTTCTCCAGGATTTGGATATTGATGGCCTATCCCCTGGATAGTTCACAAATATGAGACAGGCAAGAGTCTGACTCCAGGCATCCCTGCTAATTAACTGGTTGAATATGCTGCGATACTCTTTGAGCGCTTAGGATTCCTCCAAGGCCAGTGATGTCGCCGTACATTGATCACATGGCCTAGGCGCAGCTCAGTTCCATTCAAATGAATAGGCGTGAGCTTCAATACCAAGCACAGTTACTATCCAATGGACGTGCTGTCATTGGTAAGCTATGAGGAGGCAGCGGCACTCACCGAAGCTCCGGTGAACGCCTCACTCCTCCCCGCACGGAGTGGGGTTCTTAGCTCTATGGCTCAGAGTTCCTTGTACCTAAACCTTGCCTTGCCTCCATCTAATCAGCCTCTGGCCACCTAGCACCCTCCGGCTGTCCCGTTCCATCTGCAAGCCAGTCTAGTGGGTCCTCACCCAGGTTCTTGTTTCTTGCTGTTCCAAGCCCCCCTCAGAGGTAGGACCTGGTGTACCCCACCCTCTGAGGAGGTTGGTCATGTGGGACAGCAGATTTACACCCGCTGGCCATTACAATAGGCCATCAGTATCAAAGTCCTGGAAAAACCCCTTAAAAAAAACAGGTTGTCCACTCATGCCACTGATTGTCATCCCATTGATTGAAAAAACCTGACTCTAATTTCACCTTCAACTGATATGCTAATCTCAAAGGTCCATATACTTTTGCCAATCTCTGAGTGGCAAAAGTATGTGAACTTTTGAGATTAGCATATCATTTGAAGGTGAAATTAGAGTCAAGTTTTTTAATATTGGATCATTTTCCTCAGTACATAAATAAATAAATAAATAAATAAATAAATGGCCAAGTCTAATATTTTTAGGACTTGTGTGAAAATCTGATTTATTCAGAAATGTATGCAGAAATATAGAACATTGTAAAGGGTTAACAAACTTTCAAGTACGACTGTAGTAGTGTTACTTACAGGAGTGGGTCTCCCTCCAAGTAATCTAAAGAGGTATAGCAGCCAATTAGTCCTGTAAGGGAGAATTGAATAGAATAAAGAATAGAGAGACAGGACATCATAGAATGTATTTACACTTTGCGGTTTAGTGACATTTTATTTGCGTGTTTTTTTTTATTTAGCCAAAACTTAACATAGATCAAGCAAAAAGGAAAATCATAAGCTGTTATTTACACTGTGCAGTTATTGTACAGTATTTGTAATTTTCTTTTGACAAGACCGGAATTGGACCCAAAAAAAAGCCGTAGAATCCAGCCTTACTTTTGACTAATGAAAAAGCCCATTAGAAACCTGCATAAAATCATGTTTGCATTGTTCTTTACCACAGTGTGTGTTTTAATTTTTCTTATTCAGCAGTAGAAATTTTTATATTATTTTGAAATTATAATAAAAAGAAGTCGTTACCCACTGACCTTTATGTCAGAAAAGGTGAGACAGGTACT
The DNA here is from genome assembly GCA_033119425.1 of Bufotes viridis. NCBI lineage: Eukaryota > Metazoa > Chordata > Amphibia > Anura > Bufonidae > Bufotes > Bufotes viridis. The sequence continues at coordinate 127,484,045 of CM065596.1, forward strand.
CATTGTGAACAGTATAATTCTCAATGTATTTACAACAGACAACTGCCTCAAATACATTGATAAATCCTCACCACACAGCTGTAAATCGCTGTTCCCCTTTACATAATATATTTGTAAAGCTGGCTACTTGTAGCCACCACTAGGGGGAGCTCAATACAGTCACTGTAAAAAATCTCTTTGCACTGAGCTCCCCCAAGTGGCAACTACATGAAAGTGTAGTGCTTTTATGTTGTCGGGTCCCTCTTCCCCCAGAGCCCCATAGCTGTTGTGTGATCTACCTACATTAAAGGTATGCCACTGAACTTGATATCACCAGTTTAAGCATGTCTCTATACTGTTAGCACATACTTACCAACTTAACTGGAACATCCTGGAGACTCCTAGAGAAAGGGTGGACATGACTCCCAGAAACATTGGCAAATCTCCTGGGTGCAAGAGAAGCCTGCTGGTCCCTTCTGGACCTTGGCCCCTAGCTATGTGTTTGACACCGGAGCTGCATCATCGGTCACAGCCCGGCAGTCAAATAACAGGTAATGGAGAAGTGGCACAGAACAGAAAGGGGCTTGGCCTGAAACATATATGGGCGTGTCATGAAATAAAATTGATGTGACTTGTAAAAAGCGACATGTCTGATACGAAAATGTTACAGTGGCGCATGTAGCACAACACACACTACTCTGTCCTGGAGACATCTACCAAAAAGTTGTCAGGTATGTATTAGCACTGATTTTCAGACTATACAAGGAGAATGGTAATACCCAGTTGTCAGGTGACAGCTCGGTATTTCAGTGGTCTTGATTTTATTGATAAAATACTCTTGAAAACTGAGAGAATATGGAAAATATTGCAAGGTATTCTTACCAATGTCAAATGCAGCTATTGTTTTGTCCAGACTGTTAGTAGTTGTGACAGCTTTGGAGAGTGTACTACTCATAAGAAAAGTAGCAGTAGTACTATTGGTACCAGCAGTAGTAGTAGTAGTGGTAGAAGTAACATGAGTTGTAGCAGGGACAGTGCTGGCAGTAATAGTAGGTGGAGTAGTCACACTGGCGGACACACTGGCAGGAGTAATAGGATCTGTAGCAGGGACAGTGCTGGCAGGAATAGTAGGTGGAGTAGTCACACTGGCGGGCACACTGGCAGGAGTAACAGGATCTGTAGCAGGGACAGTGCTGTCAGGAATAGTAGGTGGAGTAGTCACACTGGCGGACACACTGGCAGGAGTAATAGGATCTGTAGCAGGGATAGTGCTGGCAGGAATAGTAGGTGGAGTAGTCACACTGGCGGGCACACTGGCAGGAGTAACAGGATCTGTAGCAGGGACAGTGCTGTCAGGAATAGTAGGTGAAGTAGTCACACTGGCGGGCACACTGGCAGGAGTAACAGGATCTGTAGCAGGGACAGTGCTGTCAGGAATAGTAGGTGGAGTAGTCACACTGGCGGGCACACTGGCAGGAGTAACAGGATCTGTAGCAGGGACAGTGCTGTCAGGAATAGTAGGTGGAGTAGTCACACTGGTGGACACACTGGCAGGAGTAACAGGAGCTGTAGCAGGGATAGTGCTGGCAGGAATGGTAGGAGTAGTAGTCACACTGGCCGACACCGATGTTGCTATAGCAGAAGTAGTAGTACTACTAGAAACCACTGTCTGTGTTGTGGAAGCAGAAAAGGTAAAGGATGTGGTAGATACTCCATAATTTAGGCTGATTATTCCATTCATAATGGATCCATAGTACTTCTGTTGGCCTGGCACCTTCTGCACAGTAATGTACCCTCCTCCATTAGAAAGTCTACCAGAATGGATAGCAGCAAGGCATACGGGTGTGTTCTGTAGATGTAGATGAAGACAACTATAACGAGCCATACAAACATTAAGACTTCAACAGAAAAACACACAAGAGGCCTTACTTTTATTTACAGTTACATGATCCTTTCAAGATTCCCCCCCTCCAACCTAAAGCAGCCCTCTGGTCTCTGAGGGTTGCTGGAAGGCATGATGATCAGCTGTTATAGTTCAGGATCTGAGAACCTGTACATAGTTTTACTATGCACAGTCTCGGTTGTGTGGGTTCAGAGCATGACTCCGACGTATACCCATTTTCACCCCTCCAGCCCCCCCCTGACATGAGCATTGGAGCCTTTTATGCTCCCTATGCTCTCCTTTGCCCTGTGCTGGATCACATAGGGCAAAGGCATTTTTTGGAGATCTGGTGACGTACTGGGCTGCCTATTGGGAAGGCGGGGTGGAGGCTTCTGCCTAGCAGTGAGCCCGGTGACGTCACCGGGACTGATGGGCAGGCTTTAGCGCTACCCTAGCCTTTAAAACAGCCAGGGCAGCGCTATAGACCGCCCATCAGACTCGGTGACATCATCGGAAACACTGCTAGGAGGATGTCTCTACCTAGCAGTGTAATAATATAAACAAAAAAGCCCTCCTTGCCCTCCTGTGCAATCCAGCGCAGGGAAAAGGAGAGCATCGGAGCATGAGCTCTTGTCAGGGGGCTGGAAGGGTGAGGATGGGGGTATGTCCGGGTTCAGCTGCTAAGCTGTAGGCAGAGATCACAGCTCTGCCACAATGGAGCTGAATAAAAAAACATTGAAAGAGCTGGATAGCATGTACTCTGCCTGCCCTTACCTCGGCATGTGCCTGACTACAGTTTTGCCTGACCCCCTTGGTGTTCCGCACCTTTGTCTCTTGACCCCTGTACGTCGGCCTTCAACCAAGCAGAGACTACTCCAGGAGGTAGTGGCCTGGTAGTTCTTCTGCAGTAAAGTCAAGATCCCTGTACAGCGGTTAAGGGGTAAAGACCAGGGGACTACCAGGATAATGCCCTTAGGATTAGCCCCCCAAGTCAAATCTGTTCAGTTGACTCAGTGGTTCCACACCCACTTTGTAACACAAGCATCACTGTGTATTAATACTACATCCTGTAATTGGGCATATTGTATAATAAATGGGTTACATCTCTATAACCACTCACCCGCTATAAGGACAATTTGTTATGAAGTAATATACAGTCCTTTTACCTCTGTATAGATGTCTGTTCCCCATACAGAAAGATTTATGCTCATACATCCAGATGGGCAATAAACACTATAACATAAAAGAAGTATAATAATATTAGTATCTAAAAAAAATCTCTGCAGTTAAATATATTAGTTACTATTCTCTCTACCAACATTTTCGAAGTTGTTGTGTTGGGTTCTCAATCATCTTAAAATGAAATAAAGGTCTTGTCCCACGAAAAATATTCTACATTTTTCAAACCAGCACTTGGATCTGAATACTTTTGCATTGGCATGTAATTAAAAATTTAGTATAGCTGCTCGGTTATTTAATAAAATGGATCTGTATAGCGCCACCTGCTGATTGCTCTTTTTCTTATTTCGCTGAGGTGAACACACATGCTCAGTTTCATCCTTCAACTGCCACGAGTCAGCTCTTCTTTTAGAAGCTGTGACAGTTACAGGGAGAGAGATGCAGCAGAAAGATTGGAAAATGAAGCTGATACACACCAGCTATTTTAAAAGATAAGAATAAAAGTTACATTTTAATGGATTTTAAAGACCAAAGGGAGAAAGGAATTGTAAAAATACAAGTCCTAACGTTTGCTGAGAGGTCTTTTCTAATAACTGAATATGCAGCAGAAAGGACACGTCCCCTGAGCTGCAAGCTTGAAATAAATCTATCAGAGCAATTGGAGCAATGAGTGGGGGGATCTCTGGATCCATGTGAGGTACAGGGCTGGTTTTAGATTGTCATTGCCATTTTGTCTAGGATTTCTGATGGAATCTGTAATAGAAAGCTCCCAATAGAGCCTTCAACCACCCATAGTAAAGGGTGATGAGATCCTGTAGTAAAACATTGCCTTTCAGGCTCTTGTATTACCACCAAATTTTAGGGTCCATATTACTGCTCTAACACAGACCTCGTACAGTTCTACTGAAGCATAGTGCTATCACTAGAGATGAGCTCATTTCATATTTTGAAATTCGTTCATACTTCGTTTGTTGGTAAAAGGTGAATTGCATATGGATTCCGTTACCACGGACCATAACGCAGTTCTATGACGGAATGCGTAACGGAATGCCTTTAGAGTCATTCCGTTATTCATTCCATCATAATAGAAGTCTATGGGCTGCAAAACAGATCCGTCCCGTTTCCGTTATACCGATGAGTCCTCTCCTCCATAACGGAAACGGGACGGATCCGTTTTGCAGCCCATAGACTTCTATTATGACGGAATGAATAACGGAATGCCTCTAAAGGAATTCCGTTATGCATTCCGTAATAGAATTGCATTATGGTCTGTGGTAACGGAATCCCTAACGCAATTCACTTCTTACCAACAAACGAAGTGTGAACGAATTTCATAAGCGGAAATTTGCTCATCTCTAGTTATCACCATAAGATTCGGTGGCAATCTTCATTTGGGTCACAAGTGCAGCTGTAATATTTGTAAGGTGGGTCTTAGGATGATACCACCTAACCAGCGATGATGTAGAGGAAAAGCGCAAAAGCAATAACTTGGTACTCACTCGGAAGTATCACTTGACAGATTACTTGATGTCGTAGAGCAGGGAACTAAAACTGAAATAACAATTGTAGAAGTTGAAAGGGCAAAAACGTATCTCACAAGGTGTTACATACAATATGCACAAGGAGAATCCATTTATGGTTAGCAAACTCTCCTGACTCTTAGGCTAGGTTCACACGACGACAATTGTCGCGCGACAAAAAGTCGCACTATTGTCGCGCAACAATTTTTATAATGGGAGTCTATGGTGTCGCATTCAAGATGGGTTTTTCTGCGACTGTCGCGTCGCAGTTGCAGCATGTCGCATGTCGCAATGCGACACCATAGACTCCCATTATAAAATTGTCGCACGACAATAGTGCGACAAAATGTCGCGCGACAAATGTTGCAGTGAAGTTGTGCCCTAGTTGTCGCGCGACTTATTGTCGCGCGACAAATGTCGTCGTGTGAACCTAGCCTTAGGGTACGGCCACATGGTCAAGTTTCAGCATGTAGTTTTGGAAGCCAAAATCAGGAGTGAATTATAAAAGGAAAGATAACATAAAACACAGATATGACTTGTCTTCTTTCTTGAATTCACTCTTGGTCTTGGCTTCCCAAAATGCATAAGGTAATCTGACCATGTTGCCGCACCCTTAGGGTATCTGCAGATTTGTATGCATGAAATCTGCATGAAATCCACACCATAACCGGATAAAAAACGCACGTAAATCTACACTGTTTATTGAGGTTTTGGTATGTTTTTTATGCATTTATTTAGTATTTGTTGTGGATTTTTGGGAGGATTTACTGTTTAAGGTAGCTGCACACATGGATTATGTGAGGTTTTTCCAATATGGATCTTTGTGCAGAAAAACCACAGCATAATACAGTACCAGCAAAATGAATGAGATTTTAAAATCTGCAGCATGTCAAATACTTGTGCAATTGCGCACGTTCAGTGTTTTTTCCCGTCGCACCAACAATTGACATACTGAAGATTTAAAAGTTCGCTCAACAGATCAGAGAAAAGCGTGTACATGAGATTTTCTGTACGAAAATCTATGTGGAAAAACCACACGTAATCAGCATCATGTGCGAGTACCTAATATGGTTTTTAATTCTCATATTTATCATAAAAGATCTAAACTTGAGGGCTATAAAAATTGTAGTTAAAATTCATGTAAATATTACCTGCATATCCAAGGGGACATGACTCTATCTGTGCACCTGTAGAAAAAAAATAGACCCATGCATCATTGCACAGCCATTTTTAAGAAGCACTCTGTTTTTTTTTTAACATATATTACTAACTCACCACCACTATTATTCTAGCAGTGTAATTTGTTACACTCTAAGGGCTCATGCACACGGCCGTGCCCTTATTGCGGCCCAAAAACATCCCATTAAAATCCAGAAGGAGCGGTGCTTAACGAAGGCATGGTACCCCACGGAAGCACTGCGGAGTGCTTTGTGGGGTTTCTCTCCATGCCTCCGCACCACAAAAAAAAATAGAACATGTTCTATTTTTTTTCGTGGGCAGACGGATCACGGACCCATTGAAGTTGAATGGGTCTGGATCCGTCTACGGCAACTGCAGGGATGGTGCCCTTGCATTGGTGACCACAAATTGCATTCCCCAATGCAGGGAACGGCCAGCACACATTTGTGTGCATGAGCCCTAACTCAATTGCATCCATACATTTTGAAGCTTTTTATTATGGGAACCTGGTTGTGTGATCTCACGTCTGACTACTTGATCTAATGTGTAAACAGGAACTTGGCCTCTCCCTGTGGCCTACTTCCTATGAGCTACAGAATGACATCGTTACCAATCAGATCCCTCCTGGCAGCTCTCAGGCCCCTCTCCTATCTCTGTGTATGCCTGTAATCTGTTGATGATATAATGTCTCCCCTATCTAAAGGACCAGGTGTGGAGATATATAGTAGGTGAGTGTATACAGTAATTAGCTGCTGTTATATAAACCGGACTCTGGACTGCCTGTCTATACCATCTGTGTGTGCTGACTCTCCAGTGTATAGGATTCAGCTTCACAATGCATGCCTCCCAAGTGTCGCTCTTTTGGAGGGACAGTCCCTCTTTGTGACCCAAGTCCCTCAGTCCCTTTCTGATCCTTAAATGTGCCTCTTTTTGACCAGGAGAATTAATGCAAAAATGTGCATTAATAAATTTACTATATTGATCCTTACTAAAGTTTCTGTATGGTTTCTACTTTTATATTAGACCACGATTTTAATATTTTGTGCAATTTGAACCTTATATAATCTGATGATTTATGTGCCAATATTTAAATTGATATTGAAGCACAAGAAAAAAAATTGTCCCAGGGGCTCCACATGCTGTAAAAAAAAAACACATCTAACCGATCCAAAGCTGCTGGAGTCAGTAATTATGCTTTGGGCAGAGTTAGAGTCGTGTCCTAGTATGAAAAAAACTGCCGTGATGCGCACCGCACATATTGTCTCTCTTTGCGATTTTGAAAAGTTGGGAGGTATGTAATGGTCTCCCTCCTCCTGCATGTAAAAGCTGACAGGGGAGAGAGAGGTGACAGGACAAACAGGGCCGAGAGGCTTGAGCTGCATCACATAAGAGAACATGGAGACCCTGCAGTGTGAGGGGATAGCAGCTGCGTCACTAATCTGTCATGGCTGCCGTTAAAGGACGCAGAGTGTGGTGAATCTCTGCCCCCTCTGCCTCTGCAGGACCAGGCATGATGGGAAATGTAGGATTTATAAGGAAAACCATATCTGACGGGGAGAACAAATCAAGATGGCTGCCAAGCCACAAATTAAACATCAAATAAAGCAGGAGCCTGTATCATATTCTTTAATAATGGCCTCTCCTGCACTGTATAAGCAAAGTAACAAAATCCCAGAGTGCCTCTTTAATCGTGAAAAAAGGCATATTGCTGGGTCCTGCAATTGCACGCCTTAGTCACAATTTCGCCACATGCGCGGTACCTTTGCTTCACCAACCTCTTCTGAACTGATGCTTACTGTGCTTGCATCGAAATTGTTGCACACAGTGCAGGAGCATAGTTAAAGGGCCACGCGAGAAAATGCTGATGCCTGGCACTGACAGTAAGAGGGATGAGGGGGTGACCTGCACTGCAATGAAGGCAGAGCTAAGGTGCATAGGGGGGATAAGGTCTGGCCGTTAGCGCACTGAAACCCCTGTTTACATAAAGAATAAAATAATTTTTGTTCTTGGGAATGCCTCAACTGGTTTTCACAAGTCAGGCCATCCTACCAGCTTGGTTTAATGGGGTTGATCCTGCTTACAGGCCCTGTTCAAGCCAGCTTTTAGTTGTCTTTCTTTGTTTCACATTATTATTTTTAGAGCAAAATTTCAAAACTGTAGACGAAATTGAGGTACAAAGGTGAATCTGGGCCAAGGTTCTGATTTGTTAAGATCACTATTAGCGTTGAGCGAATTCAAGTTTCCAAACTGGACTTCGATTTGAATTTCAGGAAGAATTAGACTAGTCACAAAGCCGAATTTCCTTGCGCTTAATGGTAACTAATCAATTTTTCCTTTAATGGTGGCTAAAAGTAAAAAAAATTATACTCACCTCATCCACTTGATCGCGGAGAGGTCGTCCGCTCCATCTTGACTGAAGAAAACCTGCCAAAGGACCTGCTGTGAGCGTGAAGACGTTACCATGTGATCACGCTGGTCACGGGTGGTGATGTCGTGATGCCGACACTGCGCCCGGCCAGTGTTATCACGTGGTAACATCTTTACACTCACCACAGGTCCTTTGGTGGGTTTTCTTCAATCAAGATGGGAGCGGAAGACCTCTCTGCGATCAAGTGGATGAGGTGAGTATAATTTTTTTTTAAACTCCGGATTAACCCCTGAGCACCTGAATGTGAGTCTCAGATGCTGCAGTCACTGTTGAACGTGGAATCTGAGGGGTTAAATGATTGGGGGCAGCATGATCACCATTCCCTGTCCATACAATGGAAGGTGATTTGTGATGAAGTAATTTGTAATGACCCCCGCGATCAGTTGAAAAATCCCAGAAAACCCCTTTAAAGCCTTGTTCACATCTGCATCAGAAATTGTTCTCTGGGCCTTCATCAAAAAACAGTGGAGAGAAAAGTCACAGAAGGACATTCTTCTTCCTTAAAAAAAGCTGACTTCTGAACGGAGACCAAGTATACCCCATTATAGTCAATGGGGCACATTTGCTAAGTTACTTGTGGCTATTTTAGTGTAAAAAAGTTATAAGCCCGCTTTTTAACTGGCCGTACAACAATATTTAGTCGCACTGCCGGTTTTACGCTATGTCCACCAGTTGGGAATGACAGGAAGGAACGTGTTGGGGCCTTGCTAGTGCCGGGACTCCAGCCCCAGCAAATTTACTAACATTTTTGCCCCGAAAAGATGTAAATATTGGCAAAAACCCCTGGCTGGCATAATTTTTACGACAGGCGAAAAGGACTGCCACAGATGTGCCTAATTTATGATGAAGCACATGTAACAGCAGTGCAAGGGGGAAACTAAGACCAGCGTAAAAAGGCGGCCGAATCTGTCACTTCCATTATTGCTCCTATAATTGAGAAGAACAGCGAAAATAAATAACGCAAGTGTGAACGAGGCCTTATTGGTTAAAATGACAAAAACACTGGTAGGTTCATTTATCAAACTGGTGTAAAGTAGAATTGGCTTAGTTGCCCATAGCAACCAATCAGATTCTACCTTTCATTTTTGACAGCTCCTTTGGACAATGAAAGGAGGAATCTGATTGGTTGCTATGGGCAACTAAGACAGTTCTACTTTACAGAGCATGCTTTGGTTTTATAGATGCTTTATCAATTCCCATTCATCAAGATTGTACATTGTGCACTGTGGTGGAAACTGAAGAGGCGAAATCTCTAAAACACGCAGTGAGAACCTTGATGTGTGGGGATGTTTTCAGTGATTTGCTATAATTTATGAAAAATAAAGGTCACCAATTTCTATGTAATGTAAAATTTTCATACCAGCGTTCCTGAAAATGGAAACAGCAATGAAAATGGAAGGCAACAGGTTCATCCTGTGATAGATAAAAAGATCAGTTAGGTCTGAGGTTGAGAACAGGGAGAATATGAATTGTGCCCTACTTTACTGACATAAAGTTAGAAAGTTATTAGCGGTTTAGAAAATTTTGACAGGCCTTCCATTTTTACAATAAATGATATTTGTTTTACGATAAATACCAGAAACCGATTCTAACATATTGCCGTAAACTTTATATGCAGTTTATAGTATTTTTGTACTCTTAGGCCTCGTTCACACGGGCGTCATGTTTGACTCCTAGATAGAAGGCGGGTGCATTCCGGGAAAATGCGCGATTTTTCCGCACAAGTGCGAAAAGCGTTTTAATGCGTTTTGCACGCGCATGGGAAAAATCGGCATGTTTGGTACCTAGACCCAAACCCGGACTTCATCACTGAAGTCCGGGTTTGGGTTCGGTATTCTGTAGATTTTATTATTTTCCCTTATAACATGGTTATAAGGGAAAATAATAGTATTCTTAATACAGAATGCTTAGTAAAATGTGGACTGAGGGGTTAAAAATAAAAAAATTAGCTCACCTCATCCACTTGATCACGTAGTTGCGATCTCTTCTTCAATCATTAGCGGCTGGCTAAAGGACCTGTGATTACGTCATTGAGCTCATCACATGGTCCAATCACATGGTCCATCACCATGGTGATGGATCATGTGATTGGACCATGTGATACAAACACAGAAATGCAACAGCACTCTGCCCTGCCTCTATGCTAGAGTTTATCTGAGGCGTCAGTGTACATTTTGATCAAATAGTAATAAGCCACTCACCGCGCCAAGGCCGCCTCTATGAGTCCTAATGCTAAATCCTACCTGTTATGGGCCATGACAGCCACATAAAATCCAGGGAGTGCAGGCCCAGCATGCATGCTGGATCCACCCCGCTTATTAAGCCATTTTTGGGGCCATAACAGCCTCCATTAAATCCAGGGATGCAGGTACCAACATGCATGCTGAGCCCACTATGTACTCCTCTTGGAGCCAAATGGCTGCTAGTGGGTACTATGAGTGCACATTCAGTTATATACTTACTCTGATTAAAACCAGCTGGGCCTGCACTCCCTGGATTTTATGTGGCTGTCATGGCCCATAACAGGTAGGATTTAGCGTTAGGACCACTCATAGAGGCGGCCTTGGCACGGCGAGTGGCTTATTACTTTTTGATCAAAATGTACACTGACGCCTCTGATAAACTCTAGCATAGAATGTACAATTGTATGTATTGTATGTATAAGTGCCGTGCATTTCTGTGTTTGTATGTATAGTTGCCATAGCTAAGTGCACCTGCATACAGGGAGTGCTGACTGAACACCCCCCCTTGTGTTTGTTTCAGTTTAAACTCTAGCATAGAGGCAGGGCAGAGTTCTGGTTGCAGAGTGCTGTTGCATTTCTGTGTTTGTATGTATATTTTGCCATGGCTATGTGCACCTGCATACAGGGACGTGCTGACTGATCCCCCTTTTTTTCCTGTGGACCATGTGATGTGACGTCATCACAGGTCCTTTAGCTGGCAGCTAATGCTTGAAGAAGAGACAAGAGATCGGCAACTATGCGATCAAGTGGATAAGGTGAGTTAATTTTTTTATTTTTAACCCCTTAATCCACATTTTACTAAGCATTCTGTAGTAAGAATGCTATTATTTTCCCTTATAACCATGTTATAAGGGAAAATAATAAAGATCGGGTCCCGTCTCTTAGCAACCTTGCGGGAAAATTGCACTTTATCCGCACTTGATTGCGAATGCTTGCGATTTTCACGCAGCCCAATTTACTTCTATGGGGCCTGCGTTGTGTAAAAAAAAACGCACAATATAGAGCATGCTGCGATTTTCACGCAACGCAGAAGTGATGCGAGAAAATCACCGCTCATGTGCATAGCCCCATAGAAATGAATGAGTCCGAATTCAGTGCGGGTGCAATGCGTTCACGTCATGCATTGCACCCGCGCGGAAAACTCGCCAGTGTGAAAGGAGCCTTATATGGTGTTGGGAACCTTTAGGAACCAGTTCACGGTGGCATCCTGCTTTATGCCTGTAAAAATGCACACAATGATGTCACTGCAAAAGTATAATACAGCATGCAAATAGCGCTCCTTGTAATGTCACAATACAGAGATAAGGCATACAGTGATGTCACAGTACAGAGATAAGTCATACAGTGATGTCACAGTCTGATGAAGGGCATGATTCTGTAAGCCCGAAACGCGTCACCTTGTGTGTACTCTGACATTGTCCGTGGATTTTACGTATACAAGAAATCAATAAAGGAATCGGTTTTAAGGAAAGCTGGATTGGATTTTTTTCTATGAATATTCCGCAAGGACCTGGTTCGGGTCTCTCATCCGTGCTTCCAGAGCTAAAGGGTGGAGGTGAGCGCTGCAGCAATTTGTTTGTATGAGTGATGTCACAGTACATGCATAATTATGACAGTGATGTAAAAGCACTTAAAGAAATGCTCCCTGTCACAGTATAGGGATTGTGCACACAGTGATCTCACAGTAGAGGGATTGTGCACACAGTGATGTCACAGTATAGGGATTGTGCACACAGTGATGTCACAGTATAGGGATTGTGCACACAGTGATGTCACAGTATAGGGATTATGCACACAGTGATGTCACAGTATAGGGATTGTGCACACAGTGATGTCACAGTATAGGGATTGTGCACACAGTGATGTCACAGTATAGGGATTATGCACACAGTGATGTCACAGTATAGGGATTATGCACACAGTGATGTCACAGTATATGGATTGTGCACACAGTGATGTCACAGTATAGGGATTGTGCACACAGTGATGTCACAGTATAGGGATTATGCACACAGTGATGTCACAGTATAGGGATTGTGCACACAGTGATCTCACAGTATAGGGATTCTGCACACAGTGATGTCACAGTATAGGGATTGTGCACACAGTGATGTCACAGTAGAGGGATTGTGCACACAGTGATGTCACAGTATAGGGATTGTGCACACAGTGATGTCACAGTATAGGGATTGTGCACACAGTGATGTCACAGTACAGGGATTGTTCACACAGTGATGTCATAGTACAGCTTTTAAGAACAGAGTAATGTCACAGTAAATTGGAAGCAGTAGGAAATAAAAAATAGTGATCTCTCTTTAAGAACCACACTCCTGCATTAGAAAAGTAAATCTACACCATTCATGAGTTTTGAGATTAGCGCTAACATTTTTGCCAGTTGCTGGAGTAATTTATAGTAAATCTGTCAGGCTACGGATCTTGCATATATTTTTTTTTAAAGGTGTGAGAGTGGTGTAAATTGTGACTTTTCAACTCCTGAAAACTTGCATTGTAAATTCCCCCTAATGTTTAGACAAGAGACCTTAAAATCTGGCAAAACTGGGAGCTCAGTGATGGACCAGGAACCCTCATAACCGATGAGTTTCTTTATTTTCTTTATTTTTTACTTTTGCACCCTACCAACCACTTGATCATGAGTTCTCGGGCTTGTAGGTCTACTTTAAATGGCTCCTTATGAAGAAATATTGAAGTCTGCTGTGCTTGATTGTGATTCTTCACCTTCAGGCCCCGGCTTGGCACACCAGAAAGTCCAGGTGAGGTTAAGGCCTCTTTCACACGAACATTTTTTTTGCGAGTGTACAGAACCATTCATTTCAATGGGTCCGCAAAAAAAACAGAAGGCACTCCGTATGCATTCCGTTTCCGTATTTCCGTTCTGTTCAAACATAGAACATGTTCAATTTTTGCCCGCATCACGGACAAGGATAGCACTGTTCTATTAGGTGCCAGATGTTCTGTTCCGCAAAAAACGGAATGCACATGGATGTCATCCGTTTTTTTTGTGGATCCGTTTTTTGCGGACTGCAAAACCATACGGTCGTGTGAAAGAGGCCTAAGTGTGTTTTATTTTACTTCTTAACCATTATGGCCCAATTTTAAGAGCTCTTTTCCCAAGGATGCCCCCTCTAATTGTGGCTTCTGTAATTCTACATTCCTATACTTTGCAGGATTTACACAAACTTGTGTTAGGGTCAATGGGGCCGGAACGGATGCGGACAGCACACTATGTGCTATTCGCATTTCCAGGTCCCCAAAAAAATAGAGCATGCCCTATTCTTGTCTGCAACTGCGGACAAAAAAGGGCATTTTCTAATATAGTGCCGGCGTTGTGCGGTCCACGAAATGCGGAACACACATTGCCAGTGTCTGTGTTTTGCGGATCCGCAATCTGCGGAGTGCAAAACACATACGGACGTGTTATTGGGCTAAGTTCACACTTCAGTTATTTGGTCCATCAGTTGTTGTGAGCCAAAACTAGGTGAAGATCTTTCCATTATACCTTATCTCTGAATAGTCTTCACTACTGGTTTTGGCTCACAATAACTGATGGAAATAGCTGAAGTGTGAACTTGACCTAATAACTCCTGTTCTGTGTTTTTGATCCGCACTCACTGATTGCAATCACTGACCGAATAACTGAAGTGTGAACTCAGCCTAAGGGCTCATGCACACAAATGTATGTATTTTGCGGTCCGGAAATAATCGGATCAGCAAAAAACACAGATGACATCAGTGTGCATTCCGTATTTTGTGGAACAGAACAGCTGGCCCTTCATAGAATAGTACTATCTTTGTCCGTACTGCAGACAATAATAGGACATGTTCTATTACCTTGCGGAACGGAAATACGGAAACGGAATGCACACGGAGTAACTTTCGTTATTTTTTGCGGACCCGTTGAAGTTAATAGTTCCGCATACGGTCCGCAAAAAAAAACGTTACGGACACGGAAACAAAATACATTTGTGTGCATGAGCCATTATTGAGCCCATGTTAAGGACCGCAAATAGAAGTCCACAATGCTGGGGCACTGGCCGTGTGCACTCTATTTGCAGATGTGGACCTATTAACTTGTTCTATCTTTTTGCAGTCGGAGGCACGGACCCCAAGCCCACGGAAGTGCTTTGTAGTGCTTCCGTGGACTTCTGATCCATGCCTCTGAGCACAAAAGATAGGTGAAGCCCTTTCTGGTCATATGTTGCGGATTGCGGACCCATTCAAGTCATCCGTACCACAGAGTGCACATGGCCAGTGACCATATATTGCTGACCCGCTGTTTACAATCCGCAATGTGGACACTGAGCCATTACGTTCGTGTGCATGAGCCCTTATTCAGTTTATCCTCCATTCTCCATTAGGAAATAGAAGAATAACAGTGGGAGGGGTCCTATAAAATATAGATCCAAAGAAGGGAGAAAAGGTGCATCTGTCCAAAATGAAAATCAGAACATTGGTATATCTTGTATTTTGCAAAAATCATTAATTGCTTATAATTAAAGGACATCTGTCAGCAGTTTTGTACCTATGACACTGGCTGACCTGTTACATGTCCACTTGGCAGCTGAAGGCATCTGTGTTAGTCCCGTGTTCATATGTGCCCGCATTGCTGAGAAAAATGTGCCTTTACCCTAAGTTCACACCTGAGCGTTTTACAGCGCGTTCAAATGCGCTGTAAAACGCTCAACACATGAAAACCAATGCTTTCCTATGGCCCTGGTTCTCACTTGAGCGTTTTACAGCGCGTTTGAACGCGCTGTAAAACGCCCGACGCATAAACAAGTACTTGAGCTTTTTTTGGGGCGTTTGTCGCGCGTTTTGTGATTGACACCACAGTAGTCAATCACAAGAACGCGCGTACGAACGCGCGTTTCCTATTTGCAAAAACGCGCTGAAATACGCGCGACAAAAACGCAAGTAAAACGCAAGTTTCAAGAACGCTCAGGTCTGAACCCAGGGTTAGGAGCAACGGGGGTGTTGCTGTTACACTTAGAGGCTCTGCTCTCTCTGCAACTGCCGGGCCAGCTGTGATGACGTTTTCACTGCCTGGCCCTGCCAATCAAAGTGCTGAGAGTTGAATGCACATAGGATTAAATGATTAAGTGACCTACCAGGCTGGGTCCACATCCCTGCAGAAAATCGGTGACAAGTTCAGGTGATGACACAGGAACATCCTTGAGGATTTTGCTCCAGATCTTGCTGCAGATGCACCTCAGATTCTGCTTCTATAAACTAAAGCTGTAAAATCCCCTCTAAAAATCTACAACCTACTTGACAAGTCATAGATTGGATCTGCAGCATGCTCGATTTTCTCCACAAACTTTTTTCATTACATGTATATGAAGTTTTTTGAAATCATACTGCAAATATGCCACGCCTGAACTCACCCCTAGGGATCTTACCCGACTTTGGTTAAGGCCTCTTGCACACGAACGTATTTTTTTTTAAGTGTTTTGCTGTCCGTTTATAACGGATCAGTTTTTCCGTTTTTTGCTTCCATTTTGTTTCCGTTTCGGTTCCGTTGTTCCGTTCCGTTTTTCCGTTTGGCATATACAGTATACAGTAATAACATAGAAAAAATTGGGCTGGTCTTAAACTTTTCAATAGATGGTTCCGCAAAAAATGGAACGGATACGGAAGACATACGGATGCGCTTCAGTATGCTTTCCGTTTTTTTTGCAGACCCATTGACTTGAATGGAGCCACTGAACGTGATTTGCGGACAAGAATAGGACATGGTCTATATTTAAACGGAACAGAAAAAACTGAGAAACGGAAACGGAAGGCATACGGAGACACTTCAGTATTTTTTGCAGACCCATTGAAGTGAATGGTTCAGTATACTGTCAGTATACCGAACTGAAAAAACTGCCAGTATACGGTCTGTAAAATACTGTCGTGTGCAAGGGGCCTAAGGCCTTATTCACACGTCCGTAGTGTGTTTTGCGGAAACACGGAAACACGGATCCGCAAAACACGGAAACACGGATCCGCAAAACACGGACGGCTGCAATGTGCATTCCGCATTTTGCGGACCGCACATTGCTGGCACTATAGAAAGAATGCCTTTTCTTGTCCGCAATTGCGGACAAGAATAGGACATGTTCTATTTTTTTGCGGAAACGGAAACACGGATGCGGAAACACGGATGCGGAAACACGGATGCGGACATCACATAGTGTGCTGTCCACATCCATTCCTGCCCCTATGAAATGAATGGGTCTGCAACCCTTCCGCAAAATTGCGGAAGGGATGCGGATCCATTTTGCGGACGTGTGAATTAGGCCTAAGGGTTGCATTCACACATGGTAGATTTGATTTCTGGCATCTGAAATATTGTATCTGTAATGTATGAAACCACTGCATAGATTTTAGCAACAAATCTGCAACATGTCAATCTAATGTAATAAAATCAGTCACAGTACCTGTTCATAGGTGCGTTCCTGCTCATGGCTTTCTTTTATCAGTGGCTTTAAATTTTCTTTAGCTCCCAGTCACCGACGCAGATTTACATTTCATTTTACTAGGTAATCATAGTGCTTTGTACTGAAAATAAATGACTTTACTTATGGAAATATTGTTCTGGACTTCCAGGTGGCAAGTATGTGTGCACAGAAGCCAAATCAAATAATGGCAGAGCTCTGCAAGCCTGTAGGTGATCATAAAACAAGCTTTATGAAACATTTTACTTTATTCTGTTGCATTGGGATTTATCTTCTTTCAAAACGATGGGGAAAAACGGCACAAAAAGTTCTGCACCAGTAGCATTATGTAAGGCTATGTTGACATCTGCGCCAATTTTTCAGTTTTTCTGTTCCATTCTAGCCATTGACTATAAGGGAATAAATTGGATATTCACCAGGAAACATTGCATTTTACTGGACAAAAATAAAAAGTGCAGATTTTTTGAATGGAATCTGTGATGGATGCCTGTAATGCAGATGAGAAGTTAAGCCACAGTCAGAAAGCTTTGTGCAGTGCGAGAAAAACAATCCGTATACCAGCTGCATCTCCTGTGCTTCGCCTTAACCTGAACTCACAGCATCTTGTTAATTTATGATTCAGTGAGTTGCTGCCTGATGGTGGGTTTTCTGTACTCACACCATCATATATTAGAAACTCACAGCATCATAAATCACCATGATGCTATGAGTTTTGGTCAGGTGAGTCGCGGTCGGTGTGGGAGATACATTTTTGACATGGACCATTTTTGCAGGTCCTAGGTCCTAGCCAGGCATGGGATCCAGCCGGTTCTCTCCGGTTCTGCCGAACCGTTTGTTAAAATTACAGGCGGTTCGCAGGACCGGTGAGAAGCAGGGATCCCGACCCGGTCCTGCAGCTGCGCCTGCACCCCTGTATTTTTCAGCCTGCGGCCGCTACTTACAGTCAGCGTGAGCGTGGCTGTGTGTGTCAGCCAGTCTCCCACAGTGCTGCCGCCCTGCCCCCGCCCCCAGCCTCGCAGTCATGGCAACAAAGGGGAGTGTCTTGAGAGTGAGCAGCGCCGCGAAGCTGCCAGCCCAGAACAGAGAAGGAGAGAGGAGTCCTCTCACTGTCTGCAGAGTGCCCTAGTTGCTGACAGTCCACACCCCACACACAGCCATGAAAGATTGAAGAGCCGGCCCCTAGCCTAACAGAAAGGAGTCTGGACAGGTCAGGACTCAGGACAGCCTGGTTGGTTGAGTGTGATTTGTGTGACACTGACAAGTTGGCATTAAGGAGGGGACGACCACCGACCAGGGGCTGAAATTGAAATGTGACAACATAACAAAAATGGAGGGGGCCATGAATCTGTGGGGAGAAGCTATATGAGAAGTTTGAGAACATGGAGGGAGACATGAATCTGTGGGGAGAAGCTATGTGAGAATATGGAGGGGGCCATGTGGGGAGAAGCAATGTGAGAACATGGAGGGGGCCATGTGGGGAGAAGCAATGTGAGAACATGGAGGGGGCCATGTGGGGAGAAGCAATGTGAGAACATGGAGGGGGCCATGTGGCGAGAAGCAATATGAGAACATGGAGGGGCCATGTGGGGAGAAATGTGACAATATGGAGGGGGCCAGGGGGGGAGAAATGTGACAATATGGAGGATGGAGGGGGCCATGTGGGGAGAAATGTGACAATATGGAGGGGGCCAGGGGGAGAAATGTGACAATATGGAGGGGGCCAGGGGGAGAAATGTGACAATATGGAGGATGGAGGGGGCCATGTGGGGAGAAATGTGACAACATGGAGGATGGAGGGGGCCATGTGGGGAGAAATGTGGCAACATGGAGGATGGAGGGGCCAGGGGGGGAGAGAAATGTGACAATATGGAGGATGGAGGGGGCCATGTGGGGAGAAATGTGACAATATGGAGGATGGAGGGGGCCATGTGGGGAGAAATGTGACAATATGTGTGTAGTGTATATGGTGTATTTATGTATGTGTACCATGTATATAGTGTATTTATATGTGCTGCATATATATGGTGTATGTATATGTAAACGTGTCGTGACGCGGCGTATATGTGTCGCGACGCTGCGTATCCACCGCGGAGTAGGGAACCTGTTGTTAAAAATTTGAATCCCACCCCTGGTCCTAGCTTTATGCTGTGGGACTGCTGGAGATAACCAGTATTGGACTGAAGTCCCTTGGGCCCAACAGAGGGTCCCCCCTCTGTGTATATAGGACCTTTAGGGCCCTGTTTTATTAGGGGTCCATTATTCTCAGAGCTTGGGCCCACCGGAGCATCCTCTGGTTCTCCGGTGGGCCAGTCCGACCCTGGAGGTAACCTAGTGCTACCAGTCCCTTAGAACTTGAATAGAGTGGAAGTGCACATGTGTGACCACCGCTGCTCTGGAACATGAGTGCGGGGTCTCACCGGTTGGATTCCCGATAATCATAGACTTTTCACCCATCCACAGTATAGTTGTTTGTAAGGTAATACTTTTAATGTCTCATCCGAACTGATAATAAGAATATATTTAGCTGTTTCCATGGTAACACCGCTATATGGCTTATTGATTGCTGTGACATTGTTAAAAAATTGGTAGACTGTAGGGGTGGAGGAAAGTGAGTGTGTGGCAATGAAATAATGAACGCGCTACAAAGACTCTCGATTCGGCAGCAATATAAAAGTTCACATCGCAACAGTGCCATCTGGTGGTTGATCTTCAAATACAGATACCAAGATAGTACACTAGATGGGTTTTAGAGCTTTTGCTGACAGTTCGCATCAAAGGAGAGTGATAGATTTATTAAGTTGATTAATTGTGGTTTTCTTGGTCATTGGGTGCATTTATTCTCATACTGAGATAGTGGTTTGTGACATATGACTAAATTGGCAAAAATCCGCAAAAAAAAAAAACGGAAGACACACGGAAACACAAACTACAAAATTTGCGGACACACGGAACGGATGTGGATGTGAAAAAAAAAGGAAGACGGATCCGCGATTTGCGGACAGCAAAAAACAAACTGTCGTGTGTATGCAGCCTTAATTAAAGAAAAATAAATCCAAACATTACATCTTATGTACTACAAAAGATCTAGGTCAGGATCCAAAATCACGGCTGGTGACTCCATTCCTTGTAGACCGGGCATGAATTTTACACTATTTATTAGCTTCATTTGTAAAAAAAGAAAACAAAAACAAAGAAAAAAAGAAAGAAAGAGAGATTAATGGAGGAAGTTTTTAAATTTTTATTTATTTATTTATTTATTTATTTTTGTGCATTTCTATGTTCAGTATAATTTTAAACTGTTTATATGACCTCAGGATGTTGGGGTTTTTGGTAGTTATTAAATAACTGACAGGAAACCCTCATTGGACTTCTATCAGATAATGTGTAGTAGAGCAACAAAAGGAGGAGATAGAGAAAAATTTTTACTGCAAAAGGAGGCAGAAATTATAATAAAAACTAACACTCAGTTCACACTTTCGCGTAAAACGCCGCGTTCGAACGCACATAAAAACGCACAACAGTACAGGAACCATGCATTCCAATGGGGGTGGTTCACACTTGCACGTTTTTATGCGCGTTCGTAGGCGCCTATAAACGTCCGACGCATAAGCAAGTATGTTCGCGTTAATTCGGGCTTTTTTCGAGCGTTTGGTGCCAATAGACTTCAATGGGAAACGCGATAGGCGTGTTGTTCGGGCGTTTGTGCAGCGTAAAACGCGCCTATGGATGCGCTGCTTTACAAAGTTTGCAACATGCTGAATCAGCCACCATGGAATGTCACACCTCTAAAGCACTCAGATTGGCCAAACTATATCATTGGTCATTGGCCAACTATGCAGTCAATCACATAAACGCGCGTCAAACGCGCCTACACTATTTACCAAAACGCTTGAAAAAACGCGCCTAAACGCCCATCTTGAACGCGCATAAAACGATAGGCTTCTAAACGCTCAGGTCTGAACCCAGTGTAAGGTGTTGGCCCCCTTGGGTTAAACGACAGGAATGACCTTAGAGTGTTTTTTTTAAAACATCTCCTAAAGGAGCGTAATACTGTAAGGTTAGGGTGAATTTTCCAGTCTCTTGGATGCACATTTTTATCCTTATTTTTAGTGTCATGATTTGTGTGATGTGTTGTATAATGAGGTTAATTAAGTGTCTTTATGGGGCGTGCCACAGTTTGTGTTGGTAGGCCAGACGAAGTGCAGGTATGCACGAAATGGAGGTCGCCTAGTTGTTCATGTCTATGTAGCCCGCAGAAAGCAATAAAGCAAGAAGATTTTTACTTCCGTGTTATGCTCTACTACACATTATTTATGGACTCTTTAATGACACAGAGCACCACTAAGGAGGACGTGGAATTAAGGATCCAAGCACTGATAGCAGCATATGCAGAGCAGTCCAAGTAGTGCCAGACTGTGTCTCTTGGTTGTTATTTTCATTGGGACTTCGCTCAGAGCAGATACAACTTCATTAATTTGTTAATAAAAAGTAGGTTTACTTTAGGCCTCTTGCACACGAGCGTGACGGATTAGGTCCGGATGCGTTGAGGGTGCATTCAGTGAAACTCGCACCATTTTGCAAGCAGGTTCAGTCAGTTTTGTCTGCAATTGCGTTCAGTTGTTCAGATTTTTCCACGCGAGTGCAATGCGTTTTGATGCGTTTTTCACGCGTGTCATAAAAAACTGAAGGTTTACAAACAACATCTCCTAGCAATCGTCAGTGAAAAACGCATTGCATCCGCACCTGCTTGCGGTTGCAATGAGTTTTTCACTGAAGCCCCACTCACTTCTATGGGGACAGGGCTGCGTGAAAAACGCAGAATATAGAACATGCTGCGTTTTTCACGCAACGCAGAAGTGATGTGTGAAAAAAAACGCTCATGTGCACAGCCCCATTGAAATAAATGGGTCAGGATTCAGTGCGGGTGCTATGTGTTCACGTCACGCATTGCACCCGCGCGGAAAACTCAATCGTGTGAAAGGGGCCTTGTTCTTACCCTTCCCATTTTTCCCCCTTTTTTAATTTTCTTCCATCCATCCATACCACCCTTTTGCACTACAGAACTTTAAGGCTCTTTTTAGAGGAGCAAGCTCCACGATCCGGACACGCAGAACGAGTATGGAGCAGCACCCGTCCTGACGTGGTCGTATAACACTGACAGCATTATGTCAGTGTTATCGAATACATTCCAGAACTGTAAGGGTTACATAGTTTAATAAATCAATATAATGCTATGCAACCCTATCAGTGCTGGCAGGTCAGGACTGAAGCTGCTGCATACTAATACAGAGAGTCCGGAGCATGGAACTCGCTCGCCTGAAAGGAGCTTAAAGCTACCTGCACATGGTGCGGATTCCACGCTGATTCTTGTGCTGAAAAACCACAGCCTAATATAGTACCAGCAAAATGTATGGGATCTCACAAATCTCACGTACACGGTGCTTTTAGTTCCGTGCATAAATTGACCTGTCGTGTGGATTTTAAAATCCACAGTTTGTTAATTCTTTGTACTGATTTTATACTTTTCAATGCAAGGGTAATATCTCTGGCAAAACTAACCGCTGCATCACCCAGTGGCCTGCACCCCTTCTCCTGCAGTCAAGGCTCCACCAATTCAGCAGAAGGGAGGTGTGTTTCCTTCCCATCATCTACTGGTTCTGATGCTTCTGCTTCTCCTCCTCCTACTCATCATCACTTGTTTTGTCAGCAATGAATGACTGAGGTGATTGCAAAAAGACAACAGTATATGTGCACTCATCCAACGGAGGAGAACCTGAACATGCTCCTGGCCAAGTTGCTGGTACTACAGTCCCTCCATTTCCATATGGTGGACTCTTCATCTTTCAGAGAACTGGTGGCTTGTGTCGAGCCAAGGTGGAAAGTCAAAGGCTGTCATTACTTCTCTAAAAAGGCTGTACCAGCCCTGCACACGTATGTTGAATAGTGATGAGCGGCAGGGGCAATATTCGAATTTGCGATAATTCGCAAATATTTGGGCAAATATTCATCATAAATTCGCGAATTCATGATTATTTTCTCGATTGCGAAAATCGGCAATGTAATATGCGTGTATTGCGTGTGCAATACAGGCGGTGGTCACTATTGCTACATTTTTCAAGCTGCTAGAAGTTTTCTGAGACTGGAGAAAATGGTTGGCACTGCAGAACATTACAATAGCTTTATATGCAGACAGTGCTCCGATATATTCGCGATTGCGCAATTAGCAATTAATGATGCGCATATTTTTGGGCAATGCATGCAACTTCACAGTTTAGCAGGTATGACTACATATTAGTGATTGGTGCACTAAGTATTGTTGTGAACTTGCCTGTAGCATGTATGTATGGACAGCAGTACCTATCACACTACCTAACACCCTGCACTGGAACCTATCAGTTACACTATATCACCATCTAACCTACACTGACTATCTCCCACTAACTATCTGTATTATATAAATAGACTAACTAACTAACTAACTAACTAACTAACTATCTACTGTAATGTGACACAGCAAAGCACAGAGAACAGCAATGACGCTGCTGTCTCTCTCACGACTGAAAAAAACGGCAGAAAATGGCTGCTGGGGAGGTTCTTATATATTAAGGGGTAGGCAACTTTCCTATTGGTTGCTAGGGATATTGCTAAGCTGATCCTTCTCATCGGCTCCACAAGCAAGAAGCAGGGAGGGATCATGAGTTCAGAGGGAAAAATAAATCTAGAATATTCACGAATACGAATATATAGCACTATATTCTAAATCTTTGCAAATGCTCAAAGTGGCGATATTCACGATTAAAATTCACGATTCGAATATTCGCACCTAATAATTATGTTGAACAGAAAGTGGGCCAGTTCTTAAGCCTGTCAGTGGCTGCTAAAGTTCACGTCAGCTCTGACGTATGGAGCTGTAACTATGGTCAAGGACAATATATGTCCTTTACGGCCCACTGGGTAAATGTGGTTCCTGCCCAGCCCCACCAGCAACTTGGCCAGGTGTTGGCACTGCTGTCTCCATGTTCTCAAGCTGTGAGTCCTGCGCCAATGTCCTCATCTGTCTCCTCATCCTCCACCTTGTCCTCAGCCTCCACTGCAGGCACAATTCAAAGTGCTACTTCAGCATACGACTTGTGCAGAGCATGGCGGTGTCACGCTGTACCTGGTTTGCCTGGGTGAACGGAGTCACACCAGGGAGGAACTGCTCCGTGTCCTTCAAGAGGAAATTAAATCCTGGCTCTCTCCTTGCCAACTTAAAATAGGAACCATGGTCACTGACAATGGGTAGAACATTGTGTCGCAAGGAGGGATGACCCATGCGCCCTGCAAGATGCATATTTTTAATCTGGTTAAAAGGTTAAGAGGTTCCTGAAGTCTGCCACCCATCTGCAAGACATCCTGAAAATGGCTAAGAAACTGTGCATGCACTTCAGCCACTCTTACACTGCAAAGCACAATCTCCTTGAGCTGCAAAAGCAGAATAGCATTCCCCAACATCGCCTGATATGCGATGTTTCCACCCACTGTAACTCCACCATCCACATATTGGACTGACTATATGAGCAGAGGAAGGCCGTAAATGATTTATTGATGATGCAGGTTGACAGGAGCACCCTGTAAAACTTTGACGTTAGCCAGTGGCAGCTCATGCGTGACACCTGCCATTTTCTCAGGCCTTTAAGGAGGCCCATTTCTTTGTCAGTTGCCAGGACTATGGGATGAAAAATGTCATTCCACTCATTCACGTACTGGAGCAAATGCTGATAAATCTGGCTGGTCAGGGGACAGGAGACAATAGCGCCTGCATCTCATCGCCACCAGAGCCGTGTGGGGGCTGAACTGGAGGAGGAACAGGACATTCGGCCACAAACAATGCATACAAAAATAGGTAGTCTTTCTGCACAAGTGACAGGAGAGTTGCTGGAGGAGCTAGAGGGCAATCAGGAAGACCATGCAGATGACCCCGACACACCGTGGCAGTATGCAGTGGAGATGGAGGCAGAGAGTTCCCCCAAGTTCCTTGCGCAAATGGCCAGATGCATGCTGGTAGATGGCGTAGTGACAGCCCTATAATCACCATTAAGTAGAAGGATGACTAGTGGCTCTCCACCATGTTAGACCCTCGCTACCGCTCCAAAATGGGGGCCTTTTTCACCTACTGAGAGGGATGATAAACTCAACTACTATCTAGACGTCCTATGAAGTCAGTTGGTGCGCCATCATCCATCCTCATAAAAGTCTGAGCGGGGAAGGGGGGGGGGAGTGGGGATCCAGGAGCAGCACGAGCTCCATCAGCAGCAATTTTAGTCTGGAGTCTCTAATGAGCACTTTTCTTCAACCGCCTACTGAAGAAACCACCCACCAGCGGCAAGACATGGAGCAGAACCTGAACCAACAGGTGGTGGCATACTTGGACTGCACCCTGCCACCCCACATCCAAGATCCCCTGGACTACTGGGCAGCCAAACTTGATTTGTGGCCGCAACTGGAAGAATTTGCCCTGGACAAGCTTTCCTGTCCGGCTAGTAGTATGGCATCAGAGCGAGTGTTTAGTGCGGCTGGGGGCATAGTTACCCCAAGGAGAACTTGCCTTTTTACCCATTATGTGGAGAGACTGATCTTTGTGAAGATATATCAGGCGTGGATTAGCCTGGATTTCCACACGCCAGTGCCTGAGGCATTAGACTAGATCATTTTGGGTGCCACACCCAAACTTTGTGGGAAAGAAACTCGTTTCTTCTGGGCACCTGCTTCACTATTCTGATGCTGCCATCTGCCTGAAGCCACACAGCTACTGCCTCTGCTGCCATATTCTCCTACTACCACTCACCATCTTGTGCAGTTACTGCCACTGTTGTTCCCCCCAACCCTGTGACTGGGCCACTATGTTGACTCCTCATTCATTTGCCACCCTCACCACTCTGTGACTCACAAATATGTTGACTCCTCATGTGTTTAACACCCTCACCACTGTGTGACTGACCACTATGTTGACTCCTCATGCGGTTGCCACCTCACCACTCTGTGACTGACCACTATGCTGACTCTTTATGTGGTTGCCACCATCCCCATAATGTAACTGGGCCACTGCCACTGTGTTAACTCCTCATGCATTTGCCACCCTCACCACCCTGTGACTACCACTATGTTGACTCCTCATGCGGTTGCCACCCTCACCACTCTGTGACTAACCACTATTTTGACCCCTCATGTGGTTTCCACCCTCCCCATAATGTAACTGGGCCCCTGTATTGACTCTTCATGCATTTGCCACCCTCTTCCCTCTGTGACTGACCACTATGTTGACTCCTCATGCGGTTGCCACCTCACCACTGTGTGACTGACCACTATGTTGGCTCCTCATGCATTTGCCACCCTCACCACTCTGTGACTGACCACTATGTTGACTCCTCATGCAGTTGCCACCCTCCCCATAATGTAACTGGGCCACTGTGTTAACCCTTCAAGCGGTTGCCACCTCACCACTCTGTGACTGGGCCATTGTGGTGACTCCTCATGTGGTTGCCACCTCACCACTCTGTGATTGGGCCATTTTGTTGACTCCTCGTGTGGTTGCCACCATCCCCATAATGTAAGTGGGCCACTGTGTTTACTCCTCATGTGGTTTCCACCCTCCCCATAATGTAACTGGGTTCTGTGTTGACTCCTCATGTGGTTTCCATCCTCCCCACTCTAGGACGGGGCCACTAGTGTCCCTGTTTGGCCTTGTTGACATCACTATTTATTTTGCCCTCTCTCTCATCTGTCCGAAGGACGGAAAAATTATAAACACAATGGATCCTGTCTTTGGAGCAGCCGTAATGCCTGTATCACACGGTCCCTATTTTGCATCAGGATATGCTCATGATTTGGAAGCCAAAAGTAGGAGTGGGTACAAAACACAGAAGTCATGCATACTTTCCAATCACGTGTCATCTCTGTTTTGGATCCACTACTTTTTTTTGGCTTAGCAATACTAATGGATTGCTGACCAAATTGCTCATCTCTACCCCTCTTATTACACTTGAACCATGGACGCACCCCAAGCTGGGAAAGGTGCCTCGATTGGGGGTGCAATGAACACTTTGTTTTAATTCCTTTTTAGTACCACCTACAGTATATCCCCTCTCACTATGTTATTCTCAGATCTTTTATAGCAGATCATATGTGGGGCGGAGGGTTAAATTCTTCCACCTGTGGATAAGATTTGGATATCACATTCCAATGTTTGCTTATCACTGTTCTTATGATCCATGGGTGCTTTTTAACCACCCAGAGCAGGTGGATGGTTGTATAGAAATAAACTATTGTGATCTGTGCATTTCACATATCCATCAGTATGTATCAGTATGTATATTATCCCCATCCTCCTTTATTACCCGGGTCCAAGAAATGAATCTTGTTGTTATCATAATATAGAGTAAACTGAAGTTGTTGCCGAATAAAGTTGAGGAAATTAGATAAATCTAGAACTTTTCAAATGTCGCGCTGTCATATGCAAAATATATTGTCGATTAAACGATGCCAAAAAATGCAATGTTCACTGTGTAAAGCATTGGAATAAACAAATTCTTTCTTAAACAATGCCATGTAGCAATCTGCGTATAGGAGTGTGACATTTGAACCCACTGCGGTCCCGCACTGCTGTTGGTAAAATATGTCCTGGAATGAAATGTTATTTTACACAAGAACTATGGACAAGAGGAATAGGAAAAAATGTTTTTCATGTTTACTGCAGGTACTATGACATAACATGCATTGTACTGCCCTGATCCCTTTCTTATGTTCTATTGATGTATATACAGTTGCAGCTGAGCTAAACTTGACGGTTACCATGTTAAGTAAAGAATGGCAAGAAAAAGATAGCAAACTTTTCAATGGATTTCAATGGCTTTTGTCACAAGATAACCAAGATAAGACTGGGCCATGTGTTATCAGAGTCAAGTTTAGCTCTGCTGCTTAACTACATACTATGCATCAAAAGTAACTAGTATGCAGTTTTTGTCTACGTTGATATATTTAATCTCATGAATAAAATGTCTCGTTGACGCCACAATTGGGCGGCCTGGAGGGTTTGTGGTAGATTTAGGCACTTTAGGTAAAGTGTAGAATACTGGAGTTACTGGATGCTAATAGATCAAAAAGTCGCCCAATTTGGCATCAATTGGTCCATTCTATTTTTTTCCACCACTGTCTTAAACATCTTTTGATCTGCCATACCAAATCTGTCTGTAGTACCTTGCACGTAGTGGTATCTGCTAACTGTGTCTGCTAACTTCCCCCCTTGTCGACTGGTTTAAAAATAAGTGTATTGTCTTGTACGAGGTGATCAAGAGCCAGATTTTATTCAGATTTTGATGTATATGGAATTTACCCCATTCAAATTGCCTTAATATTGTAGTAACAAATTAAATAATGTGACTACTGGGTGATGAGTTCTCGGAGGTACAAAAGTACTTTTGGTTTTTAAACCAATTTGTTTCAATGTTAATTTATCTGATACAGATTCAACACCATGGAGAAGTATCTGATTAACAGAAGAAAAAGGAGCTTTAAAACGTACATTACAGAAAGATCTTTGTAAATCCATATCCAAATCAAATGTATCCAAGCCCCTAGAAGGGCTAAAAGACAGAGCTTTTTGTAAGATGCAGTTGTACAGCACTAAGATTTTAAGAAAAAAGATTAAAAACTAATGTCTCTGCTGTACCTGTGTGTTATCCTTGGATCATTTATTTCCCCTATAATAGCACCCTGATCTCCTGGTCAGGGGCATAGCTATAGGGGAAACAGGAGAAGCAGTTGCTTTGGGGCCCAAAATCAGAAAGGGCCCACCTAGGAGAAGGACCAAAAGACCTTTTTTGTTGCGGTTCCGCTTTCCTAAAAAAGAAACTCACTGGCCAGATGTACTCTTGCTGCCAGAGCTTAGAGATACAGAACCTGTCTGTTGGCCTCTGGGCCTGGATTGAGGGATGGCAGTGCCTGAGATATCCTTCCATCTGTATATACGGCGTGTCAGGTAATCCTCTGAGTCCCTGATGTACTTTGCGCGCTTTGTGCTTTCAATGTTACTCCTCAGATCTGTGCAGATCTTATCGATCTTGTTTTTCAAAACTGTTAAATCCTTCGCTTTAAGGGGGTCACATAGTTGACTTTCAATAGTAGTGGTTTTTCCTTTATAATCCTCAGTATCGATTGATAAATGTTTAATAGTTAGGACTATGAAATCTAAGTAGAATGGAACAATTGATGCCAAATTGGGCAACTTTTTGATCAAGCAGTGCATAAATCTACCAGAAACCCTCCAGGACACCCAATTGTGGTGTTAATTGATTCCTTCCTCTCCCCTCCAGCACTTCTATTGGAAAAAGTGCTGACTCCATTAACTAAACAAGCACCATCATATCTACTAGACACGAGACATTTTCTTCATGAGATAAAATATATCAACATAGATGAAAACTACATACAAGTTACTTTTGACGTATCTAGTTTATATACATCAGTAGTACTTGAGAAAGAGATCAGTTCAGTATAATACCTGTTATGTCAAAGTACCTACAACGAACATAAAAACATTTTTTCCTATACATCTTGTTCATAGTTATAGAACAAAATGACTTTTTATTTTAGGACATGTTTTACCAACAGCATTGCGCAACTGGGATGGGTTTGAATGTCGCACCACCATACGTAAATTGCTACTTGGCATTGTTTGAGAAGGAATTTGTTTACTCCAATGCCTTATACACTGAACATTACATTTTGTGACAATATATTTCGCACATGGCGGGGCGACATTCAACCTCTTCTCTAATTAGCCAGAACTTCACTTTACTCTACGTTATGATAACAAGATTCATTTCTTGGACACATGGGTAATAAAGGAGGATGGGTGAAAGATACGTACTGATCATAGATACTGAAAAGTTTATTGCTATACACTAGCAACCATCCACCTGCTGTGAAAAAGTCCATCCATTATTCCCAATATCAGAGAATAAAACACATGGTCACCAAACCAGAGTAGTGTAAGGTCAGACTAAATAAAATGACAGCTAAATTTAGAGAAAGGGGATATCCAGATAAATTATTAGTGCAACGAAGAGCACAATTGGATACATGACAGCAGAATAACATTACAAAGAAATCCTGCTTACTGATTGTTGTTAAATAGCACCCATAGATTAACAAAATAAGAACAGTGATAGGCAAACATTGGAATGTGATATCCAAATCTTATAAACAGGCGGAAGATGTGGTCTGCTATAAAAGATGTGAGAATATCAGAGATAACATAGTGAGAGGGGACATAGGTGGTACTAAAAAGGAATTAAAACAAAGTGTCTTTTCCACCTCCAAACAAGGATTGGAAAGAGGGGCATACTTCTCCCACCCACATACAGGGGAAATATTTCCAGTACAGGGTTCTTTTTAATCTGAAAATGTCTCTATGGTCTATGATATGTGGGAGAAACCTCCACACGTATGAAAGACAGATTCTCTAAACACAAATCCACTATTAGACAGGGCAATTTGCTTCTCCCGATTCCCCATCATTTTCACCAGTACAAACATACCATTGTATAACTGTGTTTTCAGATAATTGAGCATGTTGCTCAACCACGCAGAGGAGAAGACAAACTGTTAATGAAGCAAGAGGCCTTCTGGTCTTCAGACACTGGAGTCAATGGGCCTGAATCTCGAATATGAACTTAATAGTTTCTTGTAATCATGTGTTTCTTTTTTGTTATGTATCTAACAATGTAAATTTCTCCTCAAAAATCATCAAATAGAAGAGACTGTTAGTATCAAGACTGCTAATATGGACATTGGGCAATTATATCTGGACTCTACCATGACAAATGCGATGTCATTTACTGGCGCTGGGTGGTCGTTTAAATGAATTGTTTGCACTGTGGGATTTACACCTGTTTGAGGAAGGCTCATGTTTGAGCCGAATCGTGTCACATGAATACTACAATGTGGCAAAAAAATCTGCATATACTGAAAATCTACCAGGAAATGACGGTCTTTACTTCATCTACAGTTATGGAGTCAGCAGAGCGTTGGTGACTTTTTTGCACTATGTACCTCAGCACTTGGTGACCCCACACTGTAACTTTACAGAGTCTGCACTTTGCGGCTGAGTTACCGTGTTCCCTAAACGCTTCCACTTTGCAATAATACCACTCACAGTTGATCGTGGAATATCTAGCAGGAAGAGATTTTACAAAATGACTTGTTGCACTCTGATATCATTACAGTCCCGTGTTGGAATTCACTGAATTATTTAGAACAGGCCATTCTTTTCCAAATGTTTGTAAAGGCAGACTTCATGGTGAGGGGCTGGATTTTATACACCTGTGGTAATGGGACTGAATGAAACATCTGAGTACAATAATTAAGATGTGTGTCCCTATACTTTTGTTCAGATAGTGTATTTGGGAATGTAATGTGAAAACTAGATGGCAGTATCAGGTGGGCTCTTTAAAAATGGGTACTCAGCAGCTTCACTCCAGCGCTACCTCTTCAGTCCTCATGATTTGTTTTCATGGCTACAGTGGTGATGTGCCCATATACTGCAGATTACCACTACAGCCAATCAGTGGTCTTAATGGTCTTGTGGCATAAACTGCTGAGACTAGTGATTGGCTGCAGTGGTCACTTGCTGTATACAGCTACATCATGCAGCAGCCTGGAAAATTGGAACGGCACTGCTGGAGCAGAAAGGCTTTGAGTCGATAAGTGTGCATTTCTTTCCTTATTTTAACACTTTCCCTGCTCTTAACTTTTTAAAAACCTGCTTTAGGGGACATTATTGAGATATTACATATTATTTGAGTACTGTATGGAGGTATTATCTGGGTGGTATTACCTTGGCACTATATTGTGGTATGACACTATTAAGTGGGCTGAATTTGAAACATCTAAAAGTGGCAATTAAAGAGGCTACACGTTCTTTTAATTTGGACCTAGTTTAGAAAATATATTTTTCATTTCTCTACTTTTGTGGAAAATTGTAGGACAATTATCCCAACTGACATTTCAACATTTCAACTATTTCAAAATAAAACATTCTTACAAATATTTTTAACAGCATGTTTTATTTGTATCCTGTAATGCACTGCAATATATACTGATTAAACATTACAGTAAACCAATTTCTATACATATTTAAGCCGCTTCTAGGACTATAACAGTCTTGTCTAGTCATTTCTTGGTATAAAGCAGTTTAGATTCCAGAAGGTGGATTACTTAACGCCATGTGGAAAAGTATCCTAGAAGAGACAAGTAAAGAAAAGTTTTAACAGCATAGATAGGAGAGACATATTTAGTCTAAAGGTTATGGGAGGAATATTTACACACAATTTTGCAGCCTCAACGCTATATTGTTGGTGTCCCACCCATATTGCAAAACTGAAGTGAATGGTGTAAAACCGGCAAAAAGTTGCGAACTTTTTGTGCAAGTGAGTGCAAAAAGTTGTAAAAGCCCCATTTAATGAATTTTTTAAGCCAGAATTCTGGAGTGGACGCATGGTAAATCAGGGCCTAAGATTTTTTATGGACAATGCCACAATTTTTCCTGGCTTTTAGGTATGTAAAGTATGAAATCGGAGATACAGTAGGCTTTTATAGCTCAGCACAATTGGAAGTTTGTAAGGAGTTGAAGTAACACCATTGCATGAAGCTTAATATCTATTTGTAGACATCAGGAAATCTGGAAACATAGTAAACATATCCATTATTTTGAAGTTCTACCTCCCTGGGGATAATTTACAACATTGAGTGCTTCATTGAGTTAATTAAACCATATTATAAATAATGTTATTCACTTATTCATATCCAAGACTAGGAATATTTGTCTTGGTATCACCTAGATCGGTGGTGGTGAACCTATGGCATGGGTGCCAGAGGCTGCACTCAAAGACCTCTCTGTTCTTCCCCCTCACCCTGGAAAAAGTCCATGATGTACCAATATGCCTTAGACTTTTCCTGCCATTCAACAGCACAGTCGAACAAGATGTCCCAGCAAATGTGTAATTCCAGACTTTACTTCTTTATTTTTATATATCAAGATTACAATCCAGTGTCTCCCAGATGCGTTTCGGCAATTAAGCCTTCATCAACAGGTGAAGGACCTGTTGATGAAGGCTTAATTGCCAAAACGCGTCTGGGAGACACTGGATTGTATTCTTGATATATGAAAATAAAGAAGTAAAGTCTGGAATTACACGTTTGCTGGGACATCTTGTTCGATTGTTTGTTGGGGATTGCTCCTTCCCGCGCAACGTGGATTAAGGTGGAGTGTCGACTGTTTCCCCTTTCATTCATCAGCGCAGGGCACACTATGAACAGCACAGGCAGCACATTTAATGTAGGCAGGCTATTATAGCTAAATGATAAAGTACATGGAAGATATACCATATTGGTATTCAGGTTAAATTACTGTGTTGGCACTTTGCGATAAATAAGTGGGTTTTGGTTTGAAGTTTGGGCACTCGGTCTCTAAAAGGTTCACTGTCCCCTACCTAGATACATCTTTATCCTGATTGCTCATCCAACTTCTTTGGATGAGCAGTCAGAATAACCTTCCAATTTTTGATGGCAATGATGGTATGGACAGGGTGCTATGTTGAAATGACAGAAAATAATTGTATTACACTTGATTTGTAGATCACAGAGAGAGCTGCTTCAGAGAAGCCTCTGCTTTGCTTGCACCCTGCCAGGAGCATTGCATCAGTTTGCTGATAAAATGACTTAGGCACAGATAATACTGCCTCCCTGTTTTCCGCTGTACTTGATGTAGGCATAATTAGAGCTGAAAGTTGGATTTTTTTAGAATCAGAGAAGACAAAAATAACATGCCGGGTTCAGATGTTAAATTGGTGGTCTGAGCTACAGATCTTGATGAACCATGAATATCAACTCAACGGTGTTCAGACCCCCGCACACCTGCCGATTAACTGTTTGAAGGGATCATGGAGCTCAGGAGAGCGCCGGATCCTCTTCAATATTTACTTGCACGCTATCTCCTTTATGGCGGCGGTTCAGTGTAATTACAACTGCTTGTTCAGTACAAGCGAATAGTAGAGGAAGCTGATAATATCTTGCACCACCACAACAATGTAGACGGCATAAGTTGAGCTTTGAAGAGGACGCATTGCTCTGCACAAACGCCTCAACTAATTCAAACAGCTGATAGGGGGGTGGAGAGAATTGGACCCCCGCTGCATTATACCACTTTGCAATCCCATTAAACTTCTTAAAGCTAACCCACCGTCAGCACTGTCTGCTGCTCTAACTTCTCAGGTGGACTATTTTGATTTAGATTTTTTTTTGTTTTGTTTTCTTCAGTTTTAAGTTCTGATCGCAAATTTTATGTTTTATGAATTTTTTTGAAATAAAGATTAATACAGTATCTGAAAAAAACTGAGTATAATTTACTGTTGTTGCAAATCACCATGTAATTGGCAAAATATTGGCAAAATAAAGTAGAGATTTTCTTTAGTAGAAGAATCCGTAAATCAGATTGCAGAAAAATTCTGCTAGCTACAAGTATTAAAGGGGTTGTGAAACCTGTTTGTATTGATCGGCAGCCCCACAGTGTAAGCGGTAATTCCTCTTCATTACAAGGCCTGTTGTCTCAGAATTTACTTGAATGGAGCGGGTACTTGTAATTACACTACTCCAACGCTACAGAGGAGACGACGCGTAGTGTAATGAAGAGAAAGCAGCACTTGCATAAAGTGCTGCCTCCTCTTCAAACAGCTGATCGGCGGGGTGCCTGGTGTCTGATCCCCGCTGATCAGATTTTGATGACCATCATCAATCAACAGGCTGCACAACCCGTTCAATAGGCCTATTATTTTTTCCTTTGATGTCTCCATAATGAATGTGATTTAAAGCCTGCAAGGTCACTGATAGTTTTTTTTTTTTATCTTTGTTTTACAATTATTTTATAGAGGTTTTCACAAAGAGAATTTTGATTACATTTAATCCAAAAGAACAAAATGCATATATACTGTACACCATCTCAAAAACATTTTATAATGAACTTCAACCAAAGTATTATTGATTTAGATCATAGCCACTCTAGTAGCCATATCTTCCTATTCATGGATTAAAATAATTCACAGCATTATCATGTATGATAACTTATTTGTAGGAGATACTAATAAAGAATATATGTTAGGGCCCATGCACACGACAGTTGATCGGCTGTTCAGTGCATTGGGGACCGCGATTTGCAGTCCCCAATGCATAGACAACATCCGCAGACGGATCCAGACCCATTAAACTTAAATGGGTCCGTGGTCCGTCTGCGGAGGCACGGAGAGAAACCCCACAGAAGTACTCTGTAGTCAATCTGTGGGGTTCCGTGCCTCTGTTCTGCACTGACCTTCCAGATTGCAGACCCATTCAACTGGCCGGGCAACGGCCGTGTGCATGAGCGCTTACTAAGGTATGATGACCCCCATGGTTATGTTAACAAAGACTGTCAAAGGGGTTCAGGATGGTAATATCTAAAGACAATGAGGTAAAAAAAGTAAAGGAAATCATAAATCTGGTTGTATCAAAAGGACATTTTACCTTTTTCCTGAGCATATTGTGTAGGCCAAAAGTCAAATATATAAATAAAGTTTTTTGTGTGATGCAAAAGGTGATCTAAAGGTCTATGGACGCAAGCCAGGATCAAAATTAGTGTTCTAAAATATTCAAGCAGCAGTTGAAAGATGCGGACAAACCTATTATCCAAAAGGCTCCTTACACAAGGTGATTTTTGGGCCAATTGTAGGGAACTAATGTTTGCAAATGCTAGTACCTGATAATTGCCCTGTGTAAAGGTGCCACAGATCACCCAATATTTGTTCATTGGGTCAAAGCATCCTTGATGTGACACCCAAAATCATTGTTTCTAAACAGAGATCTGCTGCCCAGAAAAACTGAATCTGAATGGGCATGAGTGATCACAGTAGTGATTGCCCTTCCTTATACAGAGGAGATGTATGCTGCATGTAAATGCAGCTCTCATCTCTGCTGATCAGGCAACTAATAGGAACATTCAGTTAGTTCCTGATAATTGTGTGTACCAAAAAGACAAGCGGGGAAGACAGGTGTTAAAGGTCTATTGTATAGATGAGAGAATTGATTCTTCTCATCAGTAGGACTTCTTCATCTGTGAAGGGCTGTCCTCGCTGCTGCTCCAATTAGCAGAGCAATGGCCTCAGAGCACTGACTGTGCAGGCGCCACTACCCAGTAGTGTAGGAGTAGCAGCTTGGTCTATAGTTATCCATTTGGTTTGGGTAACTACGTATGTTCAGGGGCAATGGCGTAACTAGAAATGACTGGGCCCCACATCAAATTTTTGAATAGGCCCCCACCCCCAGCAACTTCTTCACAACCACTGACTCCCGTGCAACCCCTACTTCTGTGACTAGTCAAGATCAAGCTCACAGTGAGGCCCCACTGTGCAAATCAAGTAAATGGTTGGCTGAAAAACTAAAAAAACAAACAAAAAAAAACTAAACTAGCGGCTGACATACTACTACTTGTTCATCTGGTTCAGCTGCACAGGGGCCTAGGGGCCCTTTCTGGCTGTAGAGCAGTAACAGAAGTGCCCAGGCTGCTCTGCTAAGCTGAGAGTGGGACTTGAGGGCCAACAGGGTGTAGCTTAGCGATGCAACAGGGTGGAGTTGAGCTGTAAGAAGGGGGTAGATCCTTCCAATGCGACAGGGGCCCCCAAACATAACTTGGCTTGGGGCCCCTAGAAATAGCAAATATGCCCCTGACTATGATGTTTTTATTTATTTATTTTGTGGGTATTATTTATAAAATAATAAATATAAGTAAACAAAACAAAAGCTATGAGAGACTAAAGGATCTAAAGGTAATCATACAGAAGAGTAATATGTGGACACATTTTAGAGACCTAGAACTCCTGAAATCTTAGTTGCACAAACATTTTTATGATTAAAAAGAAATCTACTATTTAATACAAAGACAAAAATATATCCTCCTTACCACGATCTAGTTTAGGTGTCTGTGTTTTGTCTGTAATGTGTAATAAGAAAGTGGTTAGACATACCATTCAAAAGTGAAGACGTTTGTTTCATTGACGATATTCATACTGTATGTACGCACCAAAGATTAACCACAACACCTACCTGATTTTTGAAAGCTATGCTCAGAATTGCCAACGTTTAAAGCAGAGAACTGGAAATCAGACATAGAACCAAACACAAAAGACCCGGTTGATGGACCCCTGCTTTTCGTTTTTACTCCATTTCTTGAGGATTCTCTGTAAAGTGCCTCTCCCGATTTCTGAACCACAACCACAGATCCGCCATCCTTTGGTATCTTTCCTGCATGAATTGCAGCTCGACAAACAGAAGATTCCTAAATATGGTAAATGCATCAAGTTAGAATCAGTTTGTTCTTGATTATGTAGAACTATATAGTGTTCCATAAAAAAATATGGTGCCAAGAAGTTTACTAAAATCCAACCAAGATGTTAAAGGGGACCTAAACCTTTGCTGAAAGCATAGAAGGTATGCTTAGCGCCTTTGGCTTGCATTTGCTCTGCTTTTCCAGCATATGAATCCTATGTGATTTCTATAGATCCATACTCCACATGCTGGAAAAGCAGAGTAGATGAAAGTTGCTGAAAGCACAGAAGGTGTAGAGTGTTCTAATAAGCTTTCAGCAAAGGTTTAGGTCCCCGTTAACCAAATAGAATAATTGTGATATTTTTTGATGCATCTGGTTCACAGCACTTCTCATTTTGATGTGGTGGATATCACCAGGCAGTAATATAAAAAGTGTTTGTCCCATATCATGGATGTCTCCTATTTTGCCTGAATGCACATTAATGTAGAAGAGAAGGGGAAAGACTAGAAGTAGAAAAAGAGTTGAAAATATGCAGCACAATCTACAGTATGCCGCCACATGAGGTTATTACTGATATACATTATTATGTGAGCTGTGTTGTAAATGTGAGTTGGAGCCCCTGTAGTTGAAACAGAGCAAAATATCTTACATCTGCATAAGCATCATGTCCCCAAACAGGAGCATTCTGTGTCAGGCATCTATCAGGACAATTCACCCTGAAATGAAAAAGATGCAGTTACTGAAATACAGTTATCCCTCAAGATACAATGGTCTCAGGATGCAATATTTTCAACACACAATGGTCTTTTCTGACCCATCGTAAGTTAAAACTAGATTTAACACATAATGCCTCAGAGTTATATCCAACCAATCGAGGTCACTTCTCTGGTAAAATAGTTGTATTAGTTGCTAGTTAGCAGCTATTCCTGACTGTTATATGTAAGGACTTGTTTTATCTGTCTTAGTTATCTGCTTTTTTTTCTTAAATCTTCATTTTCTCTTGGATCTTGGATGACATTTTGGGGCTTTGGAACCGATTACTCAACTTACAATAGTTTCAACATACAATGGTCGTCCTGGAACTAATTAATATTGTATCTTGAGGGACCACTGTACAATAGTACGAAGAGCCAGGGTGGGGAGCGGGTAAGTATGAATCCTTTAATAGGTTAAACACACTACAGGGGATAACAGAAAACGTAAGCAATCACAGAAAACCAACAGAGAGCATGCAGTGGGCAAAATTTTCCTCCTCATAGGGCTGGATACAGAAACTACACAGGCTGTTACTGAAGATTTTTTATACTACAGTTTGCCTCTTCTAATGGGAACAACAGAGAGAAAATCAGTGCATTGCAGGTAATGAAAGTATTGGGGACAGTTGGTAAGGGGCAGATGATTGATAAGAAGAAGATTATGATTAGAGGTACACTTTCATGTTATTCTGGTCTACGAAATGATAGAAACCTTTATTAAGCCATCAACTCGTCTGCAGTGTCGAGCTGACAGTGACTTATTCTACAGATTCACAGATCTAAGAGAAGTCGGGTTGCCTTTAGCAATCAAACCTTTGTTTCTCTGGATGGACAGAATGCCCCCTTGCTCTTGAAGGGTTGTTACATGGAACACCTTATCGTATTTTTTGCACTTAATAATTCTACTGTGAGTGATCCTGGATAGGTTTATAGATCCCCCCTCTGACCACCTAGTGATGAATCCGTAGTGATATGTTTATTGGGGTACAGGGTGCAATGGTTTCCCCATCAGCCCTACTAATTAATATTATATGACATGTTAGAAAATGCACGTACTTGTTGTTTTCACTTGCCTACATCCATTTGGTTGTTTAACAGGCAAAAAAAACAATCATTTAGAGTTTGATAGTGTCAGACCAAGTATGGCAATACTCACAATGTGGTTTGTGCAGGCAGCTCCTTGGCTTTTGTTGAGCAACTGACAGACACTAAAAGAAATGTAATATGAAGTAACAACAATAATTAGCCAAATACATAGTAGCATGCAATCACTTGAATGTCTTGCAGTCTCCTGTAGAGCAGCTGGACTATAAAACCCCTGTCCAGGGAATAAACTAAATGAATACTTCATTTTCATAATTAGTGTGGGATTCTAGAGGTCAGACCCCCATCAGTCATAACGATGAGGGATATCATAGTGATATGCAATAACATTATAAAGTTGGAATACAACAGAATATTATAAATCTCAAAGATAAGGTATGTGGATAGGGGAAAAATTAGACCAGATTACGCCTTTAAAAGGCACTGATAAACTTGACTGTTGAATGTAGTACCTGATTTTGTATCCCACTTCATTCCTGTCAACGTATGAAAAATAACAAGGTGTTACATTCTATTGTATTCTCTTTTATTATAGCATTTATATATATATATATATATATATATATATATATGTAATATTTTTTTCAGCAGTTATTTTAGCTTTTTATGACACTCTTTTAACACTACTATTGCAATAATAATAACTATGAAAGGCCTACCATTTAAAGAAAATTCTAACTTGAAGGGGACCTATCATGTGCTTCATTCTGCCTGACCCACAAGCAGCATGAAATCTCAACAGACTCCCCAGTTACAAGCAACCATGTTTGGCTCTAAAATGCTGTGGGGAGAAGAGTCATGGGGGTGAGGCAGGCTCCTACTGCTATTTTTGCATAGGGAGAGACCTGTCATGGTTCGGGCAGCATTAAGCCCCTGATAGGGCCTTTAAAATGAAAACTCAACTTTTAATTTTAATGGTGGGTTAGACATTTTCGGGGTGAATGCTCTACCTAGTATGCAAGAGTAAAAGGGCCTTATGTAGGGAGATAGAACTCACTAGTACTTTTCCACTCTATATTTTCCTCACAGTAGTAATTTGTAATGGCGAGGGGACCTGAAGCTTGATTGCCTGAGGAGGATTATGAAGGTCTGGGCAGTGATACGGAACCCACTACAACAAGAACACAGGATATACATAATATACATGATGCCCCTTACTCTGCATGTATCATAATATTTGGCCTAGTTGGTGCCTGTGACAAATTATGGTGCCCTAGTTATTGTTTTTTGGTTAATATATGTAAATTGCCTTTGTGGAGCATACTTATACTGAGATTTTAAGACAACCCCTTTAACGTGTAATAATATGCATATAGCGGGTCATTTATTAACCTGAAATATGCCTATATTAGGTGTATTTCAGGCGCAGATTGCGACGCAGCAGTTAGTTGTGCTGCAATCTGCCACTTTTCCCTGCTCATTTCAGGTCTAAATTAAACTGCGGGCGGGGAGGGCGGGAAAGGGGAAGGGCCGGCAGGCCCGTCTCATTCACCATTTTCTATGACTGTTTTAGGTGTAGAAAATGGTCTAAATATAAGACAGCAAGGAAGCTCTCTTACATTTAGAAGCGGCAGTGGATGCGCAAAAGTTATGTAGAGGCCAGCGCGTCTTCATAACTTCGGCGATCCACCACCTTCGCAGGGGTTTCATTAAATAAACTAGTCTATAGAATATTATACTTTACCTTTAGTTCCTTCATGTATTTAAATATTGACAAGTTGAAGTGTTAAAATAATAATACTAGTATGTCACTGCTCAAGACTACATGTTGCTATAACTGTATAAAAGAACTCATACAATCAAATTCGTTAATGATGGTCTCAGCTAGCTAATTGGTTAGGATTGTAACGATAAGTATATAATCCTTATACTTAGTGAATATATGGATGGAAACCACTGTCTTTGTGCTACGGGTATTATTCATTTTAAATTTTACTGGTTTTGGGGTTGTGGAACTTTTTTGTGCACTCGGTCTGATGTTCGCCCATTATCGTGGGGAGCACACCTATAATACGTATTAATATAATGAGATTGTTTCAATTGTTTTAAAATGTGTAACAAATCAGTAAATGATTACCTGTTTCTGCATTCAGATCCCATTTCACATCTACTAAGATACAAAATAAACATATTTAGAAGGTTATGTTTTGCACCCCTCCTCTTCAGTTCACTGATATAAGACGAACAGCTGTAATTGCACTGTACCGCTACTATAGGTTAGACAGGGTGCAGGTAAAAATTGAAAGAGGACACAGCTCTCTAACTTGCGCCGCAGCCCCTTCAACCAGCTGATCTGGAGGGGGAGTCGGACCTCCAACAATCTGAAACTGATTACCTATTCTGACAATAGGTCATTAATTTCAAGAAACTGGAATAACCCTTTAATATTGATGCTGCTTATCTGTGTGCTGACTGCAGGTTACCTGTCTGTGGTAGCTGGTCAGAAGTTAGGGTGTAAAGAGTGCTCTCAAATTCGGATAAGGAGATGAACACAAATGATCCAGATGATGGACCAGAACGTTTTGCTTTTATTCCATTTCTTGTAGAAGAAGCATAATTGTCCTGTCCTGGCTTCTTCAGGGTTATCAGTTTGCCCCCTTTGTTGGTAATTTGCCCATGGTGGATGCCAGCTGCACATACTGAAGACTCCTATACATTGAAAATATTGCAGATATTATAGGATCTTTGGACCAACTCAGAAATGTCTTAAATACATAATTTTATTGTATCTCACCTCTGCATAAGTGTCAGATCCCCAAACATTATCCTTCTGTTTAAAGCAGCCCGGAGGACAAATAACACTGGAATCAAGTTATAAGAATATGATTTGTATTGCATCAAGTAGCAGATGTTACGTATACAATTTTACACCTATAGTGCTAAACTATAACTTACACATTGATTTCGGCAGGTAGTTCCTTGGCTGTGTAAGAACATTGTCCTTCAACTAAAAAAAAAGTTAGAAATAAAATTAATGAAAATCTAAGTGAAAAGAGAACAATTTAAAAATATATGGATGGCTTGATATATATGAAGCCAGCGTTACCTGTTCAATAATGTATTGTGTAACATTATAAAACCATGTCTGAACTGTTTCTACATATGTTAATATCACTTTACAGTAAAAAAGAGTAAATAAGCAATGAACGACTACTTGCTCCTCCATTGAAATCCCAATTCATGTCTGTTTAGATATGGAATAAACATATTTGTAATGTTAAAAAAGATTCCCTTTAACTCCTTAACTCCTATAACTCCTATAACAGCACATTTCGGGAACTATATAGTATTCCCAAAGAAATATTATAGTGTATTGTCTAACCAATCAGGAGATTGGATGCTCCAAGTGGGGACTATGCAGAAATGTTAAAAAAAAAGTTCAAAAAAGTTTCTGAAAAAATGAAAAGAAATAAATAATAAATCATCTTTTATCCTTATAAAATCTTTTATGAGCGTATAACGAAACTAAAAAAAGCCTTTACTTGGCATTTCTGTATCCATAACAGACATGTACAAAAAAATAAGATCACTTTTTATTTTCTATAATAAACACCTTTAAAAAATAAAAACATTGCCAAAATTGTTTTTTCACCCTGTTGCCCCAAAAAATGTTATAAAAATAGTTGTATGTATCAAAAAATGTTAGTAATGAAAACTGCAAATTGTCTCACAAAAAGAAAATTAATTTAAAAAAACAAAAAAAACCAAGCCTTATTTGGAAGGCGGGGTAGAAAAATCAAAAAAAATATAAGACATCTTGGGGGCAAATATCTGCTACATTTAGAGGCAACATTTTAACCTTACCTGTTGATGCATCCGATGTAATTCCTGTCAGGATGTATAAAACATAAATGATTTGTTTCTAAGTATGTTACAAAGTCTTATCAGTTTGAGTAGGGAAACGGTTAAATCTTACCTGCTCCTCCATTCAGATCCCATGTTATGTCTGATAAGATACAGAATAAATATTTTTAGGTTTATAAGGATCAATTTAAAGGACCAAATGTGTTATAATTAGATAATTATTTGTAAGTGGTTTACTAGCAGTCAGTGAACTGGACTTCTAGGTGTGAAAGATGACAGCACATGTTTAAAGGAGTATTCTAAGAAAATTACAAAAACTGTGTAACCATCACAAAGGTTATGCAGTTTTATAAGGGCGGGTTTGCTCTGGCATTATTGAATTCCGTTATCGACAGGACTAATTTTTTCCGTCATGTATAACGGAACCCTTATTTGTCCCCATAGACATGTATTAGGACAGAGCAAAACGGAATGCCTCTTAAAGTCTTCCCTTTTGCATTCCGTACTAAAATTCAGTTATATTCCATTATAACTCTGTTATAATGGAACCCATAATTCAATAATGCCAATGCTATCCTGCCCTAACATGTTTTTAACACATTGTACATGGAAAATATATTTTTTCTAATAGCAATGAAATGTTTTTCTTTTAAATTGTGTCTCTCCATTATGGTCATATCTATATAGGTGAAAATATAGTTTATGATTACTGGGGTGGGATTAGAATCTGAGGTGTGGGCTAATAGCAGTGTTCTTTTTATGTAAAATTTTTAAATGTTTTCGTATTGATTTTAATTTTATATCTTGTTCCCCTGATAAGGTCATAGAAGACGTTTGAGTCAAATTATAACACTTTTATGATTATTATTATTATTATTATTTATTTAAAAAAAATTCTATTGCTGATTTTTCCTGAAACTTGCTTGACATATTAGCCCCAGTTGCAGGGGGAATACAGCCCCTCAATGTCCACTGCAGAACTGATCTTGGCCTATTAAAGTTGCCCAGCACCATCACATGATCACTGGAATGGGATCAGGAAGTGTCAAGGCTGCTTCCTGAACTATATACACAGTTCTTATTGAGTCCTTTGTAGACAGTGATTGAGAAGGCAGAGATTATAATAAACCATCTCAGCCTTCTCTATGGTGAATCTGGCTGTTATTGACGCCCGACCTCCCACTTCTTCTATAAGTAGTAAATGTAAAAGTTGTCGGCTTCTAGTAAGAGTCAGCAGTGACTTGTATTAATGCTGCTCCTCTGTGTGTTAACTGCAGGTTACCTGTCTGTGGTAGCTGGTAAGATGTTTGTGTATAAAGAGTGCTCTGGAATTCATAGAAGGAAGAGATGAACTCAAAGGATTCAGATGATGGACCAGAACGTTTTGTTGTTATTCCATTTCTTGTAGAAGATCCATAATTGTCCTGTCTTGGCGTCTTC
Source organism: Bufotes viridis (assembly GCA_033119425.1). Taxonomy (NCBI): domain Eukaryota; kingdom Metazoa; phylum Chordata; class Amphibia; order Anura; family Bufonidae; genus Bufotes; species Bufotes viridis. The sequence continues at coordinate 127,528,405 of CM065596.1, forward strand.
CTTGCTACCAGTTCCCCTCCCTCGTTGTTAATTTGCCCAGCATGGATGCCAGCTGCACAAACTGAAGACTCCTATAGATTGAAAATATTACAAATAATATGTGATTTTAAGACCAACTCAGATAAATATTTAGGAATATTTTATTACATTGTATCTCACCTCTGCATAAGTTTCAGATCCCCAGACATTATCCTTCTGTGTAAGGCAACCCGGAGGGCAAATAACTCTAAAAGAATTATGTTTAAGTTTATAGCATGTTCTGGATCCAGTTACATATGTTTTAAAGTGATACTCTGTGCAAAAAATTAAAATTCAACCTATGAGTACAAGCAGACTGTACTGCAGGGATTGCGTGAGCATGTCCACTCAAGGTGACAGCTGGATTTTATTGCTTTTGTACAGTTTCACTTTAACATCACAAAATCTGCAAAATTCTCAGAACCACCTTTAGTATTCAACTATTACTTACAGGGTTATTTGAGCAGGTAGTTGCTTGGCTGTGTAGGCACAGTTTCCTTCAACTAAAATAAAAAGAGAAATTAAAATGTAATGGAAGTTTTATTTAAAGAAACAGTATATTATTTCATGCAAGAAGGTTGGCATTTTTATGTATCTGAACAAAATAAAGGGATTGTCTACTTTTCGGCAGTGCCTTCTCACATTTCTTATTTGAAATCAGGACTCTCCTGTTGCTCTGTTAAAGAGGCTGAGCAGCTCTCACAACTTGAGGACTTCAAGTGAAACTCCACTGTGAATGAACTTCCTTATCAGTAATCTTTCTGTATGCTTAGCACACAAATTGCATAACAGATATGTGGCTTGTCGGGTAATAGCACATCTGATTTTGTAATTCTTGCATACTTGGACCATAGACAACTCCCAGTATTCAGCAGACAGTCCCTCAATGGTAGTACAGGGGGATTTTATATTTCTACTGCTGCAATATTTTGTTTTTTACATTGCACTGACTCACAAATGCAGTTATTCCTCAAGCTACACTGTCCTCAGGATACAATATTTTCAATATACAATGGTCTTTTGTGACCCATCGTAAGTTGAAATTAGACTCAACATACAATGCCTCAGACTCAGATCCAACCAATCAAGGCCACTTCTCCGCTAAAATAGCTGTATCATTTGCTATTTAGTAGCTGTTCCTGACTCTTAAATGGACTTGATTTATCTGTCTAAGTTATCTGCTTATTTTTCTTAAATTTTTCTTTTCTCTTATCTCGGATGACATTTTGAGGCTTTGGAACCAATTACTCAACTTACAATGGTTTCAACATACAATGGTCGTCCTGGAACCAATTAATATTGTAAATTTCGGGACCACTTTGTATAATGAATTGGCTTTAAGCATGGCCTTTTAATGTTCAAGGTCTACTACTATAAATAAATGATTGGGAAATGTACATCATGGCTTTGTGCAAGGGAATAATAACTGGAACTCTGAGAAGATATTGATCCACAAATAGTTTAGGGTCTGTTAACATTTGCATTTTTTAGTAAAATGCATAAACATAGTTAAACCTCCCAAGGAATCTTATATCCAATTCTAGTTTGCTATGAATTATTCCATTGTTTTCATAAGAGAATGGAAGGGAAAATGTAGCCTTATATAGGAGTAAAACAGTCCTGAGTAAAAAAAATATAAAAAATGCTTTTCGTGAGAAGGGAGTCTCCAAACGTGGAAACATTTCTAATTTCTATTGTGTAACCTTCCAACTGCAGCTCTGCAGTAGCCAACACGTCTCTAGATGCATAAATCGGCACACATGGCAAGAAGTTTGAAACAAATGTATTTGTGTTTACAGATCTAGCAAAAATGAACTTGCCATTGACTGTTACATACCATGATGCGGCAAAGTTTAACTTGATATATTTATAAACAAAGACCCTTTTTGGCCCAGAATATATTTGAAAATATTAATAACCAATAGCCAAAGGCTATAAAGTTCAGCTTTTGGCCTATTGTTTATTCGTTAAAATATAACTTTTATTATGGTTATTTATTTAATGTATGCATAACATGGTGCCACCTTGTTTGAGATAATTAACTTATTATATTTTTTTGTTTCAATAAAAGGAGTTATTTCTTTTAGTCCAGCTCAAAGGTTACTAATTATTTATCAGATTTCAGATCTTTATAATATCATACGTTTATTTTAATGTATTAATCCTGATTTTCCCACTCTAATTTAATAATTATTATTATTTTTCATCTTTCACTATTTAGTATCACAGATATTCTCTCGACTATTTTAATCTATCAATCATGATTTACCTTTGCAATGTTTATATTTATATTTCGTTTACTCTTATTATCAATTTTTAATGCTCGTTATTAATTATTAATCATGATTGATTTTCAGTTCATCACTGATTTATATTTTATCAATAGTTTGATTTTAATCTATTGATCATGATAATTTTAATCTATAACCTATTTTTATTTTTTATTTTAATCTATTAAACATGATTATTTTAATCTATAACCTTTGATTATTCCTTATTGTTATTAGATTTTTGTACTACTTTACACTGTATTCACTCATGACTAAGTATATTTTTAATGATGTCAACTACTTTTACAGCAATTCGCTGTTTATTAGAATTTTTTTGTATTTTAGCGCTAATGTCTAAAGATGTTACATAATAGCTAAGGTAATTACTGCAGGTTATTAGTTGTCTAATTTCTTACTTTTTTCCATCACTAGGATTTAGGAAAAACTGTATTTTTAAAATAAATTTACAGAAGGAACAGTCCCCACATGGTGCTGATCCCTTTGGACTATCCCTTTGTCTGGATGAGGCAAGGGATTTTTCCTGGTAATGACTGTGAACCAAATAGTCCTTTAAATTCGTCCCTCTTCTGTAGGTTATACTCAGATGCAAACTGAGAACTGCTTTTAAATCTCTATCAGACTGTAAAATGTGCCAGTGTCTTCTCAAAATGTTACATATTTCTTTTGTGTAACCATCATATGTTCCAATAAATCTAACCATTTTGTGTGTTTTAATTATTTTAGATTCCAATAGGTCATCTTGTTTTTTTATCTTTGCCCTCTTGAAAGCTTTTTTCAGTGGGTGTGTAGGATAGCCCAGTTCCTGAAATCTGGTCAATAATTTTTTTGCTGTCTACAAGAAAAGATTCCTCATTTGAGCAATTACGAAGCGCCCTAAGATACTGCAGTGTAATAGATTGACCCTGTTATATTAATTTATGTTCGGCTGTCTGTATGTTGCTAACCCTGTGCCCATTATTGGTGCAGGGTATGTAAATGTATTGATTGTCTGTACCTCTTCCTCTTTTCCTTTCCCATTGTTTCCCAAGAGCAGGGCAGTGTCCCAGGGACCCTGCCTGACCTGTGTAAACTAGCTACCTTGTCCCTCCTCAACCCCCATCAGCCCTTGCTATTGTCTCACCCCACCATGCTTTGAATTATAGTAATCTGTGTATTCTATTCTATGTAAATGAGGCTGTTAGGGGTTTTAAAACTTGTGCACCATGCCTAGTAAAATTAGTTTAATTCCCAAAACTGTGTGTCGTCCAGTTACTGGGGAATTGTCACTTGGATATTGACCTGCTTCTTCAGCTACAAAGGGATTTAAGCGGAGATATTGAAGGTATGTCTTGGAGCTCCACAACAATTAGTAGCAAGCAGCGGGATACAAGCGCTGCAGCTGAAGGAACCAGCGTTTGTACGGATTGAAAGAAACAAACGGAAAAGTGAAAGCAGCAGCGGTTCGTGCAGATAACAGGCCATTTCATTTTGGGTCATATGAATGGAACTGTGAATGGAGACGAACTATGCTGGATTAAAATGGACAACATTAAAGGAAGTGCTGGAAGCGAGAGGGCAGATAGCCAGCAATAAAACGAAGGCTGTGCTAACTGCTGAACTGAAAGAGGGAGACTGGGCACGCAGTATGACTACCGAAACCAGAGTGTCAGAGTTTGATAGAGAGGTGAAACGCAGGCTAGTATTTTATGGAGAAAATCCCTTGATTACTGCAAGGGAGGAAAGAGAGAACCAACTCCGGATAGCAGAGCAGCGGGCATTGGAAAGACCACCAACTATTACTCCGGTTCCAGAACCCAGTCAAGGTACCGCATGATGCGTTTAAAAAATTTGTCGAAGCCGAGGATATGATCAACGGCTTCCTGCAAGACTTTGAGCGGCAGTGCAGGCTACATCAGGTACCCCCAGCAGACTGGGTACGGATCCTCGCTAGTAAGCTCTCTGGCCATGCAGCGGAGGCATATAGAGCTGCACCTGACGAGGAGGTTGCAGATTATACCCGGGTGAAAGAGGTAATTTTGGCAAGATATGCCATCACCCCAGAAGCATACTGGAGACGATTTAGGGACACTAAAAAACAGGAAAAAGACTCATACACAGAGTGGGCATGCCGCATGCAGACTGCCATCTTAGCCTGTCTACAGGCAAGCCAAGCTTCTTTAGCAGAGGAAATTACCCAGCTGATCCTACTGGAACAATTTTTCAATGGACTAAATCCAGAAGTGCAGGAGTGGGTAAGGGATCGGAAACCTACCACTCTATCCGACGCAGCCAGACAGGCAGATGAATACCAGGATGCCCGCAGACAATGCACGGTAAGCATCAGACCCAATCCCAGACCAATACACCCTAACCCTGGGCCACCAGCATCACAATGCACAGGGCTCCTGCCTAGTATCCCAGCAAACAGTTACCCTAATCACAGCGCCATACAGTGCCATGCCTGCAAAAAGTTTGGGCATTATCAAACGGACTGTACCCAGAACCGAAACCAGGCTGCATGGATCTGTCCAGGTCCACTCCCTCCAGCGCGGGCAGCCGCCCACTACTACCATACAGAGGCTGTCCCGCTTAACATCAGGACAGAGGATCCAGAGAAACACTGGGGTGTTCTACACGAAGTAGACCCAATACAGGCGGAGACTGATAATCGACAGCATAACAGGCAGACAGTTATCCTCAACGGCAAGGAGACTCAGGGGCTGCACTATTTCGGTGCCACCCTCACTCTTGTGCAACGACATCTGGTTCCAGAGAAAAAATGCACTGGGGGTTCTGTAGCTGTAGGGGTGGCGGGAGGGACCATCCACAGATTACCCACAGCCAGGGTACATCTACATTGGGGTGTGGGGGTGGGAATGGCTAATGTTGGGTTGATAAAAGACCTACCCGCTGATGTTTTGCTTTGAAATGATCTTGGCCCGATGACTTCCGCTTTTGTACCACCCCAGGGTACCAACGAGACCTATCCCGTTACCACCAGGTCACAGGCCCACTCTATGAACAACCCGGCAAACTCTGAGGTCCAGGTAAGAACCCTTCCCCAAAACGTTCACCCTATCCCCTGGAATACCCCCGCAGAATTTGACCAGGAAACTCTTAGTGACCCTACGTTGCAGGTTTATAGGGATAAGGTTAACCAGGCCCAGACCAGAATAGAAGGAGAGAGATATTCTTGGAAGCAGGGGTTACTGTACTGGGACTCTGAAAGGGTCACAGCAGGGTCCCCACCTAACTCCACCGACAGCTAGTAGTCCCACAGCAGTACAGGAGGGAGTTATTACAGATCGCGCATAATATCCCCCTGGCAGGACACTTAGGGGTCAGTCGCACCAGGTACAGTCTTACCCACTCCTTTTTTTGGCCTGGCATCTCGAAAGATGTTAGGCAGTACTGTCAAACATGCGACACATGCCAACGAGTGGGTAAAAGAGGGGATTGCCGCAAAGCTAAGTTGCAACCCCTACCCATCATCGAAGAACCGTTCGGACGGGTAGCGGTGGATATTATAGGACCGTTGGACAAACCCAGCCCGTCATGCAAAAGGTTTATTTTAACTATAGTGGATTATGCACTATAGCGGTATCCAGAAGCTGTGGCTCTGACTAATATTCAGGCAGAGATGGTGGCTGAAGCATTGATGCGAGTCTTCTCTCGGATGGGTTTTCCCAGAGAGATAGTCTCAGATCAGGGCACTCAGTTCACTGCAGAAGTCACCCAACAGCTGTGGAAACTAAGTGGCATCAAATCCATCGTTAGTTCAGCTTACCACCCCCAGACGAATGATTTGTGCGATAGATTTATTGGCACCTTAAAACAGATGCTTAGCACCTTTACTGACACCCGTCGGGATCGGGAAAAATTCCTATCCCACCTCCTTTTTGCTTACAGGGAGGTGCCGCAGGAATCGACAGGGTTTTCGCCGCTTGAACTACTGATCGGACGGAGAGTTAGAAGTCCCCTAGATTTAATCCGGGAACACTGGGAGGGAGCAGTAGGTGAGGATGGTACCCCTGTCATATTCTATGTGCTGGGGTTCTGTGACCGCTTGGAGGAATTGACTCAGAAAGTGCATACTAACCTCCAAGCGGCACAGACCCGTCAGCGCCGATTGTATGACAGAGGTGCCAGGGACCGAAGCTTTCAGATTGGCCAAAAGGTGTTGATTTTGAAACCTGTGCGCCATGACAAGCTCCAGGCCGCCTGGCAGGGCCCATACCAAGTGGTGGAGCAGAGGTGCGACACTACTTACGTGATCGGACCGTGCTCTGGTAGTGGGCAGAAACGCATGCTTCACGTGAACATGCTCAAACCTTACTATGAGAGAACAGAGGATGTGGCCGCCATATGTGCACCCGCCTCTGACGAATTTGAGAATCTTCCCCTACCAAATCTTCTGGGGGAGCATGATAAACTAGGGACCCTTGATGAAGTTCAGCTAGGGGAGAGACTAAGTCCCCAAGAGCGTATCCATGTGGGACAACTGTTAGCCACAAAGGGCGCCACATTCTCTAACGCACCTGGTTACTCCCCACTAGTTACACATAGGGTAGACAAGGACGATCAACAACCCCTTAGACAGATGCCCTACAGAATTCTTGAGGCTGTCAGGGAGCACATGAGACAGGAAATTCAGGAAATGCTCCACTTAGGGGTCATAGAAGCATCAGATAGCCCTTGGGCCTCTCCGGTAGTTTTAGTACCAAAGCAGGATGGCACAACCCGCTTTTGTGTAGATTATCGGAGACTTAATGATAAAACAGTCTCTGATGCATACCCTATGCCCAGGATAGACAAGCTCTTAGATATGATGGCTAGAGGTCAATACCTCACGACAATTGACTTATGTAAGGACTATAGGCAAATTCCCTTAGCGCCTGATGCCATTCCCAAGTCGGCCTTTGTCACCCCGTTTGGCCTCTACCAATTTAAGGTCATGCCATTTGGGATTAAAAACGCCCCAGCCACGTTCCAATGTATGGTGGACCGGCTGCTTGATGGCTTCCAAGATTATGCATGTGCATACTTGGATGACATTGGTATTTATAGTGAAACTTAGGAAGAGCATCTGAGACACATAAGTGCCGTGATTTTATTGCCAACATATCATTTTTACTCAAGGCATCTAGGGCTTCACTTTGCATCTAGGACTTCACTTTCTTGGGATGTTAAGTTCAGCCTGATTCGGTCTTTCCGTAGATTTAGTGCTTGTATATACTGAGTAACTAAATTTATAAAGGTGTCAATTTATTTGTACTGCGAGAAGGGGGGTGTTAACTTAGACTTAGGTTTTAAAGTTGTAAAAGTTGGTTATAGAGTTGTTTCTAGACCTTCATTCTCTCTAACCAGACTTTCCAAGGTTTCAACACATTTTTTCTCCTTATTATACATTTTTTTCCAATCATATTCCGAATGCAAGTGTTTTTTGTGAAGTACTAGTTTGCATGCAAACAAATTAATATCTTTAATCCATATAAATTTATTTATTTATCCCATTGCGGAACTGGTGCAAAAGTAAGGCTTTTTTGTAATAATGACCCCTCTATTTCCGTTATTTCATATGAAGAGAGGTTAATGATCTGTCCATTTATTATTGGATTGTCATTTGTTTTCTCTATTTGTTGTAACCCCATTTTTTTTCAATCTCGTAATTGGACCCCTGGATGGCCTAAAAAAGGGGGGGCAATTGGTCCATTTTCTACCCAGATGGATTTAATACTTGAGTTGCCTGAATCGATTGAGAATTCATAGTTTGTCGTGATTTGGATACCTGATTTGATGATTGTGTAAAAACAAAAGGCTGTGAACCACCAGAGGAAACCTGAGGGGCTGTGTTGTTACTTAAATTTGTTTCCTTCATATTTTGACCGGAGGTTTGTGACCTTGATGGTAGTTCTTGTTTGTTTGTTGCTATCTCGGGACATTTGTCTCGTGTTAACCTGATCTCTTGTTTGTCTATTCAGTGTTTGGTATCTTCTCTTTTTAATTTTTCTTTTTATACCTCCTCTTTGTCTTTGAGCTCCAGATTGCCAAAAGAGAGTAAAACTAACCCTAAAATGTTCTTCAATTATATAAATGGTAAAAAATATAAATCTGAAGGAGTCGGCCCTCTACATAGCAATTAAATGCAGAATGTAAAAGTAAATTCCCCATTAAAAGTGCCCTGTCTCACCCAGGAAGAAGTACAACAGCGACTTAAAAAGACTAAAATAGACAAATCGTCAGGACCGGATGGCATACACCCCCGTATCCTGAGGGAATTAAGTGATGTCATAGTCAGACTTTTATTTCTGATATTTACAGACTCTATACTGACAGGGAATGTTCCACAGGATTGGCGCATAGCCAATGTGGTGCCAATATTCAAAAAGGGTCCAAAAACAGAGCCTGGAAATTATAGGCTGGTAAGTTTAACATCTGTTGTTGGTAAACAGTTTGAAGGGTTTCTAAGAGATGCTATCTTGGAGTATCTTAATGAAAATAATCAAATAACGCCATATCAGCATGGCTTCATGAGGGATCGGTCATGCCAAACAAATTTATTCAGTTTCTATGAGGAGGTAAGTTCTAGACTTGACAGCGGCGAATCAATGGATGTCGTATATCTGGACTTCTCCAAAGCATTTGACACTGTACCTCATAAAAGGTTGGTATATAAAATGTCTGTAAGTGGGTAAGTAACTGGCTGAGTGACAGAAAACAGAGGGTGGTTATTAATGGTACACACTCAGATTGGGTCACTGTCACTAGTGGGGTACCTCAGGGGTCAGAATTGGGCCCTATTCTCTTCAATATATTTATTAATGATCTTGTAGAAGGCTTGCACAGTAAATTATTAATTTTTGCAGATGACACTAAACTGTGTAAAGTAATTAACACTGAAGAGGACAGTTTTTTCATACAGAGGGATCTGGATAGATTGGAGGCTTGGGCAGATAAATGCAGATGAGGTTTAACACGGACAAATGTAAAGTTATGCACATGGGAAGGAATAATGCAAGTCACCCGTACATACTAAATGGTAAAACACTCGGTAGCACTGACATGGAAAAGGATCTAGGAATTTTAATAAACAACAAACTAAGCTGTAAAAACTAGTGTCAGGCAGCTACTGCCAAGGCCAATAAGATATTGGGTTGCATCAAAACGGCATAGATGCCCGTGATGAGAACATAGTCCTACCACTTTACAAATCTCTAGTCAGACCACACATGGAGTACTGTGTACAGTTCTGGGCTCCTGTGAACAAGGCAGACATAGCAGAGCTGGAGAGGGTTTAGAGGAGGGCAACTAAAGTAATAACTGAAATGTGGCAACTACAGTACCCTGAAAGGTTATCAAAATTAGGGTTATTCACTTTAGAAAAAAGACGACTGAGGGGAGATCTAATAACTATGTATAAATATATCAGGGGTCAGTACAGAGATCTCTTCCATCATTTATTTATCCCCAGGACTGTGAATGTGACGAGGGGGCATCCTCTCCGTCTGAAGGAAAGAAGGTTTGTACACAAACATAGAAAAGGATTCTTTACGGTAAGAGCAGTGAGACTATGGAACTCCCTGCCTGAGGAGGTGGTGATGGTGAGTACAATAAATGAATTCAAGAGGGGCCTGGATGTATTTCTGGAGTGTAATATTATTATAGGCTATAGCTACTAGAGATGGGTCGTTGACCCAGGGAGTATTCTTTCCCCTTAAGTGGGGAAAATTAGCTTCTGCCTCACAGGGTTTTTTTGCCTTCCTGGATCAACTTGTAGGAAACAGGCCGAACTGGATGGACAAATGTCTTTTTTCGGTCTTATATACTATGTTACTATGTTACTATGTAGATTGTACTGGGCCTTCTGTACCTGAAGTTCCGAAAAATCTGTATCTTTGTGATCTACCTCTAATGTTTTGTCTCGTTTCCAAATATACACTCTGTCGACCTCAAAATCTGTGCGATCCCTAATATATTTTCTATATTTTCTCTTATCTCATTTTGTAGGTGATCAAAATTCTTTTTTAATTTAAGCTCTAGATCAGGGATGCCCAACCTGCGGCCCTCCAGATGTTGCAAAACTACAACTCCCAGCATGCATGGACAGCCTACAGCTATCAGTCTACAGCAGGGCATTGTGGGAGTTGTAGTTTTACAACAGCTGGAGGGCCGCTTGTTCGACATCCGTGCTCTAGATTATTATAGTCTGGATTTTGACTAAAACTTTGTATTTCTTTAATTTCTCTTACAAATTGCTCATCTAGTTTGTTAAAAATTCTCTTTTTCATACTCAAGTAAATATTTCAATAGTTTCAATGAGCAATAAGTAAACGTTCCCAACCCTTTATAAATTCTGTATTTTCAAGATGTGTATTTGGTCTCAATGGGATTCTCAAACTCCTATATACTAGTCCCTGTTGCAAATATGTTTCTTAACTTGCCGCTTCCCACCAAGATCATATATGTTGATTATAAGTTTTATTAATATTTTTAAAAGCTGTATTTATATCTATATGATTGAGAGGTAATTTTTTATTTGAATTTACTTAGTTTACCTCTATAGTAAGACTTTCTAGGTTTGGTTTTTGTTTAAGAAAGCCTGCCATTCCAGGGGTAACTTTATAATCACAAGTAGATATTTAAAGGTACCCTCATTTAGAAGTTCTCTCGGGAGATTTTTCACGGGTCAAAAGGATTATAGAAATTAAAATATTTATAAACAAAGACCCTTTTTGGTCCAGAACATATTTGTAAATATTAATAAACAATAGCCAAAGGCTATGAAGTTTAACTTGACAAATTCAATGGCATGTCATGTGTTAAATGTCAAGGTAAAGTATTAAGTTAAAGGGAAACATTTGCATTTCATAGCGCTCTTAGATCCCTGTGCAAAATACAATTGTGGAGTCTTTTCCTTCAAAGCTTAACTGCTTGTGCTATAGATTCCTTCTTCCTAATCAGTTAAAAGAAAGTTGATATGCCATATTACAGGTATAGTTAAGCTACAGCTTAGTCTTGATCACTCTTTCCACAGTCTATGAGTTCACATTACACTTGTCAGCCCTGACTTTTCCTTGCTTTGCAAGGAGAGATGGGGATTGCCTACTTAAAGAAAAAAAAAAAATCACACTGAGGATAGAATAGAGCACTTACATGGTGAACTCTTACCACTTCTCATACTATATGATGCACACTTTGAATTTTCAGCCCAAGACAGTCCTACTTGTCCAGCCCTGCTCTTCGATTAGCCTGCACTGTTCTCATAAGTAGTGCCGGCCAAGGAAGTGTCTTTGGCTACTAAAAGCACAGCATGCATCAGACACTCTGAGAAATGGTGCGGCCATCTTAGATGACAGAAGAGGAGTCCAGGAATTGATCTGTAACTAAAAAGAAGAAAAGGAGCTTACTGTGTAAGTGTTCTGTTCATTCCCCAGCTAAAGTCATTTTTTTCTTGACCTAGAGGGTCAATTTAAATTAATATGAGACAAAGACTTTTCCAGGCAATCCAAGCACTTTAGATTCGAGCAGAATTTATTCTCACCCATATCAAAACAGTTGGCCAATTTGGCCAAATCAGACCAGAATCAAATTAGAAGAAATTTGCTCATCTCTACTTATCATTCTCTGTTTGCGTAAGATACAGGGGTTGTCTGGGGTTTTAATATTGATGACCTATCGTCAGAATAAGTCATCAATATCATACCGGCAGGGGGTCCGACACCCGGCATTCCCACCGATCAGCTGTACGAAGAGACGGTGTGCGCAGTGCGTATGTGCCGTCTCCCTTTTCTCTTCCTGTTCACTGCTGCTTTGTCATAGACAGCAGTAGAGCAGGAAGAGAGACGAGAGACAACACGTGCACTGCTTGTGCCATCCCCTTATACGGCTGTTCGGTGGGGGTGCCAGATGTTGGACCCCCACCGATCCTGAGGATAGATCATCAATATTAAAAGATATTAACCCCTTTAAGCTTTCTCTCTCCTTCTCTCTGACTCTCTTTCAACAAGGAGAAAGGAAAGGGCTACAGTAATTCAAGGTTGCTCCTACTCCACGTCATACTGAAATGAATGTCTTCTGTAGCTTACAAATGAATGATATTAATGCAGAATAAAATGCTCATTTTTAGAATAAACCTGAATTTACACATTGAAGTGCATATACGAAAACATTTTGAAGTGAATCACTGGAGATATGCTTAAAGCAAAAAGTAGAAAAAAGTCATTTAGACCTAAGAACATTGGTATCTTTCAAAATCATCTTTACTTTTCGGTGTCCAGTAACATGCACTATTACCTTTTTGTAAATTGTCTTTTTGCCTTAATGAGAGATATTCATACGTTTGGCTTAATACAAATGATCCAGACTGTGGCCCCTGACTCTTCGAAGTTACTCCATTTCTAGTGGACTGTATATAGCTGTCCCGACCTGGCTTTTTCTGTACAATAACATCTCCTGCACTTCCTGGTGTGACAATTCCTGTATGTGTAGCAGCTATACAGACAGAAGAGTCCTATAGTAATGGACACAAATTACATCAATACATGTATCAATACACATTTTAATAAAAATCCCTTCCCTGTAATATTAATTTAAACTACACTCTAACCTCTGTGTAGATATCAGTTCCCCATAGGTCTCCTTTTATACATCCAGGGGGACAAATCACTCTGTCAATCCAAATAAAATGTTTTGTTACAAATTTAGAATGCGAATATATCGAGACCTACTTACAAAAAGTTTATGCTCATACATCCTTTATATTAGAGATTCCCAACCTTCGGCCCTCCTATAGTGCTTCATCTATTTTTTGTTTTTGGCATTAGCTAAGAGCTCCTAGTAATATAGTCATACATACCTAGTGATTGGTGCAGGTAATTGCTTTGCTGTTAAAGTACAAGTACCTGTGACTAAGCAAAGAAAAATTAAATTCACATTATCTACCATAGAGGTTGTGTTACACAATTATCAATAATATTGCATTTTACTATTCTTTGTGATTTTAATTTTACAGAAAATGGATGAATGGTCACTCCATGTACTCTATTTCCTGACGATTCTTTAATTTCCCTCTTTTGTTTGAACTTATAGCACAGCAGACTTGCTTGACTTTTTACTCAGACCATGGAAGGACGCGTCACTATGATGTAATATGTGACTGAATAAACCTGCATCCAGAAAACCTATACGCGAGTGCCGGTCTTTTTCCTTCCATGCTGTCTACTGGGATGCCCGCCCGCTGACAATTGCACCGCCAACTACAGAGAGCAGTGCCGACCATCCAGTGTTACACGTTTTACTCAGATCATTCACTGTGGGTAGAGGGACCATCCCTCCTGTAGTGACACATTTAGAGCATCAAACATTGCATGCAGTGCTCTTCTATGGACATGTTTACCTAGGCCTATCAAGAAAACAATTTGTCAACAGGACATTGTGGTCCCAAGAAAGTGTTGAAGTTCAGTTCTTCTACCAGATACCTTGGAGTTAGAGGTTGGATGGATAAAAAGTCTTATTTTATTGTATTGTTATATCCTTTTCCTTATCTATATCTCCAGCAGTATACCAGTGTGGTCAGCTATCATTTAAATCTTGCCCTAAAATTAGATTACTCTGTTAACTCTGCTACAGTCTAGAAGGAAAAGCTGATGAGATGCATACAATGTAAAATACTAGATTATTGAGTGTGCTCTAGTAGGCAGTGTAAAAATGACTTTAATATAGATGATATAAATTTTAAATAAAAATAATCATATTCTCCCCGACCAAAAAAAAATCACAATGATTTAAATAAATAAATAAATAAATATATGTTTTTCTGGTAAATATTTATATTTTTATACAATTTATGCTACAAAGGCTAATTGTTCACCACTTTAGAAGTTTTTGTTCTGAATTTAGAGTACTATATCTTTTTCTGTGGTGCACGCTTTTAAATAGTGATATAATTATTTACTTCTTGCCTTTAAGCTCTTTATAAATATTTGTAACTGTCAAACATAAATCCAAATAGTAAAAAAAAAACTACCTGTTGTTGGTTTAAACCCTGGTGTATTACCTTCTTTAAAAGGGACAAAAAAAAAAGAGGTTAGAATTTGTCTGGAATAGGTACACATACTACACAACTCAACACAAAATCAGTGAATAGTTGAGACCATTACCTGATTCTGGGATATTAAATACTGTTTCTGTGTTTGTTGAGGTTCGGAAATCAAATGATGTGGTAAATCCAAATGACTCAAGTGACTCTTCCAGGCTCTTTGATGTGATTCCATTTCTTGTAGATGAAACAAAGTTCTTCTGCACTGGTCTCCTCTCTACCATGACACTTCCACCGTTGTTTGATATTTTTGCTGCATGAATAGCTGATGCACATATGGAAGACTTCTAATGGAGCAAAAACCAAGGTAGTAGGTGTAATAAACTGTTATTTCTACAAACACATTTTGTAAGACTTTTTTTTCAGACATGTTGCTTTTAGGAAACACTTGTATTCTGCATAAACCAGCATGGCGTATCTGTTCTTAGAACTCTATACTGTGCAATTTCTGTTTTTTCCCCCTACAAAATTGACAACTGGGCATTACCATTTCCCTTGTCAAATGTGGTGTGTCCCAACACAATCTGACATTGACAGTGCTGATTGGACAATGTCAGAGTGTTAAGGGACACAACTAAAATTGGTAACACCGGATCCAATACATAAATGTCAGGAGAATGTGAAGGTCCTGTTAAACTATATATTAATTCTCATATGCAAAGACTGCTAAACAATTCAGCTTTCCGAAACCATTGTAACATTGTAGGCAAGAGTTAGATACTGGGGTTGAATCTAGGTATCAGTTAGAATTAGGCTTTAAAGGGATTTAAAGGGGTTGTCTGGCACGGGAGCCGACAACCAGAATGGTCCTAACCTGTACCTGTTAGACTGGTGCCTTGGGCCCATCGCAATCCTGCTTCTCCAGGGGGCATGGGTGCTGCTCCACTCACCCTTTATCTTTTGCAGTTTCATTGCCTTGGCAGTGCGTCTGGCCGTCTGTCTTTGAGTGCTAATTAAAGATATTCTTCATTGAACCTCACCTCCTTCTGCAGTATTGCAAGGGTTAACCCCTCCTTGGGTCCTGGGTGCAGCTGCATCTAATGGGTTAATCAGCTCTGCTATATATGCTGTGCTGTTTATCTCACTTTCTACCTGAGCAATAGGTTTACTAGCTTGCTAGATCTTGCAAAGGTGCTACAATCTGCTTGTCTGCATACTTGATTCCTGGATTCTGACCCTTTGCCGCTTGACCTGACCTGTTTCTGATCACCATACAGACCTTGATCTGCCTGCCCTGACATTTGGACTTGTTTCACGGATTGTATGTACTCTGTCTGCCCTGATCTCAGCCTGTTACTGACTACAAATTTTTACCACATTTATTTTGAAAGTTATAGCCTTTGTATTTAAAGGGATTCTCTCATCAGGTCTTTTAAAAATACAATCCCTAGGTCCAACTCCAGTCACCAGCCAAACATTTCCCCTGCAGTGGCCACTGTAGCAGAAATGTAATAATATACACCTGCCTTTGAGATCATTGGCCATTCGTGTAATACAAGAAATTCTTGAGCGCACAGAGCAGAAGTTGATCAGACAAAGCGTTTTCCCTTCTGGCTCCTACAGACAGAAGGGAGACCCTAGAGCGGGAGACCCCTAATGGGGGAAAAACAGAGAGCTTTGCATTTTGAGAAAAATGACAAAAAGTCTAGCCTGTCTAGCTGGAGAAGTTAAGGTTTTATGTAAAGAGAAAAATAAAAATTGCCATAGGTTATTGTTTGCTTTATCATTTCCTTTGCATTTCAAAACATTTTTTTCATGAAAGGTAGAATATATTTGTTTATTCTCACTTGTGCATAGGTGTCCGAGCCCCAAATCATTTCCTTTTGAATTTCACATCCCATAGGACAAATGACTCTGTAAAGTAAAATATGTAGAGCAATGACTTTAAAGTATTTCAAGCATTGGTACAATGAATATAATTTTCTAAACTTTAGGAGCACCACTTAAATGTTTGAGAAATAATATAGGCTATTTCAGTGTATATTGATATGGGATATCCATATATGCCTTATTAGCAAAATTCCCTTAAACTAGTATTAACAAAACCTGATGGGTGACAGATTATTACATATGATAGGTTACGGAACTGTCATACAAAAGTATATAAAATGTGTAATAAGTAGTGTTGAGCGAATCAAAGCCAAAAATGTTGATTTTGATGTGAATTTCAGGTAAAAATCTAAAAAAGTCACAAATATTTTGGATAATGTACGACTTAATATACCAGTTTGTACAGCTTTGATACATGCCCCTTATGTTTTCCTCTTTATTGTACAATGCATTAATCATCGTAGTGTCTAAATTTAACAAAACTGACACACTGCGGAAATCCAGGTGACTACATTATTGCCCCAACCCAATTCAGACTGAAAGCGTATTGTATTAGACAATTAAACTTTGGGAATTTTAAATCCCACAAATTTATTCTCAGATTTACTACTTACATGGTAACAGGTGCTGTAAGCTCCTCTGCAGACATTGCACAATGTGCTGAAACTGTAGCAAAACAATGAACAAATCATTCATACTGAGCATGAGTTATGAATATCAAACCACCACATCAACTTAAATAAAAGTATATTAAGTTTTGTACAACTAATACAGATATAGCAAGTGATAAAGTCGGTTTAGCAGTTTACTCGGTTAACCCCACACTGTAACAAGCTTTGGACATGGTTAAACTAAGCCAGCGCGATGAGCTTGTGTGTTAACATGCCAGGAATTACTGTGATGCCTGCTACATTTGTATTTCAAAAGCACAAAGACCATTACGGTTTTACACATGGTGGTCGTCCCCCATTCCCCCTTCTGTTTCTTATCTCTCCCTTTCCCTTAAGCTACTTTCATACTAGCATTTTTGCCTGATATGGCTGGGCTCAGCAAAAACGCTTCCGTTACCGATAATACAACCGTTTGCATCCGTTATGAACGGATCCGGTTGCTTTATGTTTAACATAGCACTGACGGATCCGTCATGAACTCCACTGAAAGTCAATGGGAGACGGATCTATTTTCTATTGTGTCTGAGAAAACGCTTCGGTTCCCATCGACTTCCATTGTGAGTCATGCCGGATCCGTTTTGCTCCACACTCCATGACGGAAAGAGAACCGCAGCTTGCTGCGGTTTGCTCTCTGGCATGGGAACCCAACCAAACGAAACGGAATGCATTTTGGAGTATTCCATTCTGTTCAGTTCCGTTTGTCTCTATTAACAATGAATGGACACAAAATGGAAGCGGTCTTCTGCGGTATTAAGATCCTCTGCTGGATCTCAATACCAGAAAATGTAAATGCAAGTGTGAAAGTAGCCTTAGGCATTCTGCCCCATTCTAAACTCTTTCGTTATGTATCTTGTATATCTTGCTATCCTTTGAAGACATACTGGGTGTTTTAAAGGAGTTGTCCGGTTTTCTGATATTGATGACCTATCCTCAGAATATCAGACTGGCTGGAGTCCGAATCCCTGCACGCTGTTGACATTGTAGTGGCGGTGCAGTGTAATTGCAGCTTCAAGTCAATGGGATGAAAAAGCTCTAATTACACTGCATTGCTACTACAACTGCTGCAGTGCTCACACAAGCCCTGCGGCCTCTTCTGCTGATTTCCGGGAGGTATAGGAAGTCGGACCCCCATTAATCTGATATTGATGGCCTATCTGGTGGGAAACCACAAATCCCTTTAAATGTCAGACATTTCTCTCATTTCATGATGAGGTAATTACTGAAGAAAATGAGCATGCAATTAGATAATTATCTTATTGAATGTATTCAACATCTAACATGGATAGCAGCAATCTAGAGCCTACAAATGTTCCTCTAGAACAGGCATCCTCAAACTGCGGCCCTCCAGCTGTTGTTAAACTACAACTACCACAATGCCCTGCTGTAGGCTGATACCTGTAGGCTGTTCGGGCATGCTGGGAGTTGTAGCTATCATCCAGCCAAGTTATTCCCACTATGTCATAGTCCTCCTCACACATCACTAATTCCAGTTCACCAGTCTTGTTAGTCAGGCTTCTGGCATTAGTATACATACATTTGACAGGTTTATGTGTATTTTTTACCCTACATCTTTCATTCTGAGCTGTTCTAGTCCCCCCTTCCATTCCTCCCCCAGACACACTACCTCGCCCCTGGTCTCTATCTGCACTATCTTCCCCTCCTATAATGTAATTACCCTCCCCCAGTCCCTAGTTTAAACACTCCTCCAACCTTCTAGCCATCTTTCTCCCCAACACAGCTGCCCCTTCCCCATTGAGGTGCAGCCCGTCCCTACGGTAGAGCCTGTAGCCAACAGAGAAGTCGGCCCAGTTCTCCATGAACCCGAACCCCTCCTTCCTACACCAGTTCTTGAGCCACTTGTTAACCTCCCTAATCTCCCGCTGCCTTTCTTGTGTGGCTCGTGGTACAGGCAGTATTTCAGAAAATACTACTTTTGAGGTCCTTGCACTAAGCTTTTGACCTAAATCCCTGAAATCATTTTTAAGGACTCTCCACCTTCCTCTAACTTTGTCATTGGTTCGATATGGACCATGACCGCTGGATCTTCTCCAGCCCCTCCCAGTAATCTGTCAACCCGATCCGCGATGTGTCGAACTCTAGCGCCAGGAAGACAGCACACTGTTCGGCGATCACGATCTTTGTGACAGATTGCCCTATCTGTACCCCTAATAATTGAGTCTCCCACTACCAGCACCTGTCTGGCCTGCCCTGCTCTCCTGGTCCCCTGCTTACTGGAGCTGACATTCCCCTGACTGGCAGAGGAAGTGTCTGGCTGCAGCGGTGCCGTCCCTGAACTGTCATCCCCCTCATCTGCCAACCGTGCAAACTTGTTGGGGTGTGTCAGATCAGGGCTAGCCTCCCTGGCACTCTTCCCTCTACCCCGCTTTCTTACTGTTACCCAGCTAACTACCTCACTCTCCTCAGCCTCCTCGCTACCACCCTCCCCCACATCTACCCCATAGAGTGCTTGCTCAGTGAGCAGCAAACTCTTTTCCAAATTGTCAGTGGCTTTCAGTGTTGCAACTCGCCTGTTTAGAGACTCGATGTGCGATTCCAAACGGGTAATTTGCTCACATTTTGAACAAACATATACATCCTCGAACGGCTGTTCCAGGACTGCATACATCATACAAGATGTGCACTGGACGGCGCTGTCAATAATGGAAGTCATACTAAATGGGGATTACACAGGAAAAGAGAGGGAAAAAAATAAATAAATACAATATAGAGCAGTGATATCAAGATTCTTACTTACTGTGGTCCCTTACAGCAGTAGGAAGACTAGCTAGAATCAAACCAACTGTATACAAGTATGATCTAATGAATCTATGTTTCTTAAACTCCGGTTTCTTCAACTCCACTTATGAAAGCAGCCACTTAGTAATGCAGGCCTGTTATAACAAAGGGTTGGGCCTTTGCAATTCAATATGCTAATTCTACTGTATCTCTCTGACACCTTCCACTGGGAAAAAGAAGTCGACACATCCCATCAGTGCCAGACGGGGTCCCTTAGACCCCCATTTGATGTTCAGCCAGTATGAGCTGTAAAAATTGAAACAACATAAAACAACCTTGATGTAAATGTTCTAGAGTACTCTATAGCTCAGAAAATGTTGATTCAAACCACAGGACGTCTTCAATGGGTATAAGTATGTGCATTCAATGAATATTTACATGCAAATGAATTCCATATTGGCACTGGTTTGACATAAAAGCATCAGAGAATAAAATATATGATGTATTACCTGGCTTGGAATCCCAGGTCATGCCTACAACAGAAAGTATACAATTAGTTAATATTGAACGCTATATAGAAAAAAATGCCTGGTTAGATAAAGTCCTGTGACCCGCATACCTTCCAGAGGAACTGTATAGGAATATTCAGTATATGTGGTGGTTTGATATTCATAACTCATGCTCAGTATGAATGATCCAGATGCAGGACCTTTACGCTTAGTTGTTATGCCATTCTTGGTGGATTTGTCATAGCTGCTCTGTCCTGGCTTCTTCTGCATTATCACTTGTCCACCAGCATTGTCCAGAAGTCCAGCATGCATGGCAGCTAGACAGACTGCAGATTCCTACGGATCAGATATGAATACACAGGTTATTTTACAAGGAAATATACCATTGCTTTAAATTAGAGTATACTTGTGCTTTTTCCTTACATCTGCATAGACTTCTGATCCCCAGACTTGTGCGCTCTGCTTTCCACAATTTTCAGGACAAATAAGTCTAAGAAAATAGGAAAAAATTATTATGTTAGAAAATGAGACAACACTTTATAGAAAACCATTTTTAAACACATTAGAGCAGATTTACAAATCCAGTGAAAAATGTAGATAGGGTAAGGCAGTCTAAAGACGTACCAAATTTATCACAGTGGCTCATGCTGGATAATTAATTTGGTGCATGGAAAGACACTTTTTTCTTACTTCATACCTGGGATGCCCAACCTATGGCCCTCCAGCTGTTGTAAAACTACAACTCCCACCATTCCCTGCTGTAGGCTGAAAGCTCTAGGCTCTCCGGGCAAGCTGGGAATTATAGTTTTGCAACAGCTGGAGGTCCGCAGGTTGGGCATCCCTGCTTTATACCATCTATTGGCTTGTTTACTCTGAGTCAGAATTTTGTGCATGATGGTGCATCTTAGGAAACATCCCTTTTCGCCATGCTGTTTTTCTAGTTAAAGGGATTGTCCCATGGAAAATATTATGCAGTTTAAAACATCAGTGACAACGCTGATTACAGAAATTAAACCCTCATATGAGCAACTGTTCCCAGGGGGCCCGAACAGCACCCTTTGCGAGGAGATCGAGGGAGTCCTTCATTCGTTGTGGTAACTCTCATGCGTTAGAAAGGCTCGAGGCTGCCATAGCAACATGTTCCTATAGGAACGTATGGAATCTCCCATAGACTATAATAATATATTATTGTAGTCTATGGGAGAAGCGATCAGATGATCGCATGTTTAAGTCCCCTAAGGAGGCTTAACAAAAGTGTAATAAAAAAGTAAAAAAGTTTTTAAAAAGTATAAACAAATATACTCAAATCACCCCCCTTTCTTTATGTAAAAAAATAAATGTATTCATTATGTATGCATTCATTCTATGATTCCCTGTTTTTCCATCACTTCACCTTCCCCAAAAAAGTAATAAAAAATAAAAAAGTCATAAAAACTCCAAAAGGATATAACAAAAAAACTACAGAACGCCTCCACAAAAATGGGCCCTCACACGGTGCCATAAATGTAACTATAAAAAACGATATGCTACTAAACCACCAAACAAACAATTGGTTTTATTGCAGTTTATTATAGTTGTCGGAGAGTTGTCTGCAACACTATCCATTAGATATATAGTGGTACTAGTGCCAGTGTATAATCAGTGTGCATTTGCAGAACTTACATTGCGACACTTGCAGACAGTTCCTTTCCAGTCAATGTGCATGAAGCTTTAACTAAGGAAACAAAGTGAAATATTAGCTTTTACGTAGAGCATCTTACATACTGTGTTCATTCTTAGGTATCATACTGTAGAGCCATGTCTCCTAACTAAGCTTTATTTTACCCTAGAGTCTTTTGGGGAGTGGCCAGAGATTCCCCAAAACACAGCAGCAGCAAGTGTGTTTACCCAACACCAAGATTCTTAGTGGTAGGAATGGAAGTAGAGGTTTTCTGGGTGTAAGGGGCTATTCACACAGAGCTTTTTGACAGCGGATTCTGTGTTAAAAAATGCTGGGCAGCTATGCGGAAACCACATCCCATTGTTTTGACTGGGAGGACACAGTAAATTGCAACGACCACATAAAAAGACATGTCCTTTATTGATGCATTTATGGCAATGAAGAGCAGTACTCTTCATGCGGCTGCAATGGGAGGTGGTTTTAGCGCACCTGTCCGAAAATTTGTTTTTGGCTGCATGTGAACAGCCCCTAATAAAATATGTGAATTACAGCTGTAGAGAATCAACATGAAACAGGCATGGGAAGTGTAAGGTCAGGTTAACATCACCATTTAGATTTCCCTTTTTCTGATCCATTTTAGCCAGTTCCATTTGAGCTCTGCGTGAGGACGTGCGTTCTCCCATTTAAAATAACAGATCTTTGCCCGAACGCAAAAAAACGGATGCAAAATTAGCACAACGGATGCTCAAAATAAAAGATCCATTTTTTAAATTTTCTGTTCTTGTGGCAGATTAGAAGAATGGAAAATTAAATAGTGATGTGAACCCGGATTAAGTGTAGGATTGAAAAAATGGTAGTGCAATATAACTGAAAGAAAATACCTTCTGGTAAAGTTTCGCTTCTTGCCTTTTCTGTAAGAATTAAAAATGGAAATATGTATAAAAATAAATGTAAAAACTATAAATGATGCCGTAAGAAAAGACCAACGTTTCCTGCCCTTGAATTGCTACTTTATAATTTAAAAGATAAACATCTTTTAACATAGATTTAAAGTGGTGGGCCACTTCCTAGTTACTGTTAACCAATGTGTTTGTCAGATGACTATATGGCACTTACTAATATAGGTTTTGCTGAAATTCTGTGCCATTTTGAATATTTCATAAGGTATGCTCCCTTGTTTGCAAGTCTTTTGTGTTTTCCACACAAAGGTCTTGTCCATAAGATGGCTGCTGATGAAGGGTCATGTGACCAGACCAAACAAATCACCTCCATGTGATGTTTCTTCTGTTCAAAAACACTGCACATGTCATCTGTAATTCTTCTGTTGAGAGTTGGTGAAGGTGCAGTGTATTTGAATGCAGTGGAAATCACATGGAGGTGATTTGTCTGGTCACATGACCCTTCATCAGCGGCCATCATATGTACAGGACCTCTGTATGGACAGCACAAAAGTCTTGACAAACAAGGTTTTGAAATATTCAAAATGGCACAGAATTTCAACAAAGCCTATATTAGTAAGTACCATATAATCTTCTTACAAACACATTGGGCATAAGTAGCCAGAAAGTGGCCAACCCCTTTAAGATTATTATAAATTCTATTATATTTACATAGTTTATATTATATTATATGTTGCCTGAGAAAATTGGATTGAAAATTATATAATTCAGCCTTTTTGAATGCCTGTAACATTAAGTATAGCAATTTGATGACAAGTCGATTTGCTCCTGTATTTTTAAGCAGTAATGTGAACTATTTTGAAGTCAAGTTAGTAAGATGTAACTTTCTGAGCATTAATGGGGCTGTCCCAGAAAAAATATTCTACAGTTTTCAAACGGGCACCTGGATCTGAATACTTTTGTAATTGCATGTAATTAAATATTAAGTATAGCCACTGAGTTATTCATTAAAATGTCTCTGTATAGCGCCATCTGCTGTTTGACATTTTCTTATTTCTTTGTCCAGCTCACTGAGATGGCCGCACATGCTCAGTTTCATCCTTCAACTGCCTCCTAAGTTGTGATAGGGAGAGCATGGACATGCCCCCTGAGCTGCAGCAGAAAAGACACTCCCCTTGAGCTGCCAGCTTGATATAAATCTAACAGAGCAATGAATGTGGAGATCTGTGGATCCACGTGAGGTACACGGCTGGTTCTAGCATCACTAGAAAGAGATTGTCATATACTATATGATGTCTGATTTTCATTTTTAACATTAGTCATGGGGTAAGCCCTTTAAAGTGGTTTTCTGAGATTTTGATATTGGTAGGAGTCCGAGTCCCAGCACCCCTGCCGATCAGCTGTTCGAAGAGGCAACAATGCTGTGGTAACGTCATGTTCATCCGTCACATGGCCTAAGTGGAGCTCGGTCCCATTCAAAAAAATAGGTCCAATGAAACTTGCTAGGCTTGGTAAACTGTGAGAAGACCGCAGTCCTTTGTGGGGCACCATAACCACCTCAAACAACTGATCAGTTGAGGTGCTAGATGTTAGAACCCGCCAATATGATATTGATGACCTATCCTGAGAAATGGCCCCAAAAATACCATTAAATGTTAAGCAGCAGAGAGAAAACGTTCATCTGGTTTATGTTATGTCGTAATTTTAAAATAGTAGCCGTATCTATTTTATCATCCTCCTATGCCATCTCAAAATATAGATACATAGTTACATTTGTATATAAAAAAACAACAAAACATTCTAAAATACTTGACTCACCTGGTGGACTTAAAGGAGACAGTGGATTTGCACCATGCGGAGAATTTACTGATGGAGGTAGGGTTTCTGCAGATTGGGAGTTTGACGCTGTTGATGGATTTACTGCAGATGGTGGATTTATTCCAGATGAGGGATTTACTGCATATGATGGATTTATTGCAGATGGTGGATTTACTGCATATTGTGGGATGTCTGCAGATGGTGAATTTGTTGCATATGACGGGTTTACATCAGGGGCTAGGCTTGCTGCTGATGGGGTTTCTGTAGATGGTAGATTTGCAATAGGCAGCTCAGGAGAATAAGCTATTACTATAAAAGACCCGGACCATTCCTCATGTTCAACTGACTGTATTCCATTCTGCTCAGATCCAAGATACCACTTTTCACCAGGCGTCTTCTTCACATAAATCCTGCCTCCAGTGGAAGGTAGCTTTCCATCATGAATTGCAGCCCGACAAATGGAAGAATCCTGTAAGACAGCAAAAGCATAAAGATATGTAAGTGGCTCCGCACAGCCAGTTGTGTTCGCGGCATCTGACCTTCCGTTTCATATCTGCAGAATATAGTGCCTGACTAGTTTTGAGTTCCAGTTAAGAATCAACTTATTACATTTTCAATTAAATACTATATAACAACAAATATTTCTTCCTCTTTCCTCAAAATGGATTTTATCCAGTAATATAATAAACCCAGAACCTACTATTGTAGAGCAATTGCACATATATTGTATACCAGTACTATGCACTACAATGCATTGTATTTTTAGCTTCCTTTTCAATGTAAAAGGTATCAACAGAGAGCGAACACATCTTGTCAACCATCCTATATTTCCCAGCAGGGGGCATTGGTTTTAAAGCTGCTGTGCCCACCTGGTTAATGATATATGGCCCACATTGGAAGAGGCCAGGCAGTGTGTTCTGGACTGGTGCATGTGTCCGGTGCTAAGGCCCATGCTTAGCACCGGACCCTACGCAAGCAAAAGGTCGCCTGGTGTAAGAATGGACTAGAGAAACCAGCACTCTGGTTCCATCTTCTGGACTCTGAGTTGCCCAGTTGAGATTTTGATATTACTGTTATCAACTTATCTAAGGGACTGTTGAAACATACATTAGAGGGAACTCTGCTGCCATGTGCATTGTTCCTATTTATTTGCTTCATACATGCAGAAAAGAGAGAGTTAATGGCACTCCATCAGATCTTTTTGTCTCCGTTCCATGTGCACCCACAACAATTTTTTTTTTAATTGAACTTTATGATCAAGGCTCACAAAAGAACCATAAAGAGACCAGTTGCCGATTAACAGGAGAAATTGTAAGATGTGAATACATAATTAATTATCTTAAAGGGAATGTGTCATCACAAAATGACCTATTGTTTAACCCTTAGGATACCAGCGCTGTACATGTACGGCGCAGAAATGCTGGACAGAAATCCCAGCGCAGTACAGGTATGGCTCGCTGATCGGGCGGGTGCAGGAGCTGCGCCCACACGATCAGAGGCAGGGGTCCGGCTCTCACTGATAACCAGACCCCTTGTGTATGCGCTGCCATTGGTGAAATCACCAATGCCGGCGCATTAACCCTTGCACGGCCGCGGTTAGCGCTGATCGCGGCATGTGCAGTATCCTCACGCGCTGCTTTGACGGGGACCACATGGCAGGGAAGGCAGCCCAGCAAGAGAGAATACCTTATGAAATATAGAAAATGGTTCAGAATATCAACAAAGACTATATTAGTAAGTGCCCTATAGTCATTTTACAAACACATTGATTAACAGTAGAGAGAAAGTGGCCAACCCCTTTAAATAAATAAAAAAAGTATACATTGCAACGACCTGCTCTATAAAAATACCATATGACCTAACCCCTCAGATGAACACCGTCAAAAAAATAAAATAAAAAGGTGTCAAAAAGCCTTTTTTTGTCACCTTACATCACAAAACGTGCAATAGCAAGCGATCACAAAGTCATAGGCACCCCAAAATAGCGCCATTCAAACCGTCATCTCATCCCGCAAAAATGATACCCTACCTAAGACAATTGCCCAAAAAAGAAAAAATCTATAGGTCTCAAACTATTAAGACACTAAAACATCATTTTTTTGTTTCAAAAATGATATTGTTGTGTAAAACTTAAATAAATTAAAAAAAGTATCCATATTAGGTATTGCCACGTCCGTTATGACCTGCTCTATAAAAATGCCACATGACCTAACCCCTCAGATGAACACCGTCAAAAAAATGAAATAACAACTGTGCTAAAAAAAAAACTTTTTTTGTCACCTTACATCACTAAAAGTGAAACACCAAGCGATTAAAAATGTGTATTCCCCCCAAAATGGTACCAATTTAACCATCACCTCATTCCTCAAAAAATGAGCCCCTACCTAAGACAATCGCCCCAAAAATATAAAAAACTATGGCTCTCAGAATGAAGAGACACTAAAACATGATTTTTTTTTCAAATAAAAAAAGTAAAAAAAATGCTTTATTATGTAAAACTGAAACAAACAACCCAAAAAAGTATACATATTTGGTATTGTCACATCCGTAACAACCTGCTCTATAAAAATACCACATGATCTAACCTGTCAGATGAACATTGTAAATAGCAAAAAATAAAAACGGTGCCAAAACAGCTATTTTGTGTTACCTTGCCTCATAAAAAGTGTAATATAGAACAACCAAAAATCATATCTACCCTAAAATAGTACCAACAAACCTGCCACCTTATCCCGTAGTTTCCAAAATGGGGTAATTTTTTGGGAGTTTCTACTCTAGGGGTGCATCAGGGGGTCTTCAGATGTGACATGGCAGCTTAAAATTATCCCAGTGAAATCTGCCTTCCAAAAACCATATGGCATTCCTTTCCTTCTGCGCCCTGCCATGTGCCCGTACAGCAATATTCCAAGATTTGCTTGTAAACTTCTAAGCATTCTAACGTCCCCAAAAATAAAATGGCATTCAAAAAATGATCTAAACATTAAGTGGACATATGGGAAATGTAAAGTAATAACTATTTTATAAGGTATCACTATCTGTTTTAAAAGCAGAGAAATTTGTAAATTTGGAAAGTTGCGAAAAATATTTTTTTTAAATTGGTATTTTTTATAAATAAAATGATTTTTTTACTGAATTTTACCACCGTCATAAAGTACAATATGTGACGAGAAAACAATCTCAGAATGGCCTGGATAAGTAAAATTGTTTTAAAGTTATTACCACATAAAGTGACATGTCAGATTTGCAAAAATCAGCCTGGGATTTAAGGTGAAAAGTATGGTAAACATATTTTACAGATTTTTTGGTGATGCTATTTTTCCTTTTCCATCTTACTTTCTATATAAAAAAAAGATAAATTTTTTTTTTTTTTTGCACTGGTCACTGGGCCTAATAAAACGTATCACTTCCTGGTCTGTACAGACCATTTTTCAGCAGTCACCTCCTTATCATCATAGGCAGGATTAGAATAACAGATGTGACATATATATAGATAATACAGGATCCACCTTTCACAATAGGTGATATCACAGCTTATCTACTGTCTCCTGACTTCTGCACAGGTCACAGAGCAAGCCTAGAAAACCCTCCCATATCATATCTAATTTTAACCGTCAGAAAAATAGTAATAATAATAATAAAATTAAATAATAAATAATAAAATTAAAACTATCTCAGACATCACATTTTGAGTCTAAATTTAGACAAATCTTGTGAAGTGAAACTCTTTTAACCCTATCTTTGCTATAAAAAGAAAAACATTCTCATAATTAATTATGAAACTAGTAAAAGAAAATAAACATGAGAATTGGATTTACACTGCCCGATTTTCAGGCAGATTATCGGGAACGACCGTTCTTACGAACGACCGTTCCTACTGTTGTTCCCGATAAGTTACCCAACTAAATGTGCCAAGTAAGTGCCAATGAACGAGTGAAACGCTGTTGTTCATTCAGGCACACCAATTATCATTGCTGGGCAGCAGATCATGCCATCTAAACAATGATCTGCTCCCCAGAAACAATGTTTTTTTGTGGGGACGAATAGCGTCCCCTCGTCCTCATACTGTGAAAGAGATCGCTGCATGTAAATGCAGCAGTCTCCTTCCCCTAATGAGCAGATGACTATCAGGAAGGAACACTTCCTTCCTGACAATCAGCTGTAACATCGTTCGTTGTAAACCCGCCTTAATACTGATTCTGATGTGTGGATAACAACTTGTATTACATTATAAATAGCTAAAGGTATTGTACAGTATATGCATGCATCAAACAAAACACCTTATTAATCAGAAGTAAATATCTATTCTTAATAATCACATTTTGTTAATAGACAATTTTATTTCGTTAAAGGGGTTGGCCACTTTCTGGCTACTGTTGGCTACCGTGTTTGTAAGTTGATTATAGGGTACTTACTAAAATAGTCTTTGTTGAAATTCTGTGCCATCTCGAATATTTCATAAGGTATGCTCCCTTGTTTGCCAAGTCTTTTGCGCTGTCCACATAGAGGTCTTATTTATAAGATGGCTGCTGTTGGAGGTTCATGTGACCAGGCAAACCGCCTCCATGTGTTGTCTCCTCCATTCAACTACACTGCTCCTACCAATTGAAGGTTTGCCAACAAGGGGACATGGCTTATGACAACACAGAATATCAATAAAGGCTATATTAGTAAGTTGCCATATAGTCAACTTACGTACTGTACACGTGGGTCACAAGTAGACAGAAAGTGGCCAACCCCTTTAAAGAAGATCATTAATAATAGACTAAAAATCTCCTGCTACTTAGCCATACATCGGTGTAGATTCCAGCTCCCCATATGTTTCCATACTCATTCACGCATCCACCAGGGCATATAACTCTAGAAAAATAATGAATAATATAATTTCAACTCTCTGAGACTTTAATGGAAAACTGTCACCATGAAAATGCAGTGCTGTCTGGCACGCAACATGTTATATATCAAGAGAAGCTGAGCAGATTGATACAGTGCATTCGTAAAGTCTTCAGACTCTTTCACTTTTTTCACATGTTGCTATGTTGCGGCCATAATGACAAAGTGAAGACAGAATGTTTAAAATATTTGCTAATTTAGTAAAACTAAAATATTGACATTGACATGAGTATTAACACCATTTACTCAGGACTTTTGGCAAAGATTACAGCCTCCAACCTTATTGGCACTGGCGTACATACAGGGGTCGCAGTTGCGACCGGGCCCGGCACTCCAGGGGGCCCGACCGCCTGTGCACCCCCCCCCCGGGCCGGCAGGCCACCCTAAAGCATGTTAAAATGTTAAAAACGGACGCTGGCAGGGCCCCGCTGTACTTACATTTAATGGAGCACTCTGATGGGGCCCGGCATGAAGTACAGTGGCAATTTCGGGCCCCATCAGAGCGCTCCATTACATGTATAATATGAAGGGGAGCGCGCATTCACTCACACACCCGGCATGCATTTCCTTTCCATAGTGAAGCAGGGAAACCTCTCTGCTCCCTGCTTCACTGATCTTCAGAGCTCAGGAGCTCCCCTGCTGGCCCCACATCGCGCTGCTGGCTGTGGGAGGAGATCTGAAAACCCGGGCACATAACTGGGCATAAATACTGTGAAGAGGCACATAATCTGGCATTACTACTGTGAGGGGACACATAATCTGGCATAACTAGTATGAAGGGACACATAATGTGGCATAACTACTTTGAGGGGACACAATCTGGCATTTCTACTGTGAGAGGACACATAATATGGCTTACTACTGAGATGGAGGCACATATTCTGGTCATTACTACTGTTAGGGGCACATATTCTGGTCACTACTGTGAGGGGGCACATATTTGGCATTACTACTGTGAGGGGCACATATCTGGCCTTACCTACTGTGATAGAAACAAAGGTGGGCATTAGTACTGTGTGGTAGCACTAGATTACCCTGCTATACATTGGCATGGCTCAGTCTTACAGGCCAGCACAGCAATCTTGTTCTGGATCCAGCGGACATCACGCCGACGCCAGCGACACCCTGGATGAGGTAGGACCAGATTTTATTGGGACTGGGTAAGTGTAGCCATTGGGCTTTGGGCTCTTTAACATGAGCGGATGTCGTGCGGGTAATCCGTGCGTGAAAGAAATCCAAGCCCCGCTCCAGACAGCAGAGACAAGGAGTAGTAACATGATTGATAATGCTCCGTGCCTCTCTGTGACCTTTTTACTACAAAATGACAGTGAGATAAAATTGTCACTGTGATTTTGTAGTAAAAACATCACAGTCAATCATGTTACTGCTGTCTCTGTCTCTGCTGTCCGGAATGGGGCTTGGCACTCATTCACGCAGTGGATTAGCCGCACGGAAAGAGCCTTTAGTAGCCCAAAGTTTAAAGTGTAACTGCCATATACATTTTTCTTTTTTTGCTAAAGTGTAGGGCAAGTGATGGGTAACATTTTTGTAATATACTTTATTTAGCCCAAACTTTTAATTTTAGTAGTAAACTGGGGCTGAAATGGCTCTTAGCAGCGCTCTCAGAAATGGGGGGAGGAGCGACGGGTAGGGGGCCCCATGGATCAGTTTCGCACTGGGGCCCCATGGATTGTGTGTACGCCATTGCTTATTGGGTATGATGCCACTAGGTTTGCACATCTGCATTTTGGGATTTTCTACCATTCTTCTCTGCAGATCCTCTGTCAGGGTAGATGGGGCTCGTCAGTGGACAGCCATATTCAGGTCTCTCCAGAGATGTTTGATCAAGTTCAAGTAAGAGCTCTGACTGGGCCACTCAAGGACATTCACAGAGTTGTCCCTAAGCGTCTCCTATGTTGTTTTGGCTGTGTGTTTACAGTCACTGTCTTGTTAGAAGGTGAACCTTTAGCCCAGTCTGAGGTCCAGAGCACTGTGAGAACAGGTTTTTATTAACAACATCTCTGTACTATACTCCATTCTGTTTTCTCTCAACTCTGACCAGTCTCTCTGTCCCAGCTCCTGAAAAACACACCCACAACATGATGCCACCAACATGCTTCGCTGTAGGGATGGTATTGGGCAGGTGATGAGCAGTGGATGGTTTCCTACAGGCATGACGCTTAGAACTGAGGCCAGAAAGTCCAGTCTTGGTTTCATCAGATCAGGGAATCTTGTTTCTCACAGTCATTTAGATGCTTTTTTTGCAATTTTTCATGTGTCTTTTACTGAGAAGAAGCTTATTTCTGGCCATTCTGCCATAAAGCCCAGTTTGGTGGAGTGCTACAATGATGGTTGACCTTCTGGAACTCTCCCTTCTCCCATCTGCACACAGAATCTTTGGAGTTCAGCCTGATTGACCATTGGGTTTTTAGTAACTTCTCTTACCAGGACCCTTCTTCCCTATGACTTACGGTCCATTCACAAGTCCGTGTGTGTTTTGCGGATCCACGGATCCGCAAAACACGGACATCGGCGATGTGCGTTCCGCAATTTGTGGACCGCACATCGCCGGCACTACATAGAAAATGCCTTTTCTTGTCTGAAATTGCGGACAAGAATAGGACATGTTATATTTTTTTCGGGAATGCGATTGCGGACCCGGAAGTGCGGACATCGTCTGTCTCCTTTGAAATTAATGGTCCCAATTCTGTTTCGCAAAATGCGGAACAGAATTGCAGACATGTGAATGGACCCTTACTCTGATAGGGCCACCAGCTCTAGGAAGAGTTGTGGTTGTTTCAAACTTCTTACATTTTAGAATTAATGTATCCTTCTTCAGATCTTCACCCGCACACCATCCTTTCTTGGAGCTTTATGGACCGTTCTTTCCTTCTCATGTCTTGGTTTTTGCTCCGATATACATTGTCAGCTGTGAGACAGGGCTGCCTATTTCTAAATTTACCACAGGTGGACTCCAATCAAGGTGCAGAACATCTCAAAGATGATCAAGAGAAATTGGAGGCCCCCAGGGCTAAATTTCAAATTTCATAGGGTTCTTAAATTTGAAAACATTTCTAAAATTCTGTTTCCGCTTTTTCATTACAGTACAGACTGATGGGGGAAAATCTCAGTTGTTTTTATTTCATCACACGGCCACACCATGGCAAAATGTAAAGAAGTGATAGGATCTGAAGACTTTCTGAACGCATTGTGTATAGTTTTATAGGAAAAGATTAATTATAACTTAATCAAATCTCTGCTCTTACTTGTCTTAGGAGTCATGTGGGCAGTACTATCAGGACTAGGGAAACAGATTGTGGTTTTAATTGAGGACAGGGACTGATGTGAGTGCATTATTGGTCAATGCTGTAGAATGTGTTAGTGCTTTATTAATAATTAGTAAAAATGTATTGAATACTTACTCAGTAAGTGATGCAGGTAGGTGGATTGCAGAGGACGAACATACAGCTTCAGCTGAAAAAAGAGTTGAAATGATAGCTTACAAAAATACTTAAAGGTTATGGACACCTTTTGTTTTTATCACTGTATTTTACTCATTTCGGGATAAAATAATTTTTCAGGTCATCATTATTAAAAAATGTCAACAGTTTCTCTTCTACAGACTTTAGTTTCATTGTGTCTCCAAACTATTGCTTTCTTTTTCAGACTGAATCAGAGAGCTGCTCTGATGCCTTGATCTATAGACCTTATGTCTACTTTCCCGACAGCTCATAAACAGTCATTATCTAAATTCTTATCAATTTGACAGGAATTTAACTTAAATTAGTTATCAGGAGTTCAGAGATAAGGGCTCATTGAGATGACCATATTTTTTTTTTTTAAAGACTTTATTTATAATATCAAAAAAAGACAGCCATATCAAATACACCAAACATTTGATTACACAATTTAAACCCTCTCCCAGGACTGCCAAATACAAATACATAAATACATGAATACAAACCCCATGGTCCCCCTGGTGGAGCAAGGAGGAAAAAAAAAAGAAAAAAAAAAAAAAAAAGGGGACCCCTGCAACCATTTACCATAAAGACCACAATTTGGACCATACTTCTGGCTTATTTTGGGAAGTGTATTTAATTTTATCATATGCCTTTACTTTATTAACCAAGCAGGGCCAGTTGTTTATATTAGGAGCAGCTTTAGCCATCCGTCCACACGCTATATTCACTCTGGCCAACATAAAGACCATAGAGATAAGTTTGATCTTGTGAGCTGAGCCTTGATCTCTCTCTATATCCCCTAGTATGGCAACTTGGAGATTAAAAGGCAATTGTATCCCTATCTTGTTTTTACCAGTACCATATACATCCTGCCAAAATACCTGAACATATCTGCAATACCAGCTAAGATGCATGAAGTCAGCAAACTCGTGGTCCCCACCTAGGGCAAAGCGTGTTTTGCCCCCCATCCATCCTTGCTATTCAAGCAGGTGATAAGTATAACCAGTGTACAAAATGAAACTGTATTACAGTATAATTAGTACTCACTAAACATCTGCTCATACAATATATCCTATCCCAATCTGTCTGTGCTAAAACGGAACCTCGCGTCTCCATCTCCCCCAACTAGAAAATAACACCCTGCATGCCATGCCGTGGATCAATCTCCTATATATATGTGATAATTTAATCTTCCCCTCATTTGCCTTAGTCAAGGTGTCTATAAGTCTATTGCTTACTACTGTAAATAATGATGACTGACCTGTAAGGTCCCTTGCAGAGAGTGTCCGGATTATGTCCGGATGCGTTGTGGATGCGCTCAGTGAAAACTGTGCGAATTTGCAAACAAAGTCATTCGCTCGCGTTCAGTTGTTCAGTTTCTATCACTCGGGTGCAATGCGATTTACTGTGTTTTGCACGCAAGTGATAAAAAACTGAATGTGTACAAACAACATCTCTTAGCAACCATCAGTGCGGATGCAATGCGATTTTCACACAGCCCCATTCACTTCCATGGGGCCAGCGGAAATAGCAGAATATAGAACATGCTGCGATTTTCATGTAATGCAAAAGTGATGCGTGAAAACCATCGCTCATGTACACAGACCCATTTAAATGAATGGGTCCGGATTCCATGCGGGCTCAATGCCTTCGCATCCCGCATTGCACCCGCGTGGAATTCGTGCTCGTGTGAAAGAGGCCTAAGAGTATAAGCAGAATGTAATTGTCTATATCTAAACCAATTAATTTTAAGTGTACCTTCTAAGTGAGAAATCTCTTCTAATGTACAAATAACCCCATTCCTAAAAAGTTGTGAAATATAATTATGTTGGCTTGAAAGGCCAACATATTGTTCTTCTATTTTTTGTTTATATTTCAGCTTATTATTATTCCGTTTTTTTATTCTTAGCGCCCCCTCTCTTTCTATACGCTATTCCTCCTACAGTTTTGGGGGTGGATACGCCAAGCTTTCCACACTTCTTCGAACTATAGCGAAGTAAGTTGCTTGTGCTTTAATAAGTGATCCCCCCCTCTGCGCCCCTGCGGTGGACCACCGAAGACCCCTTTTTCACCATTGACTTTAACAGGGAAAATTTTGCTGCATTGCTGCAACTCGCACAGTTTTGAAGCTACACTTCTCAAACTCGGACCACATATTATTGGTGTCAACCGGAATAAAAAGGTGAATTTTGAGAGGACACCCAAAAGTGGGAGGAGGTAGCAATGGTCAATGAAAATTTAGCTATTTTCTATATGCTATTCCTCCCACAGTTTTAGGAGTACAATTACGAAACTTTGCACACTTGTTCGGCACATACCCACAATAGGTTGGCTGTGCTTTGTTAACCGATCCCACCCTCCGTGTCCGTGGGGCAGCCCACCGAAGACCCCACTTTTTGCCATAGACTTTCATTGGAAAATTGTAAACAAACCAAACTTGGGTCACTTAGTCACGGGGTCAACCTGAAAAATTCTGTCACATTTCGGGGACTCTAAAAAGTCAGCGGAGCCACAAACAATCAGATTTTCCCTATTGACTTCAATGCTTTCATTCGCACAGTATTTAAGCCAGAGTACACAAACTTGGCACCGTGGGTCACTGGGTGACTGGGTTTAAAATTTAAAAAAGGGGACAGAGTCTACAATGGCCAATCAAATTTCAGCCATTTGTTTAAATTGGAAAATGTAAAACTGCCGCTGCTCTTAGACTGTTAATCGAAGATTTAAAAAATGAGAAAATTTAAAAAGCTGTCATTCTCACAGTATTTAAGCCAGAGTATCCAAACTTGGCACAGT
This sequence comes from Bufotes viridis, assembly GCA_033119425.1. NCBI lineage: Eukaryota > Metazoa > Chordata > Amphibia > Anura > Bufonidae > Bufotes > Bufotes viridis. Next base: position 127,564,060 of record CM065596.1, read on the forward strand.
TGGTCACTGGAGAACTGGGATTTAAAATGCTGCCATTCTCATATTATTGATGTTATGGACCTCAAATATCACAAATGTGGTCATTAGGTGTTTCCACTTTAATGTTTCAAAAGTGGGTGGAGCCACCAACAACCAATCAAATTTCACATATTGATTTTCAATAGAAAAGAAGAAATAAAACTACTGCCATTTTTACACGTTAAATGCCATAATTCCCAAACCTCTGTCCTAGAAATTAAAAACATAAAAAGATGATCATATTGTTTGAGGAAAACTAATACAAATAGTATAAAACATCCCATTTATGTTCACTTTTTTAGGCATAAATACATTAAATAATATGGTGTTCACCCAATTACCATATTTATGAAACCAAGTGCCACTTTCTCTGACACATGGTCATGTGATCCGTTTACTGCACTCTTTTGCTACTTTTTTTTTTTTTTACAGAAAATGGCCAAGTGTTCAAAACCCCACACCATATTCTTCAGCAGAGTGTATGCTGTGTTGATGAATAATAGTTGCCAAGTGTCCTAAATTTGGCAGGACTGTCCCTGATTTTCAGAGATACTCTCGGCAAATTTGCAGGACTAGCATAAACCCCGCCCATAAGTTGGTGTTTAGGTGCGAGATCAGGGTGTTCCCAGGGGTGGGGCTTATATGCCCCCGATCTTACCAACTGAAATGTTGGTGAGTATGGAATGAGGTATATGCTGCAGTGAGTTGGAGGCCAACACACTGTGAGGAAAGATTCTTGAATGATCCCTTCAAGGCCTACAGTTTTCAGTTTGGATTCAATACTTCCTTCAAGCTATGTGCTCCAGAAAGGTAAGTGCTAAAATAGCATTCTGATTAAGATACCAAGTCCAACTATAATGGAACCTACATGTATCTGTCAGGTCAAGAGTTTTTTTTTTTATAATTTCCCAAGCACAGATATGCTATTTTTCTTATGTTGGCACTGCAGGTCAACAAACACTTCCAAATATACCCTCCGATTACTGAGTTTATTGCTGGGGGTCCCAGCAGGAGGCACTTTGTCAAGCTTTTGTTGTTTAAGGACCCTTTCAACAAGTAGGGATTGTTTAACGTGGACAATCCCTTTAAGCAAACCTTGATTCTTAAATTATGAATTAACTATAAACACTAACGAGGAGATGTATGAAACTGGTGTAAAGGAAAACTGGCTTAGTTGCTCATAGCAACCAATCAGATTCCAGTGTTCATTTTCCAAAGGTGCCCTGAAAAAAGAAAAGTGAAATCTGATTGGTTGCTATGGGCAACTAAGCCAGTTTTCCTTTATACCAGTTTTCATAAATCTACCCCTAACTCTATCAAGGGGGATGTCCACAGTCATACAGATGGATACGTGAAATGAAACTTACCAATAGGTAATTTAGGTGCTGGCTTTGGCTTTGAAGGACGTGTAGTTACTGCAATATATTTGGCAGCTGCTTCTGAACTAATGAATGTAAATGAACCAGTCCATTCTTGGTGTTCAAATGACTGTATACCATTTCTGGTAGATCCTTCATATGCAGGCTGCCCTGGTTCCTTTTTTAGATATACTACACCTCCTTTATTGCTGAGCCATCCTGAATGGATTGCAGATAGACAAATGGAGGAATCCTAAAAAATAAATAATAAATAACATTTTTTAACGGTTAATTTATGGAAACCTTCTTGGAACTTTGATACCAAAGTGTAATTTGTACTCAGAATGTAAAGGAATCATATTTATTGGACTTTAGCTTCTACTGAAAAAATGCAAACAGACATTGCAGAAGGAGCCATTCACGTGAAGGAATTTGCTGTCGCAATTTTAAATTTAAAGTGACAGAATTCCACTGGCGGCCGCATGGTATCTGCCTTCCATTGTTTTGAATAGGAGGCAGTGCTGCAGTTCATGGCCTGCCGGTTTAAAGTCGGGAGAGAACTGGAAAAAATAGGAGACACTGACGGTGTCAAGGGAGAAGAATGAAAGATCCTTTAGTTTAAGAAGACTTGACTCTATTGATGGGATTACAACACATTTCAGGGTCCGGCCGACCCCTTCATCAGGTAATTACATCAACAATTCGTTACATACAATCAATGGTTAAATACGTGTTTTGGCACCAAGGGACATGATTGACAGGTACCTCCCACCGAAGTAAAAAAAAAAACACATCAAGCAAAGCTGGGACCATTCTAAGAAGAGACGTATCACTTCATGGCACGGTGTGCATACAGGTGCCTCTTAAAGCCATGATATGTGTCTACTAACAGCTTAGCTCCATTCAATAGAGCTAACCCGCGAATGGGTCCACGGCATCTGAATTTAACAACTGTGGCAGTAACTGATGCTATACACGGCTGATTTTGACAGCATCAAAATCATCTGTGTGAAAGGGTCCCAACTTACTATAAGCTATAATACACTGTGCTATTAACAAAATTAAAAATCACTGCTTTTGAATTTGACTTATCACATACATCAGTATAAATATCAGATCCCCACAAGTCTTCATATTCATCTTCAACACAGCCAGATGGACACACGATTCTGAAAAAGAAAAGGAAACCTCTGCTGACAGGAAAGTTAAACATGTATCACTGGCCCATTTTATATTAAGCCAGAAATTTGGGGCTCTCAAACATCATACTTATTCCTCAAATGCTACTGCTGTAAGATGTCCAGTTTAAAAGGAACATTTTGGCGGGATTTAGTGCTCCAATCTGCCACCAACCTATTATCCATGAGGGTAATAGGTCCTCAATAATTTTCTTCTACTTGCTTACAGGTTCAGCATCCTACAGAAAAAGACCTTAGAATGTTGCGTTGTAAAGAGACAGGGGTGGAACTGCTTTTAGGAGAAGTTACCCTGGCTGGTCCTCCTCTTGGCTTAATTAATTCTCCACAGGTCAGATAAGGCACCTTCCCTGCATGTTAGATGGACTAGCTCCAGCTTCATCTGTGCTCTGCACATGTGCCAGAGGTTTGGCTTTAATTAAGTCAGGACTTCTTTGAAGAGCAGCTACAACCCATTGGTAGTTTGGGAGTCTAAACCATGTCGACATATTATCTTTAAAGTAGTTCTCCAAGAATTTAAAAAAGGATCTGAGTTTTCTCAAGAAATTTTGTGACATTTATACTATATATGGGCTGTTTTTTTTTATATTGTAGTCCATCCCCAGTCACTTGAATAAAGCTGAGCCGTGATCATACAGCATATGGACAGTGTAGTATTGTCTTTGTAAAAAAAATTCTGATTCTTTTTTCTAATTCTGAAAAACCCCTTTAAAGAAGCACTCCAGCAATACTGTTTTTTAAGTGTACTGTCATGCTAACTTAACACAAATATTCTAGCAGAACAATTAGTTTCATACTAGGTTGTTTGCATCCATAAAGTTTGACCAATTTCATTATGAACAGCAGTGTCATATGATTCCAGTCTAACTACGACTCCAGTGCTTATTTTCCTCTCTAGACAGAAAGTCAGTTTCTCCTTTGTAGCTGACTTCCTGTAAACTACAGGATTACATCACTATGCTTTCAGATTCCTCCCTTCCCCACCAAGTTCCAGTCTTTTACCTTTCTAAGTCCACCATACATAGAGTGCTGTTAAGAATATTAATTCCCATGAATCCTGCTTGTAAAAGCTGACCAGAAGAAATCTGTGAATCAGGAGAGCAGTGTGTAGCTACATCTTTCAGAAGTTCCAGTCTTGTACCTTCCCAATGGATATAGTTTAGGGTGTTTTAGGATGAGTTCTGAAGACAGTGGGATTGTTCTTAGGAGGGCAAGTGTTCTGCCTTAGTGGTTTTAGGGACCATTGGAGAACTCAGCACTTGGGATTTTTTTTTCACTTATAATAATGGTTACGTTTTATGGAAATGTTTTTTTCTGCCATGAGTCTTTGCATCCTGCTCATAGAAGCTGATCTGAAGAAATCTATCAATCATAAGCAGAGAAGAGGTGTGATGCTACATCTTACAGGAATTTCCTGGAATCTCTGTGCATAGCACTACTATATCTCAAAGGATAACACAGGAGATTCTACTGGGTGAATTAGATATGGGAAAAGGAAAAGCAAAAAGAGTGCTTCATGTGCAAGAGCATATGGCAATCACATGTACCGTGTTACAGTCACCTTTACCTTTTGTGCAAACAGGCAAAAGACTTTATATAGCTTTGCTGTTTTGTTTCTCCTTTGGAATGAAGCCTAGGATCATTCCGGTACTAATGTCTTTGGTCTGATTCTTAGCCAGATCCTTCCTAGTAGAGGGGTCATCAGGGATCATAGACCCAATTCATGAGTGTCAAAGAATATGGTAAAACGGAAACAAAAAAGCCTTATCGTGTAGAAAATTATGTCCTAATTCAGTGCCAATCCATGTAGTTGTTTTAATATCAATAAAAGTTCCCAGATGATGGTAGTGCTGGTTCCACTACATTTTCTCTGCACATTGGATACAACATTTTATGTAGGTCATTCATAAATAATAAATGGAGTCATAAAAAGGGACAGATGTAAAAAGATTGCTAAGAGCATTATCTTTAAATATCTACAACACAATACACAGCTCTTTCACCTATTTCCATTAATACATTTCTGTAGATGTACTTACTCATTTATAGGTGAAGATAGATGCATTGCAGTGGATGAACAAAAAGCTGTAACTAAAAATGAGGAATAAATAACATTTATAATAAAAAACAATAGAATTATAATACAATAAGATAACTTATTTTTAGAAAATAGTAGAAATGGTATAAAATGATCAGTGGTGGTTCTAACTCATAAATTCATTCTGATTTAAGACACATCTGATTAAGTTTTAAGTCTTTCATATTGGTATACATTTTTTAGAGACACAGCACCTAATCAGACTTCAAACATGGCCAGACCAAGAAATAGGAAGTTGGCGTGCATACCTGGAGCTGAATATACCGATTTCAACTTAAGCAAATTTAGCGAGATGGCAAATTGGAAATAGGGAGTTAAAGGCTATGTACACCTTCTGAGGCAATATTTTTTATTATTGCATGTTACTAATTTTTGGCTAAAAATCTTTTTTTCAATTGGCTTTTATTAAAAATATTGACCTGTTCTGTCACAAACGGTTAACTGCTTTTCTACTTGTGTGCTTTGTGCCAGTCATCTAATAAACCTTGGGCCATAAACACTTATTTAGGCCACATTCAGATCAGTTATATAAGAACTGAGCTATAATGAGTGGTTATAAGGGCAGAGAACAGATGTAAGGAGTCCGTCTGCTCCTGGTCTGACGGAAAAGACAGAAAATCTAAAGGGTGGTACTAGAGCATGGCAGAACTGTACAGAAAAAAGGATGCCATATTTTTTTTTAAACAAAGACAAATTTAAACAAAATGATTACAATGCAATAAAAAAAAAAAATTCCCCCAAAGCTGTACAAAACCATTAAATTTAAATGTATAAGTTACAAGTTTTTCTGAAGCTTTTTCCCACAAAACTATATACAGTATAAATCTGCTCAGCTCCTCTTGATCTTTAACGTGCTATATGCAGATTACTTAGCATTTTCATGTTGACAGGTTCCCTTGAAAGAGAACCTGTCCCCTCGCCTGACATGCCTAACAACTACATTCTTCCTCCTTGTAATAATTTTGGAGCATCTATTTTTATGATTCTATGCTTTACCATTCCTATATAATTCCTGCTATAAGTTATACATTATTGCCAGCAATTTGCAATGAAGGCTCAAATAGGGTAACCAGCTTGGGGTATGAAGAAAAATATTTTTGCTACATTCTATTATAAAAATTGCATTTAACTAGGGTTTATATAAAACAGACAGTACGGAAAGGATATTTGGTATAAATAAAAATGTAACAGTTGGATTACTTTGCATGACATTACGTTTTGGTATGTAGTTTGAGGGTGACTCAGTGGCAGCAGGTGGTTGACTTGCAGCAGGTGGAGAAGTAAATTCTTGAGATGCAACAGATGGGGAGAGGAATCTGAAAGAGTAAGGCCATGGGCCATAATAAAGAGACTTCACGCCATTGCGTTCAGATGCTTCATATTTGTTTAGCCCTAGATTCTTCTCCACGATGAGTTCCCCCCCATCATTAGACAGTTTTCCAGCATGTATGGCAGCTTTGCAGATGGCAGAGTTCTGTTAAATCACAAAATAGTAGAAACAGTGGAAATAATATACATTGCAAAATGATGTGACATAGTGTATAATCTCCTGGTCATATGAATGTTGTTGGTGGCTATGATTTACTAACTGACTATTAACAGTTGTCACATGAAAACAACTCTTGTCCTAATGGCTTTTTAGGGCCCTATATGAACCATAAAAGAGATCCACTGTCTGAAGGACCCCATACACATTAGTGTATTATTAACCGAACCCTGGCAAGAATGGTATGTTCGGGTGACAGTCTACTGTGTGTGCGCAACTTCCAACTCTCTCCCAATAGATGATGTTGGGCGAGAGTAGGATCTGGTGAAGTGAATATTTTAGCTTGATTGACCCTTTCATTTTCCCAGGAGATAAGTCACCACACAAAGTGTCTGGCAACAGTTTTCTTCACTTCCCCCCATTGAACACACATGCAGCAGACAAAACACATTCAGCAGAACCAAACTTGAATGTGTATGGGGAGCCGGGTGGGAGTTGGGAGTGATAGCTGTAGGCAAAATGCTCGTTCGGCCAACAGTTATTGAATATGCCTTACTGCCTTAAGAGTAATTCTAGCTCTGGCAGATCTACAGTTTACATGGACAAATTATCATCTGAATAGCCACCATGTAATACTATGTTTGCCCCTTGCAAAATCAGAGATTAGCTTTATCTGATCACTGTGGTGGTTAGGGATTAGACAGTCCCATTAAGAAATAGCATAAAATAGGCTTGGTACATAGGCTTGGTAATGTATACTGTCAAAATTCAAGTTTGTTAAAAAAAATTCCCTGAAAAGTACAAAGATGTTCTGAAGCTAAAATTATTCAGCTGTTACTGCATAGCTGTTTGACATTGACATAGTAGCATATGTTAGGTAGAAGTAACTCATTCCTCAAGATTTTTGCAATGAAATATGAAATACCTTGTAAATTTGTTGCTTTACATTTTTCATTGTTTTTGGGCTACACTAAACGTTTCTCAATATTTCCAGGAAAACTGGCAGTACATCTAGATATAGGGATAGGACTGATGTATGATGCTGCTTAGGCAGTGGAACATAGCCAGTTAATTTCTGGAACATGGACTGCCTGGAGAGAAGCGCCAAATTTATTAAGAGGCTTGTGCCTCTTTACAAAGCTGGTACATTCTATGCTGACTTTATAATAAGACTGGCATTTGTAATAAACACCAATAGCAGATTGGTGCTCATGGAAATAGACAGCTGATCTAACACCCTAGAGCTATATTATTTGACAGTGCACTGGTTTGGTAACAAAACCTGCAGAATTCTATGAATGGAATAATAGATAATTTAACTCAAAATTGCTAACTTGCAACATTAGATATTCTGTAGCTATTTATACCATGACATGTTCACACATTCCACTTTTTTATAACTCTAAAATCGAATTTATAATTATTAAATTAGAATTTGAATTTTTTAATTGTTTTATTTAATGGGAATTAATGTATAAATGGCTACATTAATTAAAAAAAAAGAGTAGCTCTTACATCAGTGTAGTCATCAGTTCCCCAAACACCTCCTTTTTCAAATAAGCATCCAGGAGGGCACCTAAGTCTAGAAGTATAAAGCAACTTTTATTTAGTTAAGTGGATTTCAAATAAGGTTCCACATGCATTTTTTTATATAGCTATAGTTACCTGGTAAGTTTTGCAGTCAAATGGATTGCAATAGAAGAACACAAAGCTATAACTGTAAGAAAAAGAAAAGAACATAGATGATGTAATGCAAATAATGAATCTACTCTTAATTCAATGCTTGATAGGGCCTTTGAATAAATGTAAGCACAACTCTAAAGTCCCACCAATATTTCCTCACACATTTGTATGTGAAAAAGGGCATTTGGCCCAATTCCATTTTGATCAATGTATTTAAGCAAGAAATCGGGAATATGTAGGTTAATACATTTTTCTCAGCCTGCTTTTATATAAAATGATCAGAATTTACATAGTGGGAGATTTATCATGAGGGGAATTTTTTTAAATCAGTTTTGCCAGAGTCTGCATGCTGTAATTCTGGCCAAATGAATCAAATGTCACAGAACGTTTGAGATTTTTGGTGTATCTTTAGGTCTAACATTTCTATGTTGAGATGTTACTTGACTTTCTATACCACCCCTTCACTGGAAAAAGATAGACACAATATGTAGGACTTTTTAAAAAGTCTCATTTGATGAATATGGCTTCAATCAACTAGACAGGCTAACCTTTCCCACCAACTTTTCAAAACTAATGGTGAGAAAAATGCTAAATAGTTTCAAAATTAATGTGCAAGTAAGCCCATCAGGTTTTGTCTCCATAGAGCAAGAAGTAGTTATTTGCCATTTTCCTAATCTTGTCTAGCTCTGTGCTAAACCTTTGTTTTAATGCTACCAAGGTTTGCTGTGGGCAGGATTACCATGTAAGAAAACGATAGTTTTCTTGATTTCTCTCCCCTCTTACAGACATAGCCTTTATTTACAGTTACATTCACACAACTCTATTACAATGTTTAATTGTACACATAACACAAATCTGCTACTGAGATACAGCTCTGCAGTTCTGTCACTTACTAGTCACTGCATAATCTGCTGTGTAGCATATATAACACACATCCTCTCCACAGACCGAAAGCAGCAGCTAGCAGTGAAGGCATGTGATATGTGACTCCTTGCGTATCAGGGATGGGCAGAGAGGAGATAATAACTTGTTCAGAACACTGGACAGTACACAAGTAGGAGATAAACACCAGGAGAATGCTCATGTGACTGCATTTGAGAGTGGTTTACAGAGGCATTCCAGTTACAGACTGCACACCTTACTGCATATAAACCATCTACACACAAGTTTTAAATATTGGAATAGCCCTTTAAGCATTACACAATGCCTATTCAAGTCAATTTTTGTTTATATATTTTGGGACAGAGCATGTTCTTTAGCATGAGAGACACACTTTTGGCCAATAGATGAGTAGAACCCTCCTCTATTGTCCCAGAATTTCTTATACATGAGAATTTATTAAAATGGGGTTTCTAAGCTAAACAATGTATGGAACTAATATAACAGAGTTAATTTGTACCTGGCGGTCTGATCTCAAGTTCCTGAATTGTTTGGTTTTCTTTGTATTCATTTGAAGTTGGTTGTTGATTTTCAACAGGCTGTATATTTGTGCCAGATGGCTGGTAGGCATCAGGTGGTAGGTTTTCAAGTGGTTGGTAAGAACCAGGCTGTATATTTGAGTAGGGTGAAGAGTATACATCAAGTGACTGTTGTTCTTCAGTTTGCCCATTTATGCCAGGTGGTTGATTCCAATTTTGTTGTATATTTGCATTAGGAGATTCATACGTTTTAGGTTGTTGGTTACCACTGGTTTGTACATTTGAAACAAATGGTTGGTTTTCTCCAGGTTGCACATTTTCAGCAGATGGCCGAGTCTGTCCAGATATTTGGTATGAGGCAGATGGTTGGTTTGTACCAGTAGGTTGATTTGATGAATTTGTCTGGTCAGTAGGCTGTGGTTGATTTGGATATAATAGCTCACTTGTAGAAATCTGGCTTATAGCAGATAATGGATTTGAAGGTTGTATATTTAATGTGGCAGTTGATGTGTATATATTAGGTAGGTCTTCGTTTGGAGACACTACTGTAAATGATCTAGACCAGTCATTGAAATCAAGTGACAGCATTCCATTCTGATTTGATCCTTTATACATGGTTTGCCCTAGTTTCTTCCACACAGTTATTTTACCTCCCTCATTGTTTATTAGTCCTGCATGGATGGCAGCTTGGCACATGGAAGAACCCTAAAATCATAGAATTAAAAATACAGAGAAAAATGTAATGCAATTCTTAGGGGAAGAAACCAAAACAAACGAAATAAAATGTTATTAAACGTAAAGTATAAGAAAGGTAATTCTTGGAAGATAAAATAGTACTGTTCTAAACAAGATGTAGGTTGCTGATGCAAACTTTTACTATAGGATGGTTAGGTATAATCTATAATGTGGCTCAGTGGTTAGCACTGGTGCCCTGCAGCACTGGGGTCCGAGGTTTGATTCCGACCAAGGCAAGGCTGCATGCAGCATGTATGATCTTCCTGTGTTTGTGTGGGCTTCCTTCAGCTACTCCAATTTCTTTCTACACTCCAAAGATATAGTGGTCTGGAACTTAGATTGTGAGCTCCATTGGAGACAGCAAGCAATTATGATGTCTGTCAAGTACTGTGGAATATGTTAGCACTATATAAACAATTAAAAAATAATGTATTGTCATGTTTTATTACACCAAACAACTTTGATCAACATTATTTAGGCACAAATAAAACCCAGAAATTATTAGTTCTGTCTTTTGTTGCATGTCAGGAATTGTCCACTTACGTTAGTTAACAGCATGCATAAAATGTGACATTAGTATACTCATCCCACCATTTGTCTAATACAGCAGGATTATGAAAATACTGTATGCATTTTCCAAGTCTTACTTCTGTATAAGGCCCAGATCCCCTCAGATTAACTTGAACATCCATACATCCTTTAGGGCAGGTAACTCTGTAAAATGAAATGCCTTATTACTATATTATTTAATGTGTACATTGGACATATTCTTTATAGTATATATAATATACTACTTACTCTACAAGTTCTTCGGCTAGATCTTGTGCTACAGAAGAACACTGTGCAGTATCTGTTCAAGAAAAGATAAGCTGTGTTCACATATTACTGTATCTTTTATATAATTTATCACTATTAAACATTAACAAAATGTGTCCAGTTTGGAAGCTCAGAGACCTCACCCCCTCTGGTTACTTCTTCACACCCTTATTTGCTTACCTTGTAGAGCCTTTGGAGAGTTAATTCCGTAACAGGTGTTCACTACATATTAAACCCTTCCTGCCTAGTGCCATACTATAACATTTCTGTATGTAGTATAGTGTGCGAGTAAGGTGCTATTTTGATACGCACTCAGGAGCTGAGCCAGTGCCATCACATAGGTGTGCCAGCTATATTATATATTTAACACCCTGCACTCACTGCCAGGATCAGCATTAAAGCTGATCTGGGTAGTTTAATCCATCCAATGCCCTAAGTAATTACAACCATGGCATCTGAACAGTTACACAGAGGGAGGAAGCTCCTTCTATCCCTCAGTTGGCAACCTCAAATTGCAATTGTGGGGTGCTCAGTAGTTTTCATGGCAGCTGGGAGCCAGGCCTGTTATGTTATGGCACCTATTACACCTTGCCTATGGCAGGATGTAATTGAATAACTGTAAATATCTCCTACACTACAGAAGTATTACAGTGTACAATACATGTGGTCAATCATATGTTTAAGTCTTCTAAGAGCACTAAAAAATAATTAAATATTACATTAATATTAAAATAATTAAAAATTCAAAGTAAACATAATTGGAATTACCACATCCCAAAATATCCAACCTATTAAAATATGTTATTTATTCTGTGCAGTGAATGCTGTAAAAAAAACATTTCCAGCATTGTAATTCTTTTGGTCACCTTGCCTTTCTACAAAAAAATACAAAAATAATCAAAAACTTTGCAAATATCCAAATAAGGTATCACTAAAAAATATAGCTTACTTACAAAAAAACAAGCCCTCACATGGCTTAGTTGGCAGAAAAAACAGTTATGGGTGTGACAATAAGGTGACACAAAGCAATCTTTCTTTAAAAGTTTTTAATTTTTTAATAATAGTTAAGTATTAGCAAAACAACATAAATGTGTATATTCATTCTACTGACTGGCAGAATAAACCATAGAACACCATAAAAATGAAACCTTAAAAAAATTACATTGTTTTGTCACATTGTCACCCTCCAAAAAAGCTTTTAAAAGTTAGATATTAGAGGTAGCACAAAATAGCTGGCAACTTGACCTGCAGAAACAAGCTATTATACAGCTATGCTGATGGAAAAATGTTATGCTCTGTGAAAAACGAAGAAAAAAAAAAAAAAGCATTCTTAAATACCAAACTAGGCTGTATCCATAAGGGGTAAGTTAGTGAGCAGTTTTTCTGTGCTAGGACATTTCACTACACATTTTACAAGGACTTTTTTCATATGTTAAATGTAAGGTTTAAAATAAATAGTTACATTGATGGAGAACTGAGAGAGAAGATTGACCAGTAGCAATGGATGAAGGGACATCTTTGTGGAATACAAAGGACCCCGTTGATTTTCCATAATTTCCAGACTTCACTCCATTTTTAGTAGATTCTTTGTAACCATTTTGTCCTGGCTTTTTCTCCACCCAAGTCTGTCCTCCAGCATCTGTTAGTTTTCCATCATGTATTGCAGCTTTGCACACAGAGGATTCCTACACAAAGTTGACATTAGTTGTGACTCAACCAACAAATTATTTCTTATTCTTTTATTTATTTATTAATTAAGTTCTCTCACACAGGAACCAAGAAAACTTAAGTAAATCCTTTGGAATTACCCTGATTTTGCACTAATGTAACTAAATTAATAATACACGAACAGTTGCCCTGTTCATGATAAATGTAAGTGGATCTATATGTAAATGACTTCTCAAAGCGCTATTTAGAAAAAAAAGTGCTTTCGTTATGGAAATTAGATCAAAAGTTTGGGTTTCACAAGTTATTTGCCCGATTAAAGGCACACAACACCCTATAACTGACAAATCTGTTCTTCACAAGAAAGAGTGGTTAGTGTGAACCATGTCTCCATACAAACAACTTTCAGAAAACTTCTGAAGACGTGTTATATAGGTGGATAAAATGGTAAGTGGTGATATAGGCTTTACTTTAAGTGGTTGCTTGAGATAATTAAAAATCTCAGACAAGCCATAACACTGCACACCAATACCAAAGCCTCATCTCAACTGTAAAACATGATGGATGGAACATTAACGTTTGAGTTTCCTTTCCTGCCTTAGGTCCTTGACAGCTTGAAATCATTGAGGAAACAATAAATTCGAGGGTATATCAATCAGGAGAATGTAAGGGCATCAGTCCATGACATTAAGCTGAAGAGATGTTGGGTGATGCAATAAGACATTAACCCAAAGCACAAGTAAAACAAACAGTCATTTTGGAAAAGAAACTTTAACTTTGACTTTAACTCTCCCAAGATGATATGGCATGATTTAAAAAGGTCTGTGCAAACATAGCACCCAAGAAATATTGATAAAGAGAAACACATTTGCAGGGAGGCACAGACCAAAATTCATCCTCTTTGCTGTGCGCATCTTATTTTAAGCTACAGGAAATATTTGGTGGACGTGATGGCTGTTGAAGGGGGTTTTTAATTTACTACTTTACCTTCTCTATGGATGTTTATTCAGTATTCTAGAGGAAGACATGGACTGTAAAACTGCTTGTGCTATTAGTTTACTTAGATTTTGTGTATCTATAATTGTAACAAATAACAGACCACATTTTAGCAGTAAAAAATAACAGGGTGATCAGCTCTCCAGGGAAGATAAAGAAAATTCAGGGGCGTTGCATCACTAATTATAAGGTTATTATTTTTGTTGCTTCAATTTTTTGCATTGTGGATCAAATTTAGTAATCAATGCAGAAATCCAGGAAATGCCAAAGGGTTCACGTTTTCTTGCTTCTTAGGATCAGTTCAAAATGACTGTCATATATTTAAATAGTGTTTGTTATTTGACATTTCAATTAAAGTCTACAAATTATGATTATTACTCTTACATCCATGTAGACATCTGTTCCCCAGATGGCAGCTACTTGACTTAGACATCCATGTGGACATATGACCCTAGAAATATAAAATAAGTATAAAGCTAGTTCCAATAAACTCAGAAGTTTACATATGTAGGGGAAATTACTCTCTTTTATACGACCACTGTAAAATATGACAACTCCGTGTTTCTTATTCTCTCTCTCACAATATATATTTTGATTTATATATAGTATATACATTGGGGTCATTTATTAAGACTGATGTTTTTTCACGCTGGCCTTGGTATCTCCATATGTAGCTGATAAAGATTTCAGTCATCATTTTGTGTCAGTAAACTGGCGTAACTGATAAATTTGGCCCATACCATGCCTCTTAGGAGGTACAGCATTAGATTGATGCCATGCCTCTGAGGAGCGACAGTATTAGAAATGGGGGATGAAGCGGTGAGTGTCTGGTTTTTATATTTTAACGTCTTTGGGGGACTTCGGATGTTTTAATATAAATCAGAAAACCCCTTCAAATTTTAATGTTATTAAAACATTAAACAAATACATTGGACTCCTCCATATAAAGATGTACACAAATACTTTATTAGAATATAATATAAATAAATTGCAACATCAAGTAAAATAGGTATAATGAGCAGCAGATATACAGTCTGGGAGGGGACTGATAGACTCAGGAGATGGCTGCAGGGTCGACAACAGCGTAAAAATATTGGCACAAAATATACAAAAAATAGCCCAGAGCTGAGACATTAAGAATGAGACAATGAACATTTTTTCTAAAAATATCACATAGAAGCCCCACTATTGCACCTGCGTTGTACACGTATATGATTTAATACATAAAAAGAAACTGAGTAAATACCAATTGCTGTGCGTCCACAATAGCAGCCAGCTCTCACCCAATGCTGTTTTGCCTGAAAGGCTTCTTCCGGGGGTGCCGTAATGAGCATAGAACTCTGTTTAAATAGTTCCTAGGTTGATTAAGACCAAGCGCCGGTGTGTAACACTTCCATGTTGGAGGTGGACTTTAGCGAACTGTGAACCACACCTCCTATTAATGCTGTGTCAATACACAACTCTCACTGAGCATCTGGACTGGGGCCACAGCAATTGGTATTTACTCAGTTTCTTTTTATGTATTAAATCATCCACATGTACAATGCAGGTGCAATAGTGGGGCTTCTATGTGATATTTTTAGAACACACGTTCATTGTCTCATTCTTAATGCCTCAGCCCTGTGCTATTTTTTGTACATTTTTGTATATTTTGTACCAATATTTTTACGCTGTTGTCGACCCTGCAACCATCTACTGAGTCTATCAGTCCCCTTCCAGACTGTATATCTGCTGCTCATTATACCTATTTTATTTGATGTTGTAATTTATTTATATTATATTCTAATAAAGTATTTTTGTACATCTTTATATGGAGGAGTCCAGTGTATTTGTTTAGTGTTGTTGTAAATTCTCCCTCCTATTTATACGTTATCATTTTGTTGTTCGGTACTTTTTATAGGTGTTTATGGGTTTGTTATTAAAACATGCTTACTTACTCAGTTAATGTCTCTGGTAGGTATTTTGCAGGCATTACACAAGAAGCAGCCACTGTTAGAAAGAAAAGCATACAGGACCGTATTGAAATATGACATTATTTAAATAAATAAATAAATAATCATTAATTCTAATAAGTAATTAAGGGCATGACTAATTTTCTGTATATTTTGTATTTTTCCATATAATATTCTGAAATGCACTTATTTAACATTTTTATATCAATATGGCAACAGCAGAGCTTAGACATTGGAGCAGCGACATACAGTAATAGCAGATTCTATATTGGTGTGGTCACCCAAAACATTTGTAACTTCAAGTCTTGAAAGCCTGTCTGTGTGAGAGTCAAGTGTAATTAAGAACGGTTTCTGGAATTTAATTTTTTTTTCTTTTAATAACCTAGCAGGAAGAAGCTCCCCAGCTGTTAGTAAGGGGTGTTATTAGTATAGTAAGAAGAGGAAAGGCAGGATTTCTTTGGCTATTTTATGTTTGCAACCTTGACTATGGGTCAGCTTACACCGATAAGTTGCTATTGGCTTACACTTTGGCTGTCCCGAAATGGCGATCCCAAGCACAAATTTCACTATATATATATATATATATATATATATATATACCGTATTTTTTGCTTTATAAGACACACTTTTCCCCCCCAAAAGTGGTGGGGAAATGGCAGTGCGTCTTATAAAGCGATCGTTTACTTTTTAGGTGGCTGACACTGATGTATCGCCGGCCGCTATGCTGCACAGCGCGGCCGGCGATACATCAGTTACAGTGCGGGGAGGGAGGGAGGAGGAGCTGGAGGCAAGTCGCGGCGGGCTCCGCGCACATAACTGTCTTTGTATGTAAAGACTTTCTTTACTGCGCTGAAACATTCGCTTTCCTATTGATAAACTCCTACTGAAACTCCTATTGATAAAATCGCCAGCCTCTGTACTCACTATGAAGCACAGTGAGCGGTTCGGCCGGCGCATGACTTCCGTCAGTCGCACTCCTGTTTCATTAATGAAGTGGAAGGAGCGTGACTGACTGAGTGACGTCAGTCATGCACCAGCTGGACTGCTCACTATAGTGGATTCATAGTGAGTACAGAGGCTAGCGATTTTATCAATAGGAGTATCAGTAGGAGTTTATCAATAGGAGAGTGATTGTCTCAGCAGTAAAGAAAGACTTTGCATACAAAAACAGAAGGGGGATCTGTGGATGGCACTGTTAGGAGGGGGATCTGTGGATGACACTTATAGCATAAGATGCTATATATGGTATGTGTCATCCACAGATACCCCATAAGTGTGCCATCCACAGTGCCTCCATAACAGTGTCATCCACAGATCCCCCATAACAGTGCCATCCACAGATCCCCCTTAACATTGCCAACCACAGATCCCCATAACAGTGGCATCCACAGATCCCCCATAACAGTGTCATCCACAGATCCCCCATAACAGTGTCATCCACAGATCCCCCATAACAGTGCCATCCACAGATCCCCCTTAACAGTGCCAACCACAGATCCCCATAACAGTGCCATCCACAGATCCCCCATAACAATGTCATACCCAGACCACCATTAGTTCAAAATCCACCAAAAGCACACCTTCTGGTTCAAAATCTTTTTTTCTTATTTTCCGCCTCAGAAACCTAGGTCTTATAATCAGGTGCGTCTTATAAAGCGAAAAATACGGTATATATATATACATATTATCGGAAAAACAGTAATACAGTATGTTATGCAGAAGTGTATATTTTATAACAAGCCAACTAATCTCAATCAATAAAATTACCAGTAGCAGCTTGAATCTTTTGTTCTGGGATTGCTGGAGATGGCTGAACTACTGCAAAACGGAATTTAAATGATGCCGGCCAGCTTCCATATTTTAGAGATTTCACTCCATTTCTTGTAACATTTTCATAGCTTCTTTCACCAGATATCTTTTCTAGTATAATAGATCCTCCTGATGAAGGCAGTTTTCCATCATGAATGGCAGCTCGGCAAATAGATGAGTCCTAGGATATGGATAGTAAAAATAATTTTACACATTCATACTTGCACAGCACCTTTATATAAAGATACCTTTTTTTAAATAACACTTTACTTGAGGGAGCCTGACTGCTCTTTGGACATGTCTGTTTTAGTTCATATATGCATGCACGTGTACAGTCCCACAAATAACTGAGGAATGGTAATATTAAAATTTTTAAAAGGCTTGTTATTACAAGTCTCTTAAAAATGTTAATTTGACAATTTCTTGGTTATTTGTGGAAAATAGCTCTAAAGAGGCCCATTTTGAGCCTTAGCAACACTCCATCTTCTGTTTACATAACACAGTCAGTGTTGAGAGAGTCTCCACAGTTAAGTTAACAAAAGACAAAGAGCGTTGCTTTAGAACTATTTTTCTAATAGAAATGTACAATTTCAGTAATTATAGTATATTATAAAAATGGTCAGTATCACTGTTCCTACAGATAAAAAAAGAATAACAGTTACATAGTTACAAAAGTCAGTTTAACCCATTCTATCCATGGCCAGTTTTTACCTTCCTGCCCAGGCATTTTTTGCAAATCTGACATGTATCATTTTATGTGATAATAACTTTGGAACACTTTTACTTATCCATGCCATTCTGAGAATGCTTTCTTGTGACACATTGTACTTAATGACAGTGCTAAATTTGAGTCAATATATTTTTCCTTTATTTATAAATTTTTTTTTGAAAAATTCACAATTTTCTAAATTTGAATTTCTCAACTTTTAAGACAGATAGTAATGCCTCATAAAATAGTTATCAGTGATCATTCCCCATATGTCTGCATATGTTGGCATAAATGTCAATTTTTTTTTTTAGAACATTAGACGGCTTAGAAGTTTAGAAGCCATTTTTCAAATTTTCAACAAAATTTCCCAAACCATTTTTTAAAGCATCAATTCAGTTATAAAGTGATTTTGAGGGTCTTACATAATGGCAACCACCCATAAATGACCCTATTTTAGAAACTATACCCCTCAAATTATTCAAAACTCATGTTACAAACTTTGTTAACCCTTTAGGTGTTCCACGAGAATTAAAGGAAAATGGAGGCGAAATTTAAAAATTTCATTTTTTATGCAGATTGTTTTGTGTTAATCATTTGTTTCTTGCAACACAGCAAGGGTCAACAGCAAACTAAACCTCAATATACATTACTCTGATTCTGCAGTTTATAAAAATACCCCATATGTGGTGGTAAAGTGCTCTATGGGCACGTAGCAGTGGTCAGAAGGAAAGGAGCTCCATATGGACTTTGGAGGCAGATTTTGATAGAATGGCTTTTGGGCACTATTTTGTATTTGAAGAGACCCTGACGTACCCCTACAGAGGAAACCCTCAAAAAGTGATCCTATTTTGGAAACAACACCCTTCAAAGAATAAATTAAGGGTGGTACTGAGCACTTTGACCCCCTAAGCGCTTTACGGAATTTGAAAACACTTGGCTGTGAAAATAAAACATTTAATTTCTTCCAATAAAATGTTGCTTTAGCACCACATTTTTCATTTTCACAAGGGGTAACAGGAGAAAAAGCACCCAAAATGTGTTACCCATTTTCTCCTGAATACAGCAACACCCTATATGTGGTGGTAAACTGCTGTGGGGGCACATGGCAGAACTCAGAACAGAAGGAGCGCCATATGGCTTTTGCAGCACAGATTTTGATGGATTGGCTTATGGGGGCCATTGGTGTCTATTTTATGAGTGATTGTCTTATGTGGGGGCTCATTTTATGCAGGATGAG